>CM068371.1:422461735-422546735 GCA_034769895.1 Magicicada septendecula
TAGTATGCAGGGCTTTTAATAAATACGTTATGGAAACCACACATTTGAGTTTTTTTTTTATTTCATTCAATATGTTGAAATAATATTTGAAATATACTTGGCAAACGCGTACATCACCTTAGTTTGGGCAATTAGCTCCATCACCATCTGTAAAGGGCGATTTTGGCAGTTATGGCATTTGTTTAAGTTCCATTGAAATTTAGAAGAAATTATTTGAAAATTTATATTGTCTCTCCAAGTGTTGGTTTCGAGTGCTGTACAACACGCGCGCGCGCGCGCGCGCGCACACACACACACACACACACACTCGCGCGCTCTCTCTCTCTCTCTCTTTCCCTTTATTCCTTTCTGTAGCGTTAATGTAGGCCTAATCTCAACGTAACTTCATCATTCTTTACTTTTGCGTGTCAACGATTCTTTATCTCTTATTGGATGTAGTTTGTTATTTCAAATCATATGCTTGCATGTATTGAAGACTTACACGGGCAGAACGAAAAACTGAGCAGCGGAAGTGAGAAGGTGGACTATAGGACAGCCGAACAGCGAGATGACGGAGAACGTCTCTGCGTGGTGGTTGTAGTCGTACTCCTTCTGTTTGTCCTTGAACGCGAGAGTGAAGAACGTCGTGTGCTTGCTCAAATCTCTGAAACACGAACAAATGTAATGACACATAGGCCTATTAATGTAATGACATGGTCATGATTGGTTTATACTATCCGTACATGTCGTGGGCATTTCGTAATCATGGTTGGAGCATTATGCCGCGTGCGCGCACGCACACACACACACACACCACAAATTATTACAGTAACACATAAATTATTCAAAGTCTTGATTTATTTTCTTCAAAATCTTAGATGTTGAAACATATTGAAAATAAAGTTATAGAAAAATCAGGCACAATAATGGAAGGTATCGGTTACTCAAGGTCAGACCTCAAACTTTGGGGGTTGTAGATTCGACTTCCAAGAGTATATGTCTTGAGAGCACTGTTGCACATTGAGAGGTAATTTGGTAATATTTTGGGAGCTAATTTGAAATGGGGGGTCGGGGAATCGGGAAAAATAGTATTTATCTTTAAAAGATAATATACTTACGTATTTTTTTGGTTCTACGAGTACAGGTTTTTTTATTTTACCTATAATATGTTATAGAATTCTATGACTCTGGAATCATTGTTGAAACAGCAGTGCTTGCTTTTTCGCAGTCGATTTGGAAGTCGATCCGAAATGATGAATAAGAGTCAAGAAAACCCGGCTACTACGGTGCCGGTACTCTACAATCTGTCTTCCAGTTCCACATCTGGGAACGTAAAAGGTGTGGGGTTTTGGCATTCTTTGAACTAGCCATTTATTGCCAATGTTTATGACGTCCGTCTCGTAACAACAGATATTGTAGCCAGTTCGTATCGTCAGAAACACACGCATTTGTACGTACAATGTATTCCTGTTTAAATCTCTAGCGCGTTCTTTTGTAGCGCAGTGTGAATAGTCGATTCTGCACATGTAGACTCGATTAGCAGAAGTCTGTAAGGCTCTCTGACAGGCTTTCAGAAAATAAATAAATTTGTCAAACAAGATTGGAAGACCTCGGTCCTTAATAGAGACTAGCTAATACAGCGTAACAAATAAAAATAGCTTCTGGTTTTAAGCATTTACACAGATATTTTAATAGCAGATGTCTTACATGGGTCTTAACTAAAGTAAATTTAAGTAATTTAAGTGAATCAAATTAGTTGTAATTTAACTAAGATCTTAACCAAAATATGTAAAACAGTTATTATCTTAACTAAACGATGTATCCATTTTAATATTAATAAGATTTTATGTTTATTGCCTGCTATATTGAAAACGCCAATCGTTAATTAAGTTAATATTTGATGTTTTGCAATTAAGATTTTTAACTGGTTTTACACCTGCTGTGCACATACCTATGAATATTTGTGCAGACGCATTTTTTTACTTACAACGGTCACAATACCTGCTGTTAGTAAACGTTTATTATCAGACGGAATCTGTACCTGTGTCCATCTCTGTTCATTAAGTCTTTCCGTAGCCTCTGTTTGAAGTCGTCCGAATCGTCCTTACTTTTATTGGCTGGACCTTGCTCATCGACTGGAGTGGCGCCCTGTAATTTGAAACCATTGGGCATCTTACATAATGCGTATAGCTATGAGGAAACATCAACAAATGTATCACAAACAGATATTTAAGACGAGTCACTCACGTACGGTCAATACAGCTTTGTAAATGTATTCAAGCAAACACAACAGATTTACTAAATTCAAATAAAAAATTAACTTATTTTTTAAATTTATATAAACTAAGTACTTATGTTTTTATATAAATACTTATAAATGAGTATATTTATTAATACTTTATACTTAAAAATAAGTATATAAATTAAATACTTACGTAAATTAAATATATAGTTTACGTAGTGTTATGTTTATGTTCACTTACTTTGCCTCGAGCATTAAATAATAGTTAAAAAAAATATATATATAAATAAACCAGGTCTTTGATGAAACCAGTGAACCAGTATTCTCGGACCAGTGATTCGCATTTTAATTTTAAATTAATATAATGTATACATCCAAGGCTGGAGAATAATGAAAGATATAATTATAGATACAGTTGTGGAGGTTTGTGGTGTTACTAGAATGAATAATAAAAGAAAACGGAAGGTATAGTGGACTGATGAAATAAAGGAGGAGATTAAAAGAAGAAAAGGGAATGGAAAGCTAATAGAACTGTGGATAACTATGAATCATATAAGCATCAAAGAAAAGTTGCTAAAGAATTAGTTAGAAAAGCGAAAGAGAGTGCATGGAAAGATTTTGGAGAAAAATTGGAAAGAGATAGGTGGGAAAATCAAAAGCTTTTCTTCAGAGTACTGAAATCTTTTAGAAAAGAAGAAACTGAGAATGATATATGTATATATAATGCTAATGGGAAAATACTGACAGAAAGAAACGATATAAAGAATAGATGGAAAGAATACTTTCAAGGATTACTAGGTGGTAAGGAAATCAACAAAGATGATCATAAAGTCAATATCAATGAAGAAGATGTTAGAGGATGGTGAATTTGCAGAAGAAGAAAAAATAACGATGGATGAATTAGAAGTAGTGATTAAAGGACTTAAAAAAGTGGGAGATCACCTGGAACAGATAAAATTACAGAAGAAATGATAAAGAATATGGGGAAAAAGGGGAAAGAAATACTTTTAGAAATTATCAATGAAGCGTGGACATACCAAGAGAATGGGAGGAAGCATTGATAGTTCCTATTTTTAAGAAAGGTAACGCAAGAGATTGTAGTAATTATAGGGGTATCAATCTGTTAAATACAATTGTAAAGGTTTATGAACAGATAATTAATAATAAATTGGTCACAATTTTAGAAAATAGTTTGGAGGAATCGCAGAGTGGCTTTAGATCAGGGAGAAGTGTGCAGGATCACATATTTACTCTGCAACAGATAGCTGAGAAGTCGATACAACAAGATAAATTGGTATGTTTGGCTTTTGTTGATCTTGAGAAGGCTTTCGATAGTGTGCCTAGAACAAAAATATGGGAAAGTTTAAAAAATAGAGGAATAAGGAGTAAAATAATTAAGGTAGTGCAGAGGTTATACAAAAATAATGTAAATTATGTAATTGGTAAAAATATGAGGTCGTTAGGATTTACAACAAATTATGGGTTAAGACAAGGAGGTGGACTGAGTTCGACATTATTCAACTTGTACATGGACGACAATATTAAGGAGTGCTCACTGAAGGTTAGGAAAATGCATGTTGGATACAGGAACTTGCGAAGTATAGAAGTAGCAGAAGTGGCTTTTGCGGATGATGTAGTGCTAATGGCTACAAGTGAAAGGGCGTTACAGGGTAATTTGAATATATGGAATGAAGTTCTCCAGGAAAAAGGGATGAAAATAAATAAGACCAAAACAAAGGTAATGGTAATGGGGGAGAAAATAATAAATATAGAGATTGGAGGAGTGAAGATAGAACAAGTCAAACAATTTAAATATCTAGGGGTTATAGTAGATAGTAATGGGAATCAAGAAGCTGCATTAAATGAAAGAATTGAAAAGGCAATAAAAGTATACTATGCATTAAACAATAGATTTATAAATAAGAAGGAGATATCAAGAAAAACGAAAATGAGTGTGTATAAAACAGTACATAGACCGGTTTTAACATACGGCTGTGAGACGTGGGTGCTATCCAAAAGCCAAAAAAGTAAAATCCAGGCGGCAGAAATGAAATATCTTAGGAGAGTAGTAGGAGTAACAAGGAAGAGTAGAGTTAGGAATACACAAATAAGAGAGGATTTAGAAATGATATCTATTCTGGATTTTATTGAACAGAGACAACTATGCTGGTGGAGACACATGCAGAGAATGGATAGTGATAGAATGGTAAAAAAGGTTTGGAAGGCAAAATCAGGGGGGAGAAAGAAAAGAGGAAGACCGCGACTGACTTGGGATGGAATGATGGGAAACATTTTGGGAGAAAGAAGCTTGGGCTGGAGGGAAGCGAAGACATTGTCTATGGATAGAGTAAGATGTAAAAAATTTGTATATAGAGTGTAGTTGATGTAACCCGACACCAATATGTTATAAGGGGATTTTGATAATAAAGTGTGACGATTTCATTAAAAAAAAAGGGTGTTAGTTATTTAAGTTGATAATGTATAGGTTGATAAATTTTAAGTGTTTAATAAAATCTCACATTTTTACCTAAAGCTTATTGTAATCATTAAATAATAATAATATTTAAATGAAAGTCTAATAATATATTAAAAGGAATACGAGTGTACAGAAAGGGTAAAGCTTGTTAATTAATCCTGCAGAAACAGGCGCTAACCAGAATCAACTTGTTTTCCGACCCCTTAACTAACCAAAAAATAATTGTAAATTGATTATTATTTAAATAATTAAACTAGATCACTATAATGTACTTTGATAGCAATTGTAACTAAGAATCTCTCTACTTAATTATTTAATCTAATTTTAGTCCTTTAAATAAAAAAGAAACTTGGAACTATTTTTATGTTGAGTTGAACTGTCGCGAGATTACTACTCTGACCCCTAACTATTTTCGCCCACTTGCTATGGAGCGGTCAAACAGTAAGCTGTGTACTGCCGATATGTGCAACGTTAAAAATAGTTTATTACAAAATGTAATTAATCCGTCAGTTAAGACACAGAGGCATTCTTTTTACTATTAAACAATGTGTTGCGTTAATGTAGTTGAACCGCGACTCATATAAATATGGTGTAAACGAGTGAGAATGAATAACTAAAATTTAGCGCCGGTGACATCTCTTCAAAAATCTTAAAATATAATACTTATGTAATTAAAACTGTGGTAATCCCATGAAGTGAAGTGCTACAATCAAACTATCATGTGAAGTGGATACAGGTGAATGAAACTTTGTGTTAATCATTCAGATCAACGAGCTATTACTATCAGTTAGCCAAGAGCTGAGAACCAGGAGACACCATGATCTAAAAGACTTCAGGACTACACCATTCCCGGATACGAAGATAATGAGAGATACCTGACCTACTTCAAACATGCTGCAACCGAGGACCTACGACTGGAATAACGCAGAGCTGGAAGACATCCAAAAAGGTGACACGGAGGCAAGCCTTCCGTGCTTATGAAATACTAAATATTATATTCAACAAAAAGACAATTAATTTAACCACATTAAGACATTTTAAGTAATTGTATAACAGTAATTGTATACTCATAACTTGTATACTTATTCCTAGTAAAAGAGTTATAGCTCTAAACTGTAAAGCCTTATTGTTTAAAAGATTAATAAAGACCATTCTTCAAATGGCAAAATTTTAAAGCTTTATATGGCGAGGTAACCATTCTTAACGTATTAGAGGAAATCCCGGATCCGGAGAATTAATTAAATTCATGTACATCTTATTTTGAGGGGCCTTGTAAAGAATAAAATATAATCATCATGTAAACTGTAAGCTATTGAAGCATATGTGTCGAGAATTTTAAGTAGAGAAAATAATACAATATGTAATAAAGAGATGTCATCAGGAGTACCTACTATACTGAGTGCATAAATCAACAGTCTCCCCTTCCCTGAATCCTTGTATATTTATTGTTTGTTGTTCTGATTAATTTTCAGCTCGTCACAAGTAAGGCAGCCTGAATAATTGGCAGAACCAATTATTGCGGGTTCCCTAAGTTATAACACTGGAGAAGATGTTATAAAATAAATAATGTATACATATTTTTATACATTTTCGTATTACGGAAAATGTTACCGTAACTTTAATTTTAGAGTTATTGTAGGGATATTGTACTTTTCAATCATTTAAAAAATACTTTCATTTTATACTTTTCTCTTTAATTCTCTATTTAAAAGCGCCCTGTTGAAGAGAACTCTGTTTCATTTTAATATCTCCACTTAATGTGCTACTTCTTAGCTTCCGCCTTGATACAGTATCCCTAATTGTCCTTGATCTTCCTTTTTTACTTATGTCCCATACGTTTGGTTTTATTATGCTCCTAATGCTTCTTTCTTCTATCGTCCGTCTCACATGTAAAAACCACCTTATACACTCCATTACAATAAATCGAGGGTAATTAAGGGTATCTTAAGTACTCATCTTATATACAATCTATAACTTGTGCGCTCGAAACGTTAACATGTGGATCACTTTGATGTAATAATGTGTTCTAAGAATGGTGGTACAGTCTCTATAGGTCAATCAGTTTGTCCCGGCAGTAAAATGACGTATTCTTGTGCAGTCCACGTAGACGCAACGTTGCCACAGTTAGTAGCCTAGCCTACCACTAATTGGCCAGTTTTGATTCGTAGGTTAATAACACATGACGGTTGTTATTTCGATTATTTTATTTTTCCGTTATTTAATTTTTCGTGTTTTTATGTTATATTATGTAATATAGAACATATTGGAAAGTTAACTTTTTATATAATGTAGATACTTTGGGAGAGTGGTTTGGTATTGAACAGTTATGTGAATAACAGTAACAATAATGGTGATTATAACATTTGTAGCAGGAATCATTTTCGGAGAGAATTATCATCACTTGGAAATTTACTTAAGCAGTTATAAAAAAGTAATGTTAACAATGTAATGTTTACATTACTGTAATGTTTACATTACTGTAGTGTTCACAATATTTACGCTGTATCTAAATGATAAAAATGATATCATTTATCAAACACAAAAATTATAAGACGACAACACATGATCAGACGACAAACACAATACGAGTAAATAGATGAGTACTAAATAAAATTGTAAATAAAAGATTTAAATTACAACAAAAAAGGAAAAACAAACGTCTTCACCTCAGCAAAGTAGACAAATTTCGTGTGACCGCCGAGAGGAGTATAATTTTTTAAAAAAAGAAGAAGTCCAACAGTGACCAGAATGTTTATTAAACTTCAAAAAGAGGCGTTTTCTGTGTACAGAAATAACTTTAAGAATGTTAGTAAAGAAACTGGGATTCCTTTCCGCATTGTTAACGAGAGACGTGTGAAAATGGAGTCGTGTAGCATGGAGATACCGTTACCTGAACGGGGTGAATTGTTTGAAAGCTGTAGGATATGAGATAATAGTTCCAGACGGAACCAGGTACGACACCCATGACGTTGTTAAGGATAGATGGGACGATGGAAGTTGCTTTTGTTCTTAAAAAGCCCATGTTCCTCTCTCAATGAATTATAGTGCTACGAGACGACGTTGTGAGGTTCTAATTGTCTGTACATCTCTTCCAAATTCGTTTGTGACTCTGAAGCAGATTCGCATGACGTCATAGACTCTGACGTTTATGAGAACTTTTATTTAAAAATATGCTATTAAAGTAACTCTCGCCAAACAAAAACAGTCTATCGTTTTGGATAACGCTAGTCACCATTCAGGTTGGAATTCACCAAATAGGCCTGTGTCTACTACAAAACAACATTGTATCCTTTGTAAAAGACTACTATTTAAAAGTCCCTGACCCACTTTCCACTAAATCTGTATTAAGAAAGAGTTCATCATCGAAAACGATAAAATTAAACAAAATCGAGAATACTGGATACAACACATAAATAGAATGAGTGACTCGAGAATACCAAAAAAGATAATCCAGTATAAGCCTCTTAGAGAACGAGATAGAGGCAGACCAAGAAAACGGCGGCTATGAAGACGGAACAGGCTGCATGCCTAATTCTTGAAGAAGAAGAAGAAGAAGAAGAAGAAGAAGAAGAAGAAGAAGAAGAAGAAGAAGAAGTAGTAGTTCATCATCGATGAAACTGCACAACAAGACATGAAATGTTAAGATGTGCCTCCCTGTTATTGTTGCAAGTTAAATCCTGTCGAGCTGATGTGGGCGCGCTTAAAAGATGTGGTACGAAAACCGAATGCATTCAGTCAGTAAACTCTAGTGTCTGCCATACTGCGGAATGTGTAGCCTATACTCGAAATAGACTCAAAATAGATACATACCACGTTAGGGAGAGCGTTTCCAACGGTTGTGGAAAAAGACAACAGACCATTCGTTTTAAATTTGGAAAGTGTGGAAGCAGGAAGAAATCAGTTTCCATGAAAACTCGGGTAGCTTTTTAAAGCTATTGACGCAAATAAAATAAGAAGGATTATGGTAGGTCACAAGATTTTATTTCGTATTAAGTACATTATGTATCTGAAATGGATTCTGTTTGTTTTTCTCCTTGTTTATTTATAATTCTACGTAGAAATTCCCATATTTAGTTACAAGCTGTAAAGACACAAAGCAATATTTCTCTTAATAACTAATGCATATTAAAAACAAACAATATAATAAATAGTATAAGAATAAATTAATAAATTTTTGTGTACCTACTCGTGTATAAATTTACGTGAGACAGAAACACGGCAACAAGAGAAGGCCGCACGGCAATAACACTGTAACGTAACACGGCAACAAGAGAAGGCCGCACGGCAATAACACTGTAACATAACACGGCTACAAGAGAAGGCCGCACGGCAATAAGACTGTAACGTAACACGACAACAAGAGAAAGCCGCACGGCAATAACACTGTAACGTAACACAGCAACAAGAGAAGGCCGCACGGCAATAACACTGTCACGTAACACGGCAACAAGAGACGGCCGCACGGCAATAACACTGCAACGTAACACGGCAACAAAAGAAGGCCGCACGGCAATAACACTGTAACGTAACACGGCAACAAGAGAAGGCCGCACGGCAATAACACTGTAACGTAACACAACAAGAGAAGGCCGCACGGCAATAAGACTGTAACGTAACACGACAACAAGAGAAAGCCGCACGGCAATAAGACTGTAACGTAACACGACAACAAGAGAAAGCCGTACGGCAATAACACTGTAACGTAACACGGCAACAAGAGAAGGCCGCACGGCAATAAGACTGTAACGTAACACGGCAACAAGAGAAAGCCGCACGACAATAACACTGTAACGTAAGACGACAACAAGAGAAGGCCGTACGGCAATAACACTGTAACGTAACACGACAACAAGAGAAAGCCGTACGGCAATAACACTGTAACGTAACACGGCAACAAGAGAAGGCCGTACGGCAATAACACTGAAACGTAACACGACAACAAGAGAAAGCCGTACGGCAATAACACTGTAACGTAACACGGCAACAAGAGGAGGCCGTACGGCAATAACACTGTAACGTAACACGATAACAAGAGAAGGCCGTACGGCAATAACACTGTAACGTAACGCGGCAACAAGAGAAGGCCGTACGGCAATAACACTGTAACGTAACATGACAACAAGGGAAAGCCGTACGGCAATAACACTGTAACGTAACGCGGCAACAAGAGAAGGCCGTACGGCAGTAACACTGTAATGTAACACGACAACAAGAGAAGGCCGTACGGCAATAACACTGTAACGTAACGCGGCAACAAGAGAAAGCCGTACGGCAATAACACTGTAACGTAACACGGCAACAAGAGGAGGCCGTACGGCAATAACACTGTAACGTAACACGGCAACAAGGGAAGGTCGTACGGCAATAACACTGTAACGTAACGCGGCAACAAGAGAAGGCCTTACGGCAATAACACTGTAACTTAAACATGACAACAAGGGAAAGCCGTACGGCAATAACACTGTAACGTAACGCGGCAACAAGAGAAGGCCGTACGGCAATAACACTGTAACGTAACGCGGCAACAAGAGAAGGCCGTACGGTAGGGTGGGCCGAAAAAAGTCAACTTTATCCGATCAAAAACGGGTATGTCTCAAAAGTTGTATTTTAGGTCTAGGAAGAACAGCGTAAAACATTAAGCCCGAAAAATAATATCTTCAGTCTGCCCAATTGCCTTAAAAAATCGATTTTTTTACCAAAAATTGAGAATTTTCGAAATTTTTTTATTAACTTCTTTAAGGTGGACGAAGATTGGGTGATGTTTAAAGTTATGTTAAATGTCACCAGATATAGCTAAAAAAATATTGAACCCGTAATATAACTTCTTTTGTTTGCGCATAAGATTCATGTAGATTCAACATCACCATTCATGCTAATGTCCGTTAACAATGCTGACGCCAAAGCAGCTGCAAGCCTGTCTGATATCCCGTATCTGTCACAAGTTCTAGCAAAAGTGCTTATATTTAATCTAGTTTGCACATTAGTGTTTGCTTGAGAAGAGTTTTGTGGACAAACAATTTGATCTGCATCAGGACATTCATCCGAGTCAAGATCGGAGTAGCTGTCTGGTTCAACAGGATCATCATTTCCTTTTTGTATCTTACTTTGGCTAGTAGAATGCTCTTTTCGTTTCCTGGCTTCTCTCTTTCGAATGCGTGATGTAGTTTTGCCATCAATGTTTCCTATCATCATCAGCCGATCTGCTCTTTGGTCTGTTAAAAATGTATGTTCTAATTGCTGCACTTTTTTCCCCGCACACATTTGCAAGAGCTTAAATCACTACACTTACAAGCACAGATATCAAGTAGTTTACTAGATTTTTCCAAAAGCTCTGAGAGCCGTTTTTTAAAATTATGTTTGTATTGGTCTCTTTCAAATGATTTGTTTAAGCCTTGCATAATATCTATGCTTTTTTCAACATTGTTCTATGAGACACTACCGGATTATTTCTGCCACAGTGATTGCACTTTATGCGCATTGAGCACACTAAAGAAGAAGTTATATTATAGGTTCAATATTTTTTTAGGTATATGTGGTGACATTTAGCATAACTTTAAGCATCACCCGATCTTCGTGTAACGTAACACGGCAACAAGAGAAGGCCGTACGGCAGTAACACTCTAACGTAACACGGCAACAAGAGAAGGCCGTACGGCAATAACACTGTAACGTAACGCGGCAACAAGAGAAAGCCGTACGGCAATAACACTGTAACGTAACACGGCAACAAGGGAAGGCCGTACGGTAATAACACTGTATTATAACACGGCAACAAGAGAAAGCCGTACGGCAATAACACTGTAACGTAACACGGCAACAAGAGAAGGCCGTACGGCAATAACACTGTAACGTAACACGGCAACAAGAGAAAGCCGTACGGCAATAACACCTACTTTGATTGCCGTTATTAGTCGTAAAATGAGGCTACGAGGGTAGGGAAAGGTTGCTAAGGAATTCAAATTTTAATTATCTTTGGCTTATGGCAATAAATTTTTATAAATTCCTTAAATCATTTCTTATAGTAAGTAACCAGCTTGATACAGTTCTCAGTACGTTTTATCTTTTTATAAGTTGCAAATGTTATAGTTTAGAGTTTGATTCAAACTTTTAATTACTGATTTATGGTTTTTGTTATGTTTCTTTCCTTAAGATTCAGCAAGACTAAAAGACGTTTACCTTTGTTATCTGATTTCACGGTCACGAAGAATTACAGTCGTTTTCCAGCATCTTACTCAATACATAATTCTATTCAGTTTACTATGAAAGTGGAAGCGAATGCTGAAATTTCTTTCTGGGATGTAGTAGTATTACGGAAACCGGACGGATCTTTAGGTCATCAGGTGTACAGGAAACCTACCTACACTGATAGATACTTTCATGCAACTTCACATCATTACCCTGCACAAAACCAAACCGTTCTCAACACACTTTTCCATAGAGCGAAGAGGGTATCTGACGACGAACATTTCCTCGAGGAGAAAAAAAGCAGCTAACGGACGTTTTTGAAAGGAACGTCTATAACAGGAATGCTATACGTAATGCATTTAAGAATTCAAAACCCTTCAGAGACACCTACATCAGAAGATAATAACCATCGAGCGTTCTCACCGTACGTAAAAGGTACGACAGACAAAATTAGCGTATGTTGAGGAAATATGGCATTAAAACAGTGTTCTAACCACATAAGAAGCTAGCACAATTTTTAAAACCAATCAAAGACAGAATCCAGTTTCACACTGAAGGTATCTACAAAATTCCATGCAGTTGCGGAAACGTTTACATTGGCCAGACGGGCCGCCTGATTTCCACAAGAGTCCAAGGACATGTCAGACATACGAAGAATTTAGCAGCTGAAAAGTAGGCAATTGCTGACCATTTAGCCTTAACTAATCAGATGGTAAACTTCAAAGACGCATCAGTAATAAGATCGTGTAATAGGTATTGTGACAGATTGGTCCTAGAAGCAACAGAAAATAGTAAACACAAGGATAACATCAACAGAGAAACAGCCACGCTCAGCATGACTTGGTACCCTTTACTTTCTGGTCTGACTGTACGTGGGTTGGCTGACCGCACAAATAATGCATACAGCATCACTAGAAGATAAAAAAGACATACTGAATGTACGTGTCGCACGCCGCCAAGGTGCCAGACTGCTCCTGACGCCGCCCGGCAGCGCCGCTGCAAAGGCGGCGACACACTGGCAGCACTGCTCAGGCGGTGGCGGCGGCGGAGTTCGAAACGTATCCCTACTAAAATGCATTGGAGCAGTAGTGATCGTTCTCCGCCAAGGCAGCGCGCGGCCTTGGCGGCGGCAGCGAGCTGCCATGGTAGCGTGGTTCGAAATCGTACCTTAACACCTACAGGGCAGGCTCCACTTACCGGATCACCCACCGCTACTTCTACACTGAGACCTGACGACAGGTATAACTGATCTGTGTATAACTGAGTTCACATGACGTCACTTAGACCTGAGGATACCCATTATATATAATTATGTATATATAGACTCGTATTGTAACTCATCTTGATCATAAGCATCAAGACCAGAACCACGGTTAATGCGTACAACATACAGTTTACAAACACAGAGTAACACGGCGCAAATAATATTGTATAATATGAGTGAAGAGTTATAAGACGGCACTTTGTACTAAATTTCAATTCATAAGAAGAAGAAGAAGAAGAAGAAGAAGAAGAAGAAGAAGAAGAAGAAGAAGAAGGTGAAATTAAGCTTTGAATATGTTTACTTGTTTACGTAGTTTTATCGTTTGTTATGTCTTTGAATGTAGATTTATTACAAGATATGCAAATGATTGAGACATTAAACCAATCAGTTAAACCGATGTTAAATCGACAATCATAATAATTAACTATTTACATTTTGGCGGTTAAAAAAACGACGTGTCAAAGAGTTGAAAGGTGTCTGTTTACACAAATAAGATATTCAAAGCGTACAACTTTGAAAACATTTGATATTATTTGATGTCAGAGCGGCGGAGAAAGTAAATTCAAATAAAGGTTGGCGGCCGTCTGATTGAAGAGCTTAATAAACACAGCGCTAAATGGAATACATTGAGCCGGACCCTCCAATGTACGTAAGTGCTCGGCAAACTTTCCACCTGTTTCTACCAGCATTAAATGATATTATTATTTTCCTTCTTATTAAAACGAAAGAAAAGGAGTGAACCGCACGTTCTGTGACACGATGAAATTAACTTAGTTGAAACAAGAAAACAGTTCAACGGTTAAACAAACATGATATTAAAAATAATTTGTGTGAGTTTGTAAATTACTTTATCCATAATATCAAATTGGTTCAAAATCTAATAATGAACGTGAAGAATTTTTTAAATTGAAAAGTCAGATAAAATCAATATCTGTTTTGTACAAATTTACATATCGATCGTAACATACTGATGGTAGTAGCGATGATGTAATTATAAATATAAAATAGAGTTACTTTCTATGTGTTACAAAATACGCGTATGTGTGTGTGTATTGCAGCATTACCATTCTATAAAGATGTTTCTGTAGTAATACTGAACGCAGTTGTAGTGTATTAATTACTGGCTAGGTCATAGAATTTGTCGACGATTCCCGACTTGTAAAACTTTGTTCTGTCCTGCATAATTGTCGGTTTCAACCAAATCACTTTTTTGTCTCTTTTTACACTAATAACGGCGATTATGTGCAAACCAGTAGTTGCATAAGATTCATGATTTTCACTCGGTTAGTATTTAGTACATATAAACATCGCTATTTATAGGACATTATTTATCGCTTACTAATTACCAGAGCAATTAATTTCTGCTTAATTAATTTAGTTAAACAAGCGAAATTTTCACTTATTTTCTGACTATATACGCGTCTCTTCAGTGTTCCTCTAATGGCACTGCACGGTTCGCCAAATGTATTTTTAAATGTGCGAGTTTTATTGAACAAAACACATTTAATCGTTAATATTATTTATTCATGTCCCAACCAGAGTTCACTCACACAAAGTATATATATTATACACAGATACATAGGATTTCCTGTCTGGATAAATCATGTTACAGCTAGCAGTCCATACACCGTACACACACAGTTCGCCACCGTTTTGTTGTACATGTTTATAGGTGTTTACAATCAGATTTCTTGTTTCTTCTAATACTATTTACAAAACTTTAGATCTCTGAATTGTATCGTCGTCGTCGTCATCCTCTACGGCTTAGGCTAGTAGCCTGTTCCAGTCTCAATGGAAGTCATCCAACCATCGCTTACGTCGTATCCCACACTTCTCTCCCCCCTTGGATGATAGTCAAGGGCTCTTCTACAGTTCTAGTTGGAGCCATTCTCACAACATGTAACCGCCACTCCATTTTGTACCGGGAGATTTTCTCGTTTAAGCTTTCAGCTATGGCTAGCTGCATTCTAATATGTACAATTCTGATAAGATCTCTCCTGGTACAACCCTTTACAGACCTCAAGAACATCATTTCCGCTCCTTGTATTCTAGATTCGTTTCCTTTGACTTTTGTAATCCAAGTCTCGCTACCATACAGTAGTTGAGGTATGGCCATTACATTTCAATATTTATATGTGTCGTAGCATATGCTTTCAAACTTGTGAAGTCCTTGTATCGTCACCCTATATAATTCTGGCGATAAATTAATAATGATGAGAAAAAATTGTTAGCATTTAAATGTTCTTATTGCTGATTTAGTAGTTTATTGAACAACATAAAATTAACTAAAATTAAGTGTTTTTTGGTAGTTTTTTTAATAAAATTTTAGGCATTAAAAGTTTTTTAGATTTTGAGTGATTTCAATGTTAATACACATGTATTATAATTTGAATTTTCATTGAGCGATGTCTGTGATTTGAGTCCGGTGCCCTGATGATCACAATTGTACGCCCCAAAAGAATGTAGATGGTAGAGTTTTTCCAAGTCGCTTTGGGTTCATTATCGGGTATGAAAATTCACGGCTTATATTGTGTACCATTATTTCTCGATCGTGGTTGCGGTTCACTGGAATGACACAAAATCCGGTACACACCAAATGACTTTCCGAAAGTCTATGTGGCAAACTTCTATTACACAGAAAGCAGTCGGTTTTAACTGGGGTAGAACTCCACTTGTTACAGTATTTACAATAGATCAGAGGTTATTTCAGTAAGATCGTCAGCATTTAATTCGCGAATTTGTGGCCGTTTCCTCCAAACTTGACGTTTGTGGAGACGGCCACGTGCGTCACGATTGAATAACCAATATGTATGCACTTACACCGAGCTTTACTAAATCTTGACTGAAGTTCTAAAGCTCCTATTAGTTAATTGGTTACTCCTTCTCCACGGAAATTTAATTAAGTAAAGGAATCCAAGCATATCATGTAAATTTTGGCCTCTTCTGATCTAGAATCGTTCTGAACATGCATAGAAATTATCCATGATTTTATTCTCTTTTCTAGCTTTTGAAGTATGAGTCATATACAGAATTACGAAAAAAGGATACTAACACTCACTGAATAGTAAATAAAGTAAAATACGGGAACTGCGGATTAGGAAGTGGGAGCCTACACGGGGGCTAGGACGGACGCTGCGCTGGAAGCGTCGTTGACGATGCTAACAGAAGCAACAGAAATTGCAAGAATTTTGTAATAAAGGGGAACAATGAAATAAACTTACAATATAGAAAACTAAAATGTTAAAATTAGTCTGGTGTTAAATATTAGTTAACACCAATATTGTACAATTTAAACTTTACGATTGTACACATGACACCCACAAATTAAAAAAAAAAGAGTAACAGTATTATCCGTTCATTATTGTCGTCTATTACAATGAAAAGCAATACAACTTTCTAGACAGTTTAAGTCCTTACACTTTAACAGATCCATCATCTTTAAAATATAAGTCATCATCACCAGAATATCACCATCATCATCAGGGCAATATAGTCCGCGTTGTCTGGGCAGGGTGACAGGAATTAACGATTTTGAAATGCATTTAAAGAACGAAAAGAGGATATTCGCAGAAGCACCATAAACTAGTAGAAGTATTCAGCAATAAGGGAAGTATAAAATAAAATTATAATGTCCGAGGTACTAAAGTTGCATACATCTAACAACAGTATTGTATTTCGTAAACTTATTCAAACAGACACTTCTTTATTTACTTTTTTAAGTAAAATAGTATACACGTAAGAGTTGTAATGTATGTACGTAGTATACGTTTTGTACACATCATGTTAATATGTCACGTTATCAAACTTACAGACAGCCTTATTATATGCACTTAAATGAGACCTGCTACCTTCTTACTGGCAAATGTAAAATCACATCACCTGTGGAAGGTACAAATGCGGTCTTTACACAGACTATGTGATTGCTGACTTTCGTTCCAACGCACACACAAACATATGCACGCGCACGCGCGCGCATGCATCTTCTTGTTCTTCTTCTTTAGCACTACAGCCCAATGTGAGCCTTGGCTTCCAAAACCAATCTTCTCCAATGTCTCCTGTCCATTGCCATCTCAGCCTAAACCCTCACATCCATTCTTCTGAGATCTTCCAGCACGTCATCCAACCGTCTTATCCCAGGTCGGCCCCTCTTTTTGCTTTTACAGACCCTTAGGACCCCCCATAGGATTATTTTAGGCGAACGCTGATCCGTTCTAGGTGACATAGCCATTGTATCTTTGAGCCTTTACGAATCTTACAATGTCCTCATGCTCCAATAGCTCATCTATCTCCTGGTTATTTCTTATTTTACAATCATCATTTTATTTAACCGGGCCATAAAGATGTCGTACTTTCATTTAAAAAAAACCTATTAGTGTTTCATATTCCCTTTTTGTTAATATCTATGATTTGCTTCCATAAGTTACAACTGGTCTGATAAGTGCCTTACATATTTTTATTTTTGTGTTACGTCTAATGAGTTTGCTTCTCAATAGTCTACTACTGTTGGCATAATATGCCCTATTTCATATTTGTTTCCTGTCATGTATTGTCGTGTTTATGAACCCTTCATTATCTATCACGATACTCAAGTATTTGAACTTATTAACTGTATGAAATGAATTACATAAATTATATAGGTTTCTTTTCCTTTCTGATGTAGAAATTCGCATGTATTTAGTTTTGCTGATATTTACATTCCGTCCCATTTGATTCAGCTGCTTATATACCTCAACTAACCGTTGCCTTAATCTGGCTATTATCACAACATCGTCAGCATAAGCACATATATTTGACTTGTATTATTTAATATTTATCTTTGTCTTTAATGGCATAGTTTAGCGCAATAATAAAGAGGGTGGCTGTAAGTCATCACCTTGCTTAACTCCCTTATTAAATGCAAATGATTCATTCAGCATATTCTTATACTTAATTTTGACCTTTGTGAATCTTATGACCATCTTTGTTAACTTTATAAGCTCAAAAGGAATTCCCATATCCGGAAAGCACATTGATATTCCCCGAGACTTTTTTCGGCCAATTATTTAAGACTTTCATTAATTATCGAGATCAGTACTTTGTATGCAGGGCTGAGTAAATTTATGCCCCTATAATTGTTACAATCCTGTTTATTTCCCTCTTATAAACTGGGCATATTATTCCAGTGTTCCACTCTTCAAGCATTATTTATTTTATCCAGACTGTACGAATTAGATCATATAAATAGGCCTCGACATTTTCGCCCCCATGCTTCAGTAATTCTGCAAGCAGATTATCCTGTTCTGGGGCTTTGCTGTTTTTAAGCTTTCCAACTGCCACTTACGTTTCGTTTAGTGTGGGGTAGTCTACCACATGATCACCATCATCCGTTGTTTGAGCTTACTTTTCATCTACAGTCACCAACTTCCTAAAACACCCCTCCAACACACACACACACACACACACACACACACACACACACACACACACACACACACACACACACACACACACACACACACACACACACACACACACACACACACACACACACACACACACACACACACACACACACACACACACACACACACACACACACACACACACACACACACACACACACACACACACACACACACACACACACACACACCTCACATCATGAGTTATGTTTCATCCATTACACTGAACGCTCATCATGATTTTAATGAGCTGTATTTCATTGCTACTTTTCGTAGCAGTTTATATGTATTGTGTGTGTGTGTGTGTGCGTGTGTGTGTATGCGCGCGTGCGCGCGTGTGTGTGTTAATTTGAATCCCCAAACTGCCAACTATCGTAAATTTTACGTTGTACAAACGAAAATTCTATTAAAAAAAGAATACAGTTGTACAAATCAAAATACTATTAAAAGATGTATACAACTACTCAATTTGAGACAGGAAATGTACAAGTTAATTGTACTCACCATTTCAAATAATCAGATCCCAAACATTTAAAATTACAAAATAATGAAAATTACAATCAGACTTTAAGATGGTCACAACCTGATTCAGATTCTTAACTTTAGACATTACTTATCCTTCAATATCCCTCTTTAACATGTTTACCCAAAGCCTGTGGTTTTATTACAATCATAACTTCACTAGTTGTTTAGTAGTCACTAATTGTTCCCTATCATAAAGAAAAGTATTAATTTTGTAGTAGAATTTAAATAATTAATTTAGTTTTTTATGTGTCAGATTATTACAGTTATAATATTTTACGAAAACTGCCACTAAGGGTCTTCCTACAGTAGTCTTGTGTTTCAAGGGATACGACTGTTTCAGCGAACACAATGTCCGTTATATCGGTAACATTCATTTAAGGGTCAAATGCTACTTTACAACAGTACCACGTTTCAGGCTTCTTTATTGTATCACGTGTCATGTGCATGAGGTTAAACTACTTAATCTATAAGATAGTAGAAACATTTATGACTGTGACCGCGATCTTCGTTGCTACCTTAATAATACGTTTGATTTTCGACTAAATTCGCAAACGTATAGTACAGAACAAGTCCTACAAGTCTCAAAAACAAGACCTCAAATTATATTAATGTATAAGTCAATCTTATTCATTTTATCCAACTCTTGAGGAGGAGGACGTTTTTGCTCAAGATCTTTAATTTTGTTTTTGTGTCAATCGCTTCTCTCTCAGTTTGTACTGCTTTCTTATTTGTATGAGCTTAAAAAATTGCAGTTATTTCCTTTAACTGTCTTAGAAATTTTCTTCGCTTCAACAAATTCAGTAATTTATATTCCATTATGATTTATAAAATTCTGTTAAAAACTGAATAAATATAAACTTTATAAAGATTAAGAAACAGGAATGCGGATGTAGGGGAAGAATAACAATAATTACATAAAACGTTAGAACCACTGAGCTAAAGTATGGGATCGTATGCTATGTCAGTACAAGTATTTGTTCAAGCACAGCACACGTAAGTAAGCCCTCATACGTTTGAGATGCGGGTACAGTGAATACCACTCAATAAAATGAAAACACGTCAAGGGAGGAGAACGAGTATCACACTGAGGACGAAAAAATGAATGGATGCTTTGAGTATACGACTGTATTCATTGCGTTTCTCAATAAATGTAGTATTGCAAACGTGTGGTCTATAGAAACTAGTTTTATTGCAGACTGAAGCCTGCAGGACATTTAATCTTTTTAAAGTCGAGGTTAAATAGCGGGAATATTTCGTAATAAGTAGATTACGATACCTACCTTATTACTGTTATTTGTTTTGGATCTATATTTCAGTCTTTCACAACACTTAAATATGTATGTGTTCCTGGCGAGTAATGAGGTTGTAAAACTTACTGGTGGATTTAACAAATACTTAGTATCTGCATTATCATCTCCTACTAGTTTATGAATTTCGTCCACTTTTGTTAATGCATGTTTCGACAATTTCGAAGTGGAAAACTTGCACTTTACGTACATATGAACACTAAATTACTACAAATTTATAACTCAGAGTAAACGACAACTCGTTATTCCAAATATTGAAAAGATCTTTTCATTTTAACATCTTCAAAGGAAATACAGCGGACGACATTAACCACATTTATTATGTGTGCTGTTGAATCAGAGAAGCGCGCTACTACCCTTTTGCGCACGTTGTCCCAAAAGTCAGTTCTAAAAACATTTATAGACGGGTCTAGCTACGATAACGTAGCGTAGCATAAATTTGAAAAGCTACTGAGGTCTCAGTTTTGTTTCAAAAACTTGAGATATCGAATACGCTGAGGTATATAAATCATTACAGCGATATCGGCTGACTAGGATAGTACACAAAAGTGGGTGAAATGAGTAGGCGCGGTTCGGTTCTGAGCTGCCGTTTATTCTACTACGATAACGGGATGTGAAAAAAATACATGAAGACATATTGCCTTTCCACCTCAATTCCGCTTTGTACAACTTTGAGGTTATGCAGAGTAATCAATTCCTGGCTGTGGTTACCAACAGGTTGGCAAACTATCGCGGGAACTGCTGTTAAGGCAGTCCACAGATAATCTTGGCCCTACATCTGAAAGATGGAGCACATCGTCAGCAGCATGTGTTGTACAATGTGATGCTGAAATAATCTGGTGTAGAAAAAGATACCCCCGCATGAGTAACAATGCTGCCAACCGGAGGCAGGCGTCTACAGCCACGGCAAGGTCAAGCATTCAGGGGATGTGAATTTCGAAATCAAAGTACTCATTCCCCAGGTTAGGGCTTGTGCGACGGTTGTAGCCCTCCGCTCCAGAAGTATCTGTGTTTTTTGGTAGCGCCTATAGTACTGAATGTAACAGAGTAGACCAAACACTCGCCACTTATCAGTAAGGAGACAATTGTCACTACTAAGCTAAGTTGTATACTTACGGCAGAGTCTTCTTTGGCGTCGTCCAACATATCGTCATTGACAGCACCGTTTCTGATCTCTCCCACTGGGCTCCGAAACTGTAACATATATGCACAACATTTATTTAGTATGTTATCAAATGTAAAAACATCTACAGTGAATTGAAAAAATTAATATTAAATGGCAAAAGCACTTAACATTTTAGAACAGTTTATCAATTCGCATTAATAGTAATTTGCGCAATAAAACTGTTTAGATCACGCAGTTTTTCAATAACAAAGTTCAACACAAAATGAAACATAAATTAATAAGTTGGTAAAGAAAATAGGATATTTATTTTTTAGTGGTACATTTTTATGCATATATATAAATGCGAGTGGTTACGGTAACAGTAATATCATTGTAACGGTGAAAAAACTACAATATGTACTAGTACGTATTAATACAATGGTCAAGTTACAAATTAGTGTTGACAATACAAACTTAAACAACAAATGTAATGATCTGTAACTTTTTAGCAATCTCGATTGAGTTTACAACATACACACTCAAGTTAATCTTCGTGAGATACGAGTTAAATTTGATTAGCCAAATTTTTGTAACATATAAAATTTGTAAGTTTTGACTGTTTTAAAATCATAAGCTAAGGCAAGTTCGAAAACACATTGCCCTACTTTCTGTTTAAGCAAAGAATTTTTTTAATCAAATTCAACCGAAGAATTCAACAAACTTATGTGACATTATGTGATTACACAGAAACAAAATTAGATGTTTTCTATACACAAAAATTATGCAAATTCGATGGTATTGTCACGGAACGTGTTGATCGCATAATAGAGCACGATGACTCACCGCATGCCGGTGATGCGTTATGGGTATTAAATTAAACGTTTCAAAGCACTGTCAACGGTCGTAGAAACATCTAGCAGTAAACAGTGCAGAAGAAGCCGCACCGTTGTATACCTTAACGGCGGTCTAGACAAACAGAGAAGGTATAACACACAGTATACTTTCATCCATAGAGTCATTGATTTCGTGAGTGGGTTGTAATTGTTTATATTGCGATGTATAGGTGTCGCACAGAATAAGTCGTCGAGATAGGCCTATATGTTACTGGAATAAAGTGGATTTATTAATGATGCTATTATTTTCTGACAATCTACTGAGCTTTTAACACAGTTAAAAAAAATAATTAAACTCTATCTGTTGACCTTTGTAACACAAACTAAGATTTACTTTCTGTGCAATGAAATAATTAATATTGCAAGTTCTTTTTGTCTTATTTACTATAAAATCTTTACTGACGTGATATCGTCTTTATTTTATACAATTTTTTTTAAAACTGTACACAAATAATACAAGTTCACTTCTCTTTAATGTCGATTGCAGATCCTTCAGGCGATCGGTTGCTCTTATCTGTAAGAATACGTGGGTCGATTTTCTATGTCCGGTTTCAGGGTCGCTTTCGACCGTGTAGATATTTCTCAAGGGCACGGCTACACACATTTTAACTCAAACTAATACTATTAAAATCGGTTATTTTCACCTAACCTTATACCGATAAAATTGTGTATTATGTTTATACCCTTCAAGTCAGCATAAAGTATCCCTAATATCCCTATAATATAATATAATATAATACCTATAGGAAGTATAATACCTACACCAGTATGTAATATCTGTATCCCTAATAGGAATATCTTGAATTTTTGCGGATTAGCACAATTATAATAATTCTCGCAGTAACTCTAGGAACTTTCTAATTCCTTTTGTCGCGATTGGCAGGCCAAAGGTCAGCACCAGCAGATGGTTAACACGTTATCGATTCCGAAGAGAACTGACTTATCTGTTCAATGTCGTATTCATCGACTAAATTATCGCAATCTGATTGGTTCTTCGGTAACCCCTTCTATGAATTTCTTACAGATAATTAATATTCTTGTCTAAGGAGGCTTCCAGAAAAACAATTCTTGTTTAAAAAACCTTAATATATTTACGATCAAATTTTTACGTTCATAAAACTTTTTTACTTAAAAAGGCATACATTTAGTTACTGATTTTAAAAATAACTATTGTCATAAGATAGGTCTATTTTATTACAAACATTTTGATATAATTCCCACCTCAATATTTTCGATATTACAAACATTTTTTTAAATTAACGTGTTTTTTATGAATATTCCTTAAAATAATTTCGTACCTTCTCACACGGGCATTACACACGGGCTAAACATCCTTAAGGATCATTTCGCAGTAGTTAAAGTTGTTTTACTAGTATATAATACTTAAAACTGACATTTTCACAATGCCCTTATCATCTGTTTTATAGTGTTCAAATCTGCAACCGCTACTTATTCATACACCGTCTTTATATGATATTATATGCTTTACTATCTGATACATGTCCATTGCGATATATAAGTATATATTTGTAAAAGAACTATTTAATCGAATGCGTTTTTTATAAATATGTTTAATAAAATTGGAGTTTTTTCTGTTATCTGTTGTTAATTCAATTCCATCTCATTAAGATCGTTATTTACGCAACGATATGTCAATATTTTAATTAACAAATGCTTATTTATTCATTTATTGTCGTAATACTACTATTTTATATTTGATTCATTATAAATTTGTTGGTTACTTTATTATTTTATAACAAAAACTTCCAGCGGTGTTACGAATAAACTAGAAGTTTCCGAATTACTATGGAAATAACGAGTAACAAGTTATAATACTTTCTTCTAGACTTTCACATCGCTATTTACGTTATTGTCATTCTTCGTTAATAAAGGAAAGCTTCAGTCAGTTATTCCAGCGAGTTGTTTTACACGGGTAAGAATGAGGCATTAGTGCATACATTGAGAGCTCAATCATTGTAATTACAGTGTCGTTATTTATTACTAATGACTATTTACTGTCAGTGATTTAGCAACAATTATGTATTATCTGTTGTGTACAGTGTATTGAATGTTTGTATAACATAGGATAATGTAATATGCTAATGAAATAATGTAACCCGATAAAGTAATAAAAAAAATGTGCCTATCCATTTCTCTGGCGTTTAATGATTTATTTCACTGTCGTATTATACACATACGTGCTACAAAACGTGCTGATTTCATGTGAATGTCTTGTTTTATTAGGGATCACCATATGCGCGCAAAACGACTCATTCATACGCATGACGTAAAAGCTCTGTCGACATGCCGCATGAAGTACGCTGTAACTACGCACTGTTCAGCGGACGATGACTTATTTTACTGTCCTGTTTATGGGGTCGTTTAATAGAATGCCGGTATTCACCTCCCCCCCCCAAATTTTACGAACTTTCTGTCGTCAAAGATACTTGTGATAAACGTTCAAGGACGTTTGTAGTCGAAAACTTTGTCCAGCAAGGCTTAACGTGTGACACAAAAGTTTAGTGCCGAAACTTTCTCTCTCTTTTTTTATTAAAGAGAATTTTTTCCTAAATAAAAAAGAAACAAACCTGAATATTGTCTCGAGTACTTTATAATATTATGAAAGATAGAACTTTCGATTCACCAATGAACATTTCATTCATTTTATTGATACAAAGAGACTGTTTGTCACCAATGTAGCATTATGTTTTTCTAATAAATAATAGGTTTAAAATAATTTATTCTACAAAGTCTTTGAAGAACTGTTGTTTTTCAGAGCAATAACTCCTGTTTTTTTCTGCATCGTATACCCAGATGAACTTCTTCCTCGTAATTAATAATGTAGCATGACAGATAATCCACTTAAATAGATTACCATATGATCATTAGTAAAAATCAATTATATGGAATATCCAGAAAAATCCAAATGAGAACCAAATAAAAATCACAATAAATTACCACCATAACAAGAAAAAGTAAATATAAAGAAAAAACTCTGCAACAAAAATAAATGTACAACAAAATAAAACCCCAAAAGACTAAAATTAAAATAAGAATAATACCCAGGTAGGATAGGAGTGGGTAAGGAAGCTACACAGACCAAATAAACAGACCAGAATAAACAAGAATAAATACTAATGAAGAAACCAAGAACGAAAAGGGAAGAGACCCAGAACACAGAAAAATAATAATAACAAAATGGTACTGAAGAAACCAAGAATGAAGAAGGAAGATATCCAGAACGAATCAATATACCTAATGAAAAGGGACAAGTTAGAAGATAACATGTAATAGAACATGATAGTTCTACTTGGAAGTAGAACACGACCAATACCCAAAAGAAACCCAATAGGGAGAAAACAAAAACCCCAAAAGAAAGTAAATGTCACTATAAAAAAGTATAACACCCCAAAAAACCATAACCTCATGTAAAACAAATAAAAACAAAAGTGTTTAAAGTGCTAAGTAGAAGTGCACCCAAGAAAGTTATTGTGTAATTAATAAAGACAAATCTTAACAGTTCCCCCATGATTAAACAATTTGATATTACAAAACTATGAAAGGACTAGTGATAGTATCAAGAAATAACAAGGGACAAGTGCAAGTTATTAGATTATCATAAATAAACTTAAGTGTTTTAATATAGTATCATGAGTGATATTTAATCAAATAGTATGGTGAAAGAGCAATGACTACTCTTTCTAATAAAATGCTACTGTTTATATGATAACATTCAATGGAGTGAATGATATAAATAGAGAGCTTGAAGTTAATACATAAAGTGACAAGGGATACATCCCTAAAGTTAAGGAAAACAGATAAGACTGTACCCAAATAGTTATAAGTAAGTGTTAAAAATTTAATGGAACAGAAATGTTAGGTTCCAATTACCATATATGAACTCTATGCATAAGGTTTGGAAATCGAGATTAATTCTTATATTTATAAAATGTTATTGTGTTTAATAGTTTAAATTAGGAATGCAATATCTGAATGTGGATATCATTCTTATATAATAAAATGTTTTTTAGGAGTTACTGTAAGTAATTAGTACACAAAATGGGTATGAATTTAAATACCATATTTAATGTCAAATAATTGTTATGATTTAATTGTTTAAAGTCAATACTAAATGTTATTGTAGTAAAAGAAGGAATTATTAATGAATATTATATTAGAATAGAAGGTCAGAAAAGGGTATAAACTAACTGTATTATTAAAAACTTTGTAGGTAACAACAGATAAAATCTAGGCCAAATAGTAAATCTAACTTACATTTTAATTGACAAATCTAGACCTATAAACCAACTAACCTGATGAAATTTATGCAAGATAAACCCATCACATAGTTATACAATGTAATTTATACTTTAAAAAGATATTGTCAGAAGATAGGTAAAATTATGAATAAAAATGAAATGTATTACCTAAAATTTCAGAGGAGGAGTCATAGAAAAATGAATTATATTTAAAAACAATAATTAATAGAAAAAATTGCAAGAAATTAAGTAAAGATAAACAATTATATCAATCTGAGATTCAGTATAATAATAATTACATCAGATAAAATGGCTATTATTTGGACAAGGACAGGAAACAAAAATTTAAGCCTACTTTTCCAAAATGAAAGAAATATAACTTTTTTAAATAAAAACTTTGTAAAACTATATTAATTAGTATCAACATAAGCAAAATAGATTAAATAAACCAAATATGTATTTAGTATTTCATACAATTAAATAATAACGAAAATATTTTCAGTGATATAATGTATTAAATAAAAATCTATCGGAAGCCAAGGTAATTTGAAACAATGTATGATGTATATTAAATTGGCTAAGAATTTCAGGAGACGAAGGAAATGAGAACAGTTAATTATTATCCGTTGAAGCGAACACTTGATCGAGGTTTTGCTCCGTGTAACCTATGTTAATGGCGTGCGATACATAAATCGAGTTTAGTGAAAATTTGTAACTTTTTTATTTTTGACTTTTAACTTGAGAAGCAGTGAACACAAACAATAAAAAAATTAAACTACAATAAAACAGAACCACATACGCCTAAATTATTGAATTAACACCAACAAGAATAATTATTTCGGACGAAACAAACAGGGTTACGTACGACATATTTAACCAAAGTGAAATAGACATAATCACACACATTTAAACCAAGTGAACTAAGAAACACTGCACCAGGAACACTTAATTAACTCCAGAACGAATATCCACAATTGCTGAGACGAGGAAACGGTGAAAAGCATCTTTATTGCAAGAAATATTTGTCGAGGTGACTAACGTTAACATACGCAGACTTCAGTCGCCCATTTTGGTTTTCCCAGCATCCTATGCGAAGTGGAACAAATGAACATCGAGTCTTCACTGGTTCGAATATTATAATATATAAACTTTCAATATTGATTAATAACCTTGTAATTTTTAGTTTTAAGACTTTTAATTGTAAGTGTTATACTTTCATGGCCCTACCCTTCTCTGGCTATTCATAATATAACAGTTAAAAGAACGAAATATTATATACACTATTCATGTAAATTTTTTATCGACCGGCCCTGAGTAACGAGTCGATACTGTTGTCAATAATCGATTAATCATCGATCTTTCTAATAAATTGTTAATAAATAATATAATTCTGCAAAGTGGTTGAATTTTAATTTAAATATAATTCAAAATAAGTTAATTCAAGATCACGGTCTATCCGAAAGGCGGTATTTACTAAGGAATAAGGAGCATATTGAAGAAGAAGAAGAAGAAGAAGAACCGTCTATCGACTAGTACCGGAGTTAACAATATTAACGCAGGAGTTATTCAGAGAAAGTGACACAACAACATAAACAACCATAAAATAATTAAATTTTTTACAGAGTACAGTTACGAAAATTATTTAATAAATATATACCACAAAAACACAATAAAAATATTTTTCAGAAAACAAAATTTTTTATTTGAAATAAAATTTTTTTTATTTCAATTTTTAATACTATTATTATTTTGTACAATATAATATTGTTACAAAATTGGCGTCCAACTAAAGGGCTTTAATTAGTGATTGAAAGGCTGTAATAACTCGCCCAATTTCTAATTCAAGCTTGGCAGCGGTTATCCAGCCAGAGAAACAGGAAAAATGCAACGCCGTGCGACTTCTAAGAAAAGGGCGGCGGAGGCCGAAAAAGAAATTAATATGGAGGATAAGGAGGCAACGCCGGTGGAAGACGTAGAAACGTTATTACCCCCAATGGAACCAAAACCACCCGCACAACCGAAGGAACAACCAGAGATGCCCACACAAACAGGGGAAGGCAATGTCCGGAGGGAACAGTTAGAAAAACCTACGCGAACAGAGAAAGAGGACATGCAAGAAATGTTCCGATTAATAATGGCGAAAATGGATTCTACAAAAGAAGAATTGAGAAAGGACATAGAAGAAACTAGTAAGAAGATGGATACCACAAAAGAAGAATTGAAGAAGGACAACCAAGCAACAAAAGAAGAATTGAAGAAGGACAACCAAGCAACAAAAGAAGAATTAAGGAAGGACAGCCGATCCACAAAGGAAGAATTGGGTAATAAAATTGAAAACACCAATAAGAGAATAGAGGAATCCAGTAAGAAGATGGAGGAGAAGATGGAAGAGAAGATGTAAGAAAGCAGCAAGAAGATGGAAAGTGACAACCAACAATTGAAGAAAGAATTAAGGGAAAATAACAAGAAAATGGAAGAGAAGATGGGGGAGAGGTTGGAATAATTAAGAGAGGCTAACCAACTATTAAGGGAAGAATTAAGGGAGGTTAACCAGGAGAATCTAGACAAGTTAAACGAACGAATGGAACTATTAAGAGGGGAAATGAACAAAGAACTCAAGGATAATAAGAAATCTATAAATAAAAAGTTGGAAGAAGAAACAATAATTATAAACCAACAGATCAGAGAAGTTGATGAAAGATGTCGGCTAACTGAAGGGGAAGTACAAGAATTCAAGGAAAGGGTAAACACCAAGGTAACGAATATCGAAGAATATAGTCGTAAGAAGGCAGAAGAGAACCGAAAGGAAAGCCAGGAGGAACTAAGTAAAGTACGTAACCAAATTACTGAAAGGTGCGACGGAATGGAGGTAGTGATGACGAACATCACTGGTCAAGTGCGGCAGAGCCAGGAGGAAATGGAAGCAATTTGGAACCGACCAACCAACTTCACAAATATCCCCATCAACGAAAATAGGGAATGGCTGAACTTCCGCCAATATAAAAGGAAGCCAATGGAGTTCTTGGCCCGGATCGAGGAGTACATGGCCAAACATACAGGCAATAGGTGGCTAAATAATCGAGAGCTGTTGGACGAATCATTCCGTGAAATGACGGACAACTGGTGGATGGCAAACCGGAGTGAAATAGAGGATTACCAGCAATTTAAGAATTTGTTCAAGGCGAAGTATTGGTCGGAGACCACCCAAAATTTAATACGGGGCAACATCTGCCATGGCCGATACAAGACACAGTTTGGTAATACGATGACCGCGTACTTACTTGGGAAGGTATGTCTGGCGAAGCACCTGGAACCGGCCATACCAGAAGAATGCCTTGTAAATAAACTCTCATACCATTATGATGAAGAAGTCATAGGAGCAAGAAGGGGTAGCCAAATAAAGACCATCCAGGCGATGACGGAACTATTAGAAAACTACGAGAATGAGGAATACTATCGGCAAAGCAGAAGAAGGAATGAGCGGCCAGAATTCCGAAGTAATCCGTACCCGAACAACAATAATCATCAGAACAGCAGTGGGTACCAAGGGAACTGATATAATCCCAATTATAATAATCATAATAATAACCTTAATAGTAATAATAATAATAATAACGGTCCCATGAACCAAAATATCAACAGGAATAATAACGGGTACCCCGGTAATCGAACCAATTATTACCCAAATCCAAATGTAAATAGCCAGAGAAACCCAAACCATACTAATAATACCGAACGGTATTATAATAACAATAGGGGTTACCCAAATAACAATACCAATAACAACAACAGGTTCTCCCGACCCCGGGTAAATTTTATACGCGCCGAAGGAAACAGCCAACGCAGATACAACCATCAACGGCGGAACAGTTTCCATAAATATAAAGACCGACGCAGAAGCCGAGAACGGGATAGTTCAAGGTATAATCCGCCTAGACGAAGTACCAGTCTAGATGACCCAGAGCGGCAACCAACTAGAGAACAACTATTCGAACAGCGAACGGAACGGCTGGAACCCACTCAAGGTTTCCCGACTGACGCCTCAGTTGGTCCAAACAATAATAACCAAGAAAATGAGAATTTCAACGGGAGGAGGCAGTAATAAATAATCAGGACCTTTTGCTGCTCCTATCTCCTGGGTATCAAAGAGAGTTGCCAAGAGCAACTAATAATAACAATATTACAATTATTAGTTGTAATTATTTAAAAAACATACGAAACGAACTATTGGAGGAGGACGACACTCACCTCCATAGTATAAATAATGAAATAATTTACATTAATGCAGAAATAGAAGGAATCTTCGCACAGCTAATGATTGATACAGGTGCGAATGTATCTATTATTAACTCAACAGAATTGGAGAGAATCTAAGAGAAATGTGGTCAATTATTGCCGACTTTACCAATAAATAATATCGTATTAATAGGTGCCACTGGTCGCCAAAACAAAACTATCCGAAAGCAAGTATCGTTAAACGTGATTAGCAAGGGTATAGCAATAAACATGATATTCCTAATTGCGACAGGATTATTTTTCAATATATTAGTGGGATGCGATGTGCTGAGAAAAAACTCTGCTATCATCGATTTACGCTCAGAGAAGGTATCGCTGTTTACAGGAGGTCTGACCTGGACGGTCGATTTAGTCGGTAGCGAGATAGTACTTCCCAGCAGTATCCACCAGCAAATTCGTAACATCAACTATATGGAAAATGACACAATAATTAACCCCATAATATACGACAACACGGACGAAGATTTATGGTCCCAAAAGATACAAGAAATAAGGGATTTCCGGAGCGGAATTACTAGGTAGAAATTGCCCATTAACTAAGCGAATCAGTTGATCAGAATTTATGAAAAGTACCGATCAGTATTTTCGGAGGTGCCAAGTAAGGTAAAAAATTACCAATGTACCCTTAAATTCAGAGATACAGTTGAGTTTAATAGAAAATCATACCCTATTGCGCATTCACGAAAGGAGGCTGTAAGAGAGGAAATAAACCGGATGATTAATAGTGACATCATAGAAAATAGCCAATCTCCATACACCAGCCCTATCATGGCTATTCCCAAGAAAAACGGCCAAGTCCGGCTTTGCTTGGATGCGCGGGAAATAAACAAAAAGATAATAAATGATCGAACATCGCCCGGTGAGATACAAGAAATCCTGAAACGATTCCACTGTACCAAGTACTTTAGTACCTGGGACACGGTGTGCGGTTACTGGCAGGTGGAGTTACACCCACGGAGTCGCCAGTATCTGGCTTTCATATTCGAGGGGCGCAATTACCAATTCAAAAGACTGCCCTTCGGACTCGTAAACTCAGTTGCCATCTTTGTGACCTGCATGGACCAGATATTGGGACAGGAAGCACTTCAGTTTACCACCGTGTATGTAGACGATCTACTAGTAACCTCAGAAACGTGGGAGGAACACTGCTACCGTGTGGAACACGTGCTTGAGAAGTTATCTGTCAGTAACGTCACGCTGAAGTTAGAAAAGTCCAAGTTCATTGCCAGAGAATTTCAATTCTTGGGTTTTAACTTGGATGACCAAGGAATCTCACCGTCGGCAGAAAAGGTGGAAGCGATCCAGAAATTCCCGGCACCCAAAAACAGAAAGCAATTACAGTCATTCCTGGGACTCTGTAATTACTATCGCAAGTTCCAGGAACAATATTCGGAATTAACCGCAAGATTTCAAACACAATTGTCATCAAAAAATAAATGTCAAGAGCAGGATGTGATTTTCCAACTTATTAAGGACAAATTTCTGGCAACAATAATACTTCGCCACCCAAATTTTAAACTACCATTTTTCATGAACTGCGATGCCAGCAACATCAGCCTGGGAACGTCATTATACCAAGAAGACGAGAAGGGTCAACACCAAGTAATTAGCTTCGCTAGCAGATCTTTGAACCAGTGCGAGAAGAACTACACTGTAACTGAAAAAGAATTACTGAGCGTAGTATTCGCTTGCGGCAAGTTCCGCACTTACATCTAGGGTTACCCGGTTACCGTCCTGTGCCGACTCTAGTACAGAATCGGCGCATGTCCAGTATATAACGGCCGGTAAACGTTAAACGCAGTACAGAATTTGAAGCGCTTTAATTGTGGCTGCACTCTTGCAGCGAAGATAAGTACTAATTCGACGCTTATCAAGTGCCTGAGAGGTGCTGGCCTCTGGTGCCAGCCGCTGTAGGCAAACGAGAAGGGTGGAAGTTATTCTGTGAAACTTGGTCTCTCTTCAACCTTCAGCGATAATGGCAGCGTATTAAGTTACTCCGGGAGATGAAGATATTTTCATCTATAATTCTTCCCACTGTGTCAGGCTGAGTCTGTATAGAACTGCGGGTTCTCCGAGCATGTCGAGGAAAAAGCCCAACAACATGACCTGAACATGTAACACCAAGAACTTCGCTCTCACTTCATCTACCGGAGCAATAGCCAGGACGCCACACCAACACCTGTAATGTAGGCCACGAGATTGCCACCTCACCCCCATGGACAAAAATAAGGTGATCTCAAACCATTATATTCTTTTATACGTAGAGATGCATTCAATAGACCCAGTGAACCAGTTCAATCAATCAACCACAACACTTTCAAGTTTTTAAACATTTAATTGGATCCCCAATTAACGGGACAGTATAGTGTGTGAACTGAGTGTGAAATCAATTGTAAATTTTATTAATTTGTTGTAAAATTGTCAGCTCAGAGGCTGGCATGTGTCTTAGACAGTTCAACATTCAAACGTATAATTCCCTCTTATTTCAGTATATGTGTTTCATTACAGCTTTTAAGTCATTCATTCAATTTGTAATTTCTCGGGTTCAATTTAGTGTTCATTTTATATATATATTTTCTAAATTTTAAATTCAGTTTAGTTCATATGGTATAGAAATTTCTGGGGTAGTTAAGTGGATTCACAAGTTTAATCCTGAGTGGGTGCCTGTTCATACAGTATTAAACGTGTTGGTGAGACAGGTTAAATTATGCACCGACTGGCAAACGAACATGTCGGTCTCTGGGCCAAAAGTACTTTTTAAAAGGGTTATACAAATTCATGACATTTTTCTATTTTCACTACTTAGCAATGTTTCTATATATATATATTCCTTTAATTAATTATGATAACTTGGGGGGGGGGTTCATTGTTTTCTAAATTTTTATTTCTCACAGTATAAGAGCCCAGTGGGCAGAATTTTATAACAGTATTAGGCACTTGGCCAAATTTTGGAATTTATTATGTCCTGGGGACTACTGGAGTTGCATAAGCATAATCTAATACACATGTCATGTGTTATGAACCAATTAAGTATTGTAATCCTAACATGGATGTCCATAAAAGAATTCATAATATACCTCATGTGGGTAAGAAAAGGGCGTGGCAAGAGATCTTTGTATAATTGTACTGTATTGTGGAACATGTGCTGTATTGTATATTTGTGTGTGTATTTTGGGGGGTTATATGTATTGTACATGTAGGTGTATTTTTGGGGGTAGTTTAGATATAGGGTTTTTAGAAAAGAAAGATGAAACATAGGATTATATATCCTTTTAATTTTGATGACATTAATTTATTCTATCTCAATTAAATTTTGCTGAATATTTCTTCTAAGAGAGTAATTTATTTTAATTAACTTTAATAACAAGCATATGGAGCTGTCACTATTTAATTTTAATTAATTTGTTTGAGAATTTGTTATTCTAATTAATATTATCAAGAAGTCTATAAAAATTATCTCCATTAAGTTCGATGGATCATTTTAAAGAGAACATAGAAAATAAATTTTATATTATTAATATTTTACAGGAAACTTTATTTAAAGAATAGTAATGATTTTAAATTTTAATTCATTTTAAAGAGAGATAGCAAATAAATTTTATGTGTTAATAATTTTCAGGTGACATTGTTGAAGGTGTATAAATTATTTTAATTAACCATTTAAGGGGATAATAGATTCTGACTGTTGTGTTTATTGATTTTGTTATTAATATTGTTTCAAAATGGAGATAGAATAATAAAAGGGATTTTATTAATTGTTAAATTTATGAGTTTTCATTGCAAGTCCCGTCTCACTGGATCCAGCGCATTTTTGGCTTCTCTAGGCTTTGGTCTAGTTATAATTAACTTGTGGCCCCTCTTTAAAAAAAATTCTTTTAACTGTCTAAGTTAAAGAGGGGTTACAGTCCGAACAGACCATAAATCAATTTCGTTCCTAAAAAGCTGCAAATTGAATCATGGCAGACTAACAAGGTGGATACTTGCCCTTCAAGAATACCATCTAAAATGGGAATACATCCCAGGTAAAAAGAATGTCGTAGCTGATGTGTTATCACGTGTCAATGCGGAAGAGCAAACTTTCGAAGGGGAGAAGAAAAGCGTACTAAAAATATACCATCTTCTTAGCACCAAAGCCGACTTAACAACATTATTAACAAATATGAGCACCCACCAACAAGCAGACCCGAAACTGAGAAACCTTAAAACTCGATTAGAAGAAGCAGACGAAACCGTTGCTCAATATTACCAACTAAACAAACAAATCTTGTTCGTTAAAACCTCACTGAAGCAGGAGACCTGGAAGGTGGTTGTTCCAACCCAGATCGAAAAAGAAATAATAGTAAACTACCACATACGATATGGGCATATGGGCGCCTTAAAGGTGATAAAAGTTCTGGAGGAGAGCTGCCAGATAAAAAACATAAATAGGAAGGTCCGAATGTATATTAAAAGCTGTAAAACCTGCCAGCTCGTAAAAAGAAACAACGAGAAGAAGGAAGGTGTTATGATTCCTATAACCTCCCAGGCTAAATTGGAGAAGGTATTCCTAGACATCTGCGGACCATTTCCCCGTAGTGGCGGTCGACACCAATATCGATACCTAATAATCGTAATGGACCACTTCACAAAGTTTGTTAAGCTATACCCTACTAATCGGGCAACTACCCGGACCCGATCGTCGGTCTGGGGATATTAAAGGAGCTGTATATCCCAAATATGGGGAAACCATCTTCGATCATCACTGATCATGGAACCCAGTTTAAGGGTAGAAAATGGCGGGATACCCTATTATCAATGGGCGTTTGTACATACAAAACCTCGGTCTACCACCCGAGCAGTAATCCGGCAGAGAGGGTGTTACGAGAAGTGGGGAGGATCCTAAGAACTTATTGTCACCATCAACAGAAAAGGTGGCAAGACTATCTAGAAGCCACTGAGGAATTCCTCAACTTGGCATACCATCCAGCTATAGGAATTACCCCATACTCCGCCATGTACGAAAAACCACCCCCACGAGAGATTGAAGAAATCCTAGAGTTCCCTATAAATAACATTTACAAATTTGTCAAGGTAAAGTTCTACAAGGTGGCCGAAGACCAGGAAAAACGGCAAAATAAGTATCGAAAGGCTAGTGGTAAAATAATAAATTATGAAAGGGGAGAAAAAATCTTATTAAAAAATCGTGAACTACCCAGCACACTGGAAGGAATAACGAAGAAGTTATTGCTGTTATACACAGGACCATATGTAATCTCCAATATAAAAAACAATAATACTTACGAAGTAAAGGAAATGGATTCAGAAAGGATCAAAGGTGTATATAACCAGGCTTCCATGAAAAAATATTATGAGTAATTGGATGTATATAAATGATTAAAATAACTAAATTCAAAAACAAAGTAAGCCCATCTTACTATCAAATATTTATGAAACTCATTTAAGAAATAAAAAGAAAAAGAATTTGGGAAAATAAAAAACCCAAATTCAAAAAACAAAGTAAGTACATCTTACTACCAGCTATTTATGAAACTAATTGGGGAGAACAATAGGAAGAGAATTTAGTAAAAAATTAACTAAATTTAAAAATAAGTAAGCACATCTTACTACCAAATATTTATGAAACTATTTGTGGAAAACTAAAAAGAAGAGAATTTAGTAAAAAATTAACTAAATTCTAAAAACTAAGTAAGCACATCTTACTACCAAATATTTATGAAACAACTTTTGAAATAAAGAAAAAGAAAAGGAATTTTGAAAATTAACTAAATTCAAAGATATAGTAAGATCACCTTACTACTAAACAATTTAAGAAAACACTTTATGGAAATGAAAGGAAAAGGCATTTAGAATAAAATCAACAAAATTCAAATATATTGTAATATCAAATTACAAACAACAATTTATGAAAAAACTTTCTGGAAGTAAAAAGAAAATGAATTGAAATTAACTAAATTATATAAAAAAAAAGTAAGTACATCTTACTACCAATATTTATGAAACTCAAATCATGGAATATAAAAGAAAAGAAAAATGAATTTTGAAGAATAGCCACAACATTCAAAAGGAAGAGTAAGTTCACATTACAAACAATTATATATGGAACCAATTATAAAAAATTTTGAGAATAAAGAAATGGAAGTAAAAACCACTAATACAATTAAAATGAATAAACTTATTGTGAAGTAAAAATAATGACTTTTACGCAATATAAGCAGAGACAATGACCACATAAAAATGATAATTTAAGAGTTCATTTGGATAAAAAGCAAGAGCGGAATAAAATTTTGAAAAGGGAAGAAATATCTATATATAAATAAATCCATAATAAGGATATGATCATAAAATAAATGTCAATTATAAGACAGACAATTAAAAGAGTAATTGCAAGAACATAAAACTAGTGGAACGATTCATAAGAATTAAGAAAAACAAAAATATAATACAAAAAATATGCTACCAATGACCAGAAGGAGATTGTAATAACAGTCAAGGAATAACAGAGAATTAAAATAAAAAAACTTTACACTGAATAACAAGTGATAATTATATTAAAACAGCTTCCAACCATAATAAGAAATAATATACCAGCAGAGCTAACCATTGAGAAAAATAACTGAGATAGAAAATAACTGAAATAGAAATATTAACAGATCTGAGCAAATACGAAGTGAAATATCCAAAGATATTTAATTTTTTTTTATAGTCATAAGGTGGACTATTCTTATATAATTTTTATTAATAACTGTCTGTAGATAAGTCCAGCAGTATTATTATGTTTTGAGCAGAGATGATTTGCCTCTGACCTCAATAAATGACGTAGTATGGCCAGCAGAGTGAGTAGCCTACAGTGCCCCTCTGAACTACCCCAGCTCACGTGTTAGGGAATGTTAGGGAATAAATATCCCAAGGATAAAGAACCAAGTTAAGAAAAAATGAAAAACAAAAAATAAAAAATAATGAACCTCAGATGACTATTATTATCAAGGAAAATCCAGTTAATAATGAAATATAGATAAGCTCAAAAAATAAAGAAGCAAAAATTTAGAAATGGGAAGGAAGTGAAGAAATATAATTTATAATAAATATCGTAAGCAATTATTTCAGACAAACCAAGTATGATCTGAAATAATCACTTCTGGAGGAGAGCAATCTGTAGCATGACAGATAATCCGCTTAAATAGATTACCATATGATCATTAGTAAAAATCAATTATATGGAATATCCAGAAAAATTCAAATGAGAACCAAATAAAAATCACAATAAATTACCACCATAACAAGAAAAAGTAAATATAAAGAAAAAACTCTGCAACAAAAATAAATGTACAACAAAATAAAACCCCAAAAGACTAAAATTAAAATAAGAATAATACCCAGGTAGGATAGGAGTAGGTAAGGAAGCTACACAGACCAAATAAACAGACCAGAATAAACAAGAATAAATACTAATGAAGAAACCAAGAACGAAAAGGGAAGAGACCCAGAACACAGAAAAATAATAATAACAAAATGGTACTGAAGAAACCAAGAATGAAGAAGGAAGATATCCAGAACGAATCAATATACCTAATGAAAAGGGACAAGTTAGAAGATAACATGTAATAGAGGAAGTAGAACACGACCAATACCCAAAAGAAACCCAATAGGGAGAAAACAAAAACCCCAAAAGAAAGTAAATGTCACTATAAAAAAGTATAACACCCCAAAAAACCATAACCTCATGTAAAACAAATAAAAACAAAAGTGCTTAAAGTGCTAAGTAGAAGTGCACCCAAGAAAGTTATTGTATAATTAATAAAGACAAATCTTAACAGTTCCCCCATGATTAAACAATTTGATATTACAAAACTATGAAAGGACTAGTGATAGTATCAAGAAATAACAAGGGACAAGTGCAAGTTATTAGATTATCATAAATAAACTTTGAGAAAGTACATTAAATACTGTACATTTAAATAACTTCAAGTGTTTTAATATAGTATCATGAGTGATATTTAATCAAATAGTATGGTGAAAGAGCAATGACTACTCTTTCTAATAAAATGCTACTGTTTATATGATAACATTCAATGGAGTGAATGATATAAATAGAGAGCTTGAAGTTAATACATAAAGTGACAAGGGATACATCCCTAAAGTTAAGGAAAACAGATAAGACTGTACCCAAATAGTTATAAGTAAGTGTTAAAAATTTAATGGAACAGAAATGTTAGGTTCCAATTACCATATATGAACTCTATGCATAAGGTTTGGAAATAGAGATTAATTCTTATATTTATAAAATGTTATTGTGTTTAATAGTTTAAATTAGGAATGCAATATCTGAATGTGGATATCATTCTTATATAATAAAATGTTTTTTAGGAGTTACTGTAAGTAATCATTACACAAAAGGGTATGAATTTAAATACCATATTTAATGTCAAATAATTGTTATGTTTTAATTGTTTAATGTCAATACTAAATGTTATTGTAGTAAAAGAAGGAATTATTAATGAATATTATATTAGAATAGAAGGTCAGAAAAGGGTATAAACTAACTGTATTATTAAAAACTTTGTAGGTAACAATAGATAAAATCTAGGCCAAATAGTAAATCTAACTTACATTTGAATTGACAAATCTAGTCCTATAAACCAACTAACCTGTTGAAATTTATGCAAGATAAACCCATTACATAGTAATACAACGTAATTTATACTTTAAAAAGATATTGTCAGAAGATAGGTAAAATTATGAATAAAAATGAAATGTATTAACTAAAATTTCAGAGGAGGAGTCATAGATAAATGAATTATATTTAAAAACAATAATTAATAGACAAAATTGCAAGAAATTAAGTAAAGATAAACAATTATATCAATCTGAGATTCAGTATAATAATAATTATATCAGATAAAATGGCTATTATTTGGACAAGGACAGGAAACAAAAATTTAAGCCTACTTTTCCAAAATGAAAGAAATATAACTTTTTTAAATAAAAACTTTGTAAAACTATATTAATTAGTATCAACATAAGCAAAATAGATTAAAGAAACCAAATATGTATTTAGTATTTCATACAATTAAATAATAACGAAAATATTTTCAGTGATATAATGTATTAAATAAAAATGTATCGGAAGCCAAGGTAATTTGAAACAATGTATGATGTATATTAAATTGGCTAAGAATTTCAGGAGACGAAGGAAATGAGAACAGTTAATTATTATCCGTTGAAGCGAACACTTGAACGAGGTTTTGCTCCGTGTAACCTATGTTAATGGCGTGCGATACATAAATCGAGTTTAATGAAAATTTGTAACTTTTTTATTTTTGACTTTTAACTTGAGAAGCAGTGAACACAAACAATAAAAAAATTAAACTACAATAAAACAGAACCACATACGCCTAAATTATTGAATTAACACCAACAAGAATAATTATTTCGGACGAAACAAACAGGGTTACGTACGACATATTTAACCAAAGTGAAATAGACATAATCACACACATTTAAACCAAGTGAACTAAGAAACACTGCACCAGGAACACTTAATTAACTCCAGAACGAATATCCACAATTGCTGAGACGAGGAAACGGTGAAAAGCATCTTTATTGCAAGAAATATTTGTCGAGGTGACTAACGTTAACATACGCAGACTTCAGTCGCCCATTTTGGTTTTCCCAGCATCCTATGCGAAGTGGAACAAATGAACATCGAGTCTTCACTGGTTCGAATATTATAATATATAAACTTTCAATATTGATTAATAGCCTTGTAATTTTTAGTTTTAAGACTTTTAATTGTAAGTGTTATACTTTCATGGCCCTACCCTTCTCTGGCTATTCATAATATAACAGTTAAAAGAACGAAATATTATATACACTATTCATGTAAATTTTTTATCGACCGGCCCTGAGTAACGAGTCGATACTGTTGTCAATAATCGATTAATCATCGATCTTTCTAATAAATTGTTAATAAATAATATAATTCTGCAAAGTGGTTGAATTTTAATTTAAATATAATTCAAAATAAGTTAATTCAAGAACACGGACTATCCGAAAGGCGGTATTTACTAAGGAATAAGGAGCATATTGAAGAAGAAGAAGAAGAAGAAGAACCGTCTATCGACTAGTACCGGAGTTAACAATATTAACGCAGGAGTTATTCAGAGAAAGTGACACAACAACATAAACAACCATAAAATAATTAAATTTTTTACAGAATACAGTTACGAAAATTATTTATTAAATATATACCACAAAAACACAATAAAAATATTTTTCAGAAAACAAAATTTTTTATTTGAAATAAAATTTTTTTTATTTCAAATTTTAATACTATTATTATTTTGTACAATATAATATTGTTACAAAATTGGCGTCCAACTAAAGGGCTTTAATTAGTGATTGAAAGGCTGTAATAACTCGCCCAATTTCTAATTCAAGCTTGGCAGCGGTTATCCAGCCAGAGAAACAGGAAAAATGCAACGCCGTGCGACTTCTAAGAAAAGGGCGGCGGAGGCCGAAAAAGAAATTAATATGGAGGATAAGGAGGCAACGCCGGTGGAAGACGTAGAAACGTTATTACCCCCAATGGAACCAAAACCACCCGCACAACCGAAGGAACAACTAGAGATGCCCACACAAACAGGGGAAGGCAATGTCCGGAGGGAACAGTTAGAAAAACCTACGCGAACAGAGAAAGAGGACATGCAAGAAATGTTCCGATTAATAATGGCGAAAATGGATTCTACAAAAGAAGAATTGAGAAAGGACATAGAAGAAACTAGTAAGAAGATGGATACCACAAAAGAAGAATTGAAGAAGGACAACCAAGCAACAAAAGAAGAATTAAGGAAGGACAACCAATCCACAAAGGAAGAATTGGGTAATAAAGTTGAAAACACCAATAAGAGAATAGAGGAAACCAGTAAGGAGATGGAAGAGAAGATGGAAGAAAACAGTAAGAAGATGGAAGAGAAGGTGGAAGAAAATAGTAAGAAAATGGAAGAGAAGATGGAAGAAACCAGCAAGAAGATGGAAAGTGACAACCAACAATTGAAGAAAGAATTAAGGGAAAATAACAAGAAAATGGAAGAGAAGATGGGGGAGAGGTTGGAAGAATTAAGAGAGGCTAACCAACTATTAAGGGAAGAATTAAGGGAGGTTAACCAGGAGAATCTAGACAAGTTAAATGAAGGAATGGAACTATTAAGAGAGGAAATGAACAAAGAACTCAAGGATAATAAGAAATCTATAAATAAAAAGTTGGAAGAAGAAACAATAATTATAAACCAACAGATCAGAGAAGTTGATGAAAGATGTCGGCTAACTGAAGGGGAAGTACAAGAATTCAAGGAAGGGGTAAACACCAAGGTAACGAATATCGAAGAATATAGTCGCAAGAAGGCAGAAGAGAACCGAAAGGAAAGCCAGGAGGAACTAAGTAAAGTACGTAACCAAATTACTGAAAGGTGCGACGGAATGGAGGTAGTGATGACGAACATCACCGGTCAAGTGCGGCAGAGCCAGGAGGAAATGGAAGCAATTTGGAACCGACCAACCAACTTCACAAATATCCCCATCAACGAAAATAGGGAATGGCTGAACTTCCGCCAATATAAAAGGAAGCCAATGGAGTTCTTGGCCCGGATCGAGGAGTACATGGCCAAACATACAGGCAATAGGTGGCTAAATAATCGAGAGCTGTTGGACGAATCATTCCGTGAAATGACGGACAACTGGTGGATGGCAAACCGGAGTGAAATAGAGGATTACCAGCAATTTAAGAATTTGTTCAAGGCGAAGTATTGGTCGGAGACCACCCAAAATTTAATACGGGGCAACATCTGCCATGGCCGATACAAGACACAGTTTGGTAATACGATGACCGCGTACTTACTTGGGAAGGTATGTCTGGCGAAGCACCTGGAACCGGCCATACCAGAAGAATGCCTTGTAAATAAACTCTCATACCATTATGATGAAGAAGTCATAGGAGCAAGAAGGGGTAGCCAAATAAAGACCATCCAGGCGATGACGGAACTATTAGAAAACTACGAGAATGAGGAATACTATCGGCAAAGCAGAAGAAGGAATGAGCGGCCAGAATTCCGAAGTAATCCGTACCCGAACAACAATAATCATCAGAACAGCAGTGGGTACCAAGGGAACTGATATAATCCCAATTATAATAATCATAATAATAACCTTAATAGTAATAATAATAATAATAATAACGGTCCCATGAACCAAAATATCAACAGGAATAATAACGGGTACCCCGGTAATCGAACCAATTATTACCCAAATCCAAATGTAAATAGCCAGAGAAACCCAAACCATACTAATAATACCGAACGGTATTATAATAACAATAGGGGTTACCCAAATAACAATACCAATAACAACAACAGGTTCTCCCGACCCCGGTTAAATTTTATAGGCACCGAAGGAAACAGCCAACGCAGATACAACCATCACGGCGGAACAGTTTCCATGAATGTGAAGACCGACGCAGAAGCCGAGAACGGGATAGTTCAAGGTATATTCCGCCTAGACGAAGTACCAGTCTAGATGACCCAGAGCGGCAACCAACTAGAGAACAACTATTCGAACAGCGAACGGAACGGCTGGAACCCACTCAAGGTTTCCCGACTGACGCCTCAGTTGGTCCAAACAATAATAACCAAGAAAATGAGAATTTCAACGGGAGGAGGCAGTAATAAATAATCAGGACCTTTTGCTGCTCCTATCTCCTGGGTATCAAAGAGAGTTGCCAAGAGCAACTAATAATAACAATATTACAATTATTAGTTGTAATTATTTAAAAAACATACGAAACGAACTATTGGAGGAGGACGACACTCACCTCCATAGTATAAATAATGAAATAATTTACATTAATGCAGAAATAGAAGGAATCTTCGCACAGCTAATGATTGATACAGGTGCGAATGTATCTATTATTAACTCAACAGAATTGGAGAGAATCCAAGAGAAATGTGGTCAATTATTGCCGACTTTACCAATAAATAATATCGTATTAATAGGTGCCACTGGTCGCCAAAACAAAACTATCCGAAAGCAAGTATCGTTAAACGTGATTAGCAAGGGTATAGCAATAAACATGATATTCCTAATTGCGACAGGATTATTTTTCAATATATTAGTGGGATGCGATGTGCTGAGAAAAAACTCTGCTATCATCGATTTACGCTCAGAGAAGGTATCGCTGTTTACAGGAGGTCTGACCTGGACGGTCGATTTAGTCGGTAGCGAGATAGTACTTCCCAGCAGTATCCACCAGCAAATTCGTAACATCAACTATATGGAAAATGACACAATAATTAACCCCATAATATACGACAACACGGACGAAGATTTATGGTCCCAAAAGATACAAGAAATAAGGGATTTCCGGAGCGGAATTACTAGGTAGAAATTGCCCATTAACTAAGCGAATCAGTTGATCAGAATTTATGAAAAGTACCGATCAGTATTTTCGGAGGTGCCAAGTAAGGTAAAAAATTACCAATGTACCCTTAAATTCAGAGATACAGTTGAGTTTAATAGAAAATCATACCCTATTGCGCATTCACGAAAGGAGGCTGTAAGAGAGGAAATAAACCGGATGATTAATAGTGACATCATAGAAAATAGCCAATCTCCATACACCAGCCCTATCATGGCTATTCCCAAGAAAAACGGCCAAGTCCGGCTTTGCTTGGATGCGCGGGAAATAAACAAAAAGATAATAAATGATCGAACATCGCCCGGTGAGATACAAGAAATCCTGAAACGATTCCACTGTACCAAGTACTTTAGTACCTGGGACACGGTGTGCGGTTACTGGCAGGTGGAGTTACACCCACGGAGTCGCCAGTATCTGGCTTTCATATTCGAGGGGCGCAATTACCAATTCAAAAGACTGCCCTTCGGACTCGTAAACTCAGTTGCCATCTTTGTGACCTGCATGGACCAGATATTGGGACAGGAAGCACTTCAGTTTACCACCGTGTATGTAGACGATCTACTAGTAACCTCAGAAACGTGGGAGGAACACTGCTACCGTGTGGAACACGTGCTTGAGAAGTTATCTGTCAGTAACGTCACGCTGAAGTTAGAAAAGTCCAAGTTCATTGCCAGAGAATTTCAATTCTTGGGTTTTAACTTGGATGACCAAGGAATCTCACCGTCGGCAGAAAAGGTGGAAGCGATCCAGAAATTCCCGGCACCCAAAAACAGAAAGCAATTACAGTCATTCCTGGGACTCTGTAATTACTATCGCAAGTTCCAGGAACAATATTCGGAATTAACCGCAAGATTTCAAACACAATTGTCATCAAAAAATAAATGTCAAGAGCAGGATGTGATTTTCCAACTTATTAAGGACAAATTTCTGGCAACAATAATACTTCGCCACCCAAATTTTAAACTACCATTTTTCATGAACTGCGATGCCAGCAACATCAGCCTGGGAACGTCATTATACCAAGAAGACGAGAAGGGTCAACACCAAGTAATTAGCTTCGCTAGCAGATCTTTGAACCAGTGCGAGAAGAACTACACTGTAACTGAAAAAGAATTACTGAGCGTAGTATTCGCTTGCGGCAAGTTCCGCACTTACATCTAGGGTTACCCGGTTACCGTCCGAACAGACCATAAATCAATTTCGTTCCTAAAAAGCTGCAAATTGAATCATGGCAGACTAACAAGGTGGATACTTGCCCTTCAAGAATACCATCTAAAATGGGAATACATCCCAGGTAAAAAGAATGTCGTAGCTGATGTGTTATCACGTGTCAATGTGGAAGAGCATACTTTCGAAGGGGAGAAGAAAAGCGTACTAAAAATATACCATCTTCTTAGCACCAGAGCCGACTTAACAACATTTTTTAACAAATATGAGCACCCACCAACAAGCAGACCCGATATTGAGAAACCTTAAAACTCGATTAGAAGAAGGAGACGAAACCGTTGCTCAATATTACCAACTATACAAACAAATCTTGTTCGTTAAAATCTCACTGAAGCAGGAGACCTGGAAGGTGGTTGCTCCAACCCAGAAAGAAAAAGAAATAATAGTAAACTACCACATACGATATGGGCATATGGGCGCCTTAAAGGTGATAAAAGTTCTGGAGGAGAGCTGCCAGATAAAAAACATAAATAGGAAAGTCCGAATGTATATTAAAAGCTGTAAAACCTGCCAGCTCGTAAAAACAAACAACGAGAAGAAGGAAGGTGTTATGATTCCTATAACCTCCCAGGCTAAATTGGAGAAGGTATTCCTAGGCATCTGCGGACCATTTCCCCGTAGTGGCGGTCGACACCAATATCGATACCTAATAATCGTAATGGACCACTTCACAAAGGTTGTTAAGCTATACCCTACTAATCGGGCAACTACCCGGAAAATTCTGGGGATATTAACGGAGCTGTATATCCCAAACATGGGGAAACCATCTTCGATCATCACTGATCATGGAACCCAGTTTAAGGGTAGAAAATGGCGGGATACCCTATTATCAATGGGCGTTCGTACATACAAAACCTCGGTCTACCACCCGAGCAGTAATCCGGCAGAGAGGGTGTTACGAGAAGTGGGGAGGATCCTAAGAACTTATTGTCACCATCAACAGAAAAGGTGGCAAGACTATCTAGAAGCCACTGAGGAATTCCTCAACTTGGCATACCATCCAGATATAGGAATTACCCCATACTCCGCCATGTACGAAAAACCACCCCCACGAGAGATCGAAGAAATCCTAGAGTTCCCTATAAATAATATTTACAAATTTGACAAGGTAAAGATCTACAACAAGGTGGCCGAAGACTAGGAAAAACGGCAAAATAAGTATCGAAAGGCTAGTGGTAAAATAATAAATTATGAAAGGGGAGAAAAAATCTTATTAAAAATCGTGAACTACCCAGCACACTGGAAGGAATAACGAAGAAATTATTGCTGTTATACACAGGACCATATGTAATCTCCAATATAAAAAACAATAATACTTACGAAGTAAAGGAAATGGATTCAGAAAGGATCAAAGGTGTATATAACCAGGCTTCCATGAAAAAATATTATGAGTAATTGGATGTATATAAAAGATTAAAATAACTAAATCCAAAAAACAAAACTGGTCGCCAAAACAAAACTATCCGAAAGCAAGTATCGTTAAACGTGATTAGCAAGGGTATAGCAATAAACATGATATTCCTAATTGCGACAGGATTACCTTTCAATATATTAGTGGGATGCGATGTGCTGAGAAAAAACTCTGCTATCATCGATTTACGCTCAGAGAAGATATCGCTGTTTACAGGAGGTCTGACCTGGACGGTCGATTTAGTCGTTAGCGAGATAGTACTTCCCAGCAGTATCCACCAGCAAATTCGTAACATCAACTATATGGAAAATGACACAATAATTAACCCCATAATATACGACAACACGGACGAAGATTTATGGTCCCAAAAGATACAAGAAATAAGGGATTTCCGGAGCGGAATTACTAGGTAGAAATTGCCCATTAACCAAGCGAATCAGTTGATCAGAATTTATGAAAAGTACCGATCAGTATTTTCGGAGGAGCCAAGTAAGGTAAAAAATTACCAATGTACCCTTAAATTCAGAGATACAGTGGAGTTTAATAGAAAATCATACCCTATTGCGCATTCACGAAAGGAGGCTGTAAGAGAGGAAATAAACCGGATGATTAATAGTGACATCATAGAAAATAGCCAATCTCCATACACCAGCCCTATCATGGCTATTCCCAAGAAAAACGGCCAAGTCCGGCTTTGCTTGGATGCGCGGGAAATAAACAAAAAGATAATAAATGATCGAACATCGCCCGGTGAGATAGAAGAAATCCTGAAACGATTCCACGGTACCAAGTACTTTAGTACCTGGGACACGGTGTGCGGTTACTGGCAGGTGGAGTTACACCCACGGAGTCGCCAGTATCTGGCTTTCATATTCGAGGGGCGCAATTACCAATTACTTATTTTTAAATTTAGTTAATTTTTTACTAAATTCTCTTCCTCTTGTTCTCCACAATTAGTTTCATAAATAGCTGGTAGTAAGATGTATTTACTTTGTTTTTTGAATTTGGGTTTTTTATTTTCCCAAATTCTTTTTCTTTTTATTTCTTAAATGAGTTTCATAAATATTATTTGTGCGATAAGTCCAGCAGTATTATTATGTTTTCAGCAGAGATGATTTGCCTCTGACCTCAATAAATGACGTAGTATGGCCAGCAGAGTGAGTAGCCTACAGTGCCCCTCTGAACTGCCCCAGCTCACGTGTTAGGGAATGTTAGGGAATAAATATCCCAAGGATAAAGAACCAAGTTAAGAAAAAATGAAAAATAAAAAATAATGAACCTCAGATGACTATTACTATCAAGGAAAATCCAGTTAATAATGAAATATAGATAAGCTCAAAAAATAAAGAAGCAAAAATTTAGAAATGGGAAGGAGGTGAAGAAATATAATTTATAATAAATATCATAAGCAATTATTTCAGACAAACCAAGTACCGTTATGATCTGAAATAATCACTTCTGGAGGAGAGCAATCTGTAGCATGACAGATAATCCACTTAAATAGATTACCATATGATCATTAGTAAAAATCAATTATATGGAATATCCAGAAAAATCCAAATGAGAACCAAATAAAAATCACAATAAATTACCACCATAACAAGAAAAAGTAAATATAAAGAAAAAACTCTGCAACAAAAATAAATGTACAACAAAATAAAACCCCAAAAGACTAAAATTAAAATAAGAATAATACCCAGGTAGGATAGGAGTAGGTAAGGAAGCTACCCAGACCAAATAAACAGACCAGAATAAACAAGAATAAATACTAATGAAGAAACCAAGAACGAAAAGGGAAGAGACCCAGAACACAGAAAAATAATAATAACAAAATGGTACTGAAGAAACCAACAATGAAGAAGGAAGATATCCAGAACGAATCAATATACCTAATGAAAAGGGAAAAGTTAGAAGATAACATGTAATAGAGGAAGTAGAACAAGACCAATACCCAAAAGAAACCCAATAGGGAGAAAACAAAAACCCCAAAAGAAAGTAAATGTCACTATAAAAAAGTATAACACCCCAAAAAACCATAACCTCATGTAAAACAAATAAAAACAAAACTGTTTAAAGTGCTAAGTAGAAGTGCACCCAAGAAAGTTATTGTGTAATTAATAAAGACAAATCTTAACAGTTCCCCCATGATTAAACAATTTGATATTACAAAACTATGAAAGGACTAGTGATAGTATCAAGAAATAACAAGGGACAAGTGCAAGTTATTAGATTATCATAAATAAACTTTGAGAAAGTACATTAAATACACTAAATAAATAAATAATACACTAATTAAATACACTAATTGTACATTCAAATAACTTTAAGTGTTTTAATATAGTATCATGAGTGATATTTAATCAAATAGTATGGTGAAAGAGCAATGACTACTCTTTCTAATAAAATGCTACTGTTTATATGATAAGATTCAATGGAGTGAATGATATAAATAGAGAGCTTGAAGTTAATACATAAAGTGACAAGGGATACATCCCTAAAGTTAAGGAAAACAGATAAGACTGTACCCTAATAGTTATAAGTAAGTGTTGAAAATTTAATGGAACAGAAATGTTTAAAGTCAATACTAAATGTTATTGTAGTAAAAGAAGGAATTATTAATGAATATTATATTAGAATAGAAGGTCAGAAAAGGGTATAAACTAACTGTATTATTAAAAACTTTGTAGGTAACAACAGATAAAATCTAGGCCAAATAGTAAATCTAACTTACATTTTAATTGACAAATCTAGTCCTATAAACCAACTAACCTGTTGAAATTTATGCAAGATAAACCCATCACATAGTAATACAATGTAATTTATACTTTAAAAAGATAAATCCACTATTTCTGTTCTCCACTGTTTCTGTGTATCTTCTGACACACAAGATAGGTAAAATTATGAATAAAAATGAAATGTATTAACTAAAATTTCAGAGGAGAAGTCATAGATAAATGAATTATATTTAAAAACAATAATTAATAGACAAAATTGCAAGAAATTAAGTAAAGATAAACAATTATATCAATCTGAGTTTCAGTATAATAATAATTATATCAGATAAAATGGCTATTATTTGGACAAGGACAGGAAACAAAAATTTAAGCCTACTTTTCCAAAATGAAAGAAATATAACTTTTTTAAATAAAAACTTTGTAAAACTATATTAATTAGTATCAACATAAGCAAAATAGATTAAAGAAACCAAATATGTATTTAGTATTTCATACAATTAAATAATAACGAAAATATTTTCAGTGATATAATGCATTAAATAAAAATGTATCGGAAGCCCAGGTAATTTGAAACAATGTATGATGTATATTAAATTGGCTAAGAATTTCAGGAGACGAAGGAAATGAGAACAGTTAATTATTATCCGTTGAAGCGAACACTTGAACGAGGTTTTGCTCCGTGTAACCTATGTTAATGGCGTGGGATACATAAATCGAGTTTAGTGAAAATTTGTAACTTTTTTATTTTTGACTTTTAACTTGAGAAGCAGTGAACACAAACAATAAAAAAATTAAACTACAATAAAACAGAACCACATACGCCTAAATTGTTGAATTAACACCAACAAGAATCACCTCAACAAGAATCATTTCGGACGAAACAAACAGGGTTACGTACGACATATTTAACCAAAGTGAAATAGACATAATCACACACATTTAAACCAAGTGAACTAAGAAACACTGCACCAGGAACACTTAATTAACTCCAGAACGAATATCCACAATTGCTGAGACGAGGAAATGGTGAAAAGCATCTTTATTGCAAGAAATATTTGTCGAGGTGACTAACGTTAACATACGCAGACTTCAGTCGCCCATTTTGGTTTACCCAGCATCCTATGCGAAGCGGAACAAATGAACATCGAGTCTTCACTGGTTCGAATATTATAATATATAAACTTTCAATATTGATTAATAACCTTGTAATTTTTAGTTTTAAGAGTTTTAATTGTAAGTGTTATACTTTCATGGCCCTACCCTTCTCTGGCTATTCATAATATAACAGTTAAAAGAACGAAATATTATATACACTATTCATGTAAATTTTTTATCGACCGGCCCTGAGTAACGAGTCGATACTGTTGTCAATAATCGATTAATCATCGATCTTTCTAATAAATTGTTAATAAATAATATAATTCTGCAAAGTGGTTGAATTTTAATTTAAATATAATTCAAAATAAGTTGATTCAAGATCACGGACTATCCGAAAGGCGGTATTTACTAAGGAATAAGGAGCATATTGAAGAAGAAGAAGAACCGTCTATCGACTAGTACCGGAGTTAACAATATTAACGCAGGAGTTATTCAGAGAAAGTGACACAACAACATAAACAACCATAAAATAATTAAATGTTTTACACAATACAGTTAAGAAAATTATTTATTAAATATATACCACAAAAAACACAATAAAAGTATTTTTCAGAAAACAAAATTTTTTATTTGAAATAAAATTTTTTTTATTTCAAATTTTAATACTATTATTATTTTGTACAATATAATATTGTTACAATAATGATCGAAGGCTTACACGGTTATCACGTTTAAATAAATATATTTGTTGACCCCTATTGTGGGTACCGAGCCTGCGACCTCTGGCACTGACTTTCCGTTACAGCTACGGAAAGAAATTAACTTTTGTACAAATTAAATATAACGTACTTGTTAAGCTAAGCTACGCCACTGACGATGCACATTCACCACACACACTCACACACTGACAGTGAGCGTGTATAGTGTGTGTGTAGCGGATGCACATTCACTGACGTGGCTATGCCATGGACATAGGCCAAAACGTTGTGCAGATTAAATGTTATCAGTAGACCACGGCCTGACAATATGGAAAGTTTATCAGACTTATTGAAGTTATTAAGTATAACAAATTAAAAGAACAAAGAGTTGTAAAGCGAGTAGCTTACTGTATGTATCAATTGTTGTGAATATTTTAAATATTAATATTTGACGCGCTAAATAGTACTCTACTTTAAACGAACATTTTGGTTACTAAGAATAAGACATTTTGGTTACTATTTTGAATAAGACATAAATTAAAGAACGAATTGCTTATTTTACGTAATTTAGTGACATTTTCGATTTACGGATTATTGATTTTGTTGACAAAAATAAAGTTGAGTCAAAAGTGTAGGTGTACTGATGAAGATTAAACTTAAAAGTAAAAATGGATTAAAATTAATTTTGTTACAAAATTAAAAGAAATTACATTATTTTATATAAACTTTGAAGTCAAAAGTACCGAAATTGAAACGATAATTAACTAAAGAAAACTTTCGTGATGGCCAATACGTTTTTCCAGGAAATGTGGTCGATCTGACATGAAAGAATTGATACGAGTGAATTTTTCGAGTCTGTCGGTAGGCCGCTTCCCTATAGTTTTTTAGGAATGTATACAAAGATATCACGTTCATTAGGTGGGGTGATTGGTCTGGGTGACGTCAAATGTTTGTAAACCGCTTCTACTACTAACTTTGAGGCGACTTTTAGATCTGTGCGTAAGATTAGTGTAACTTGAAGAGCTAGTTAGGTGGATAATATTTTATAACTTAAAGATGCTGAAGGAACTGAAATTTAAATGTTACGGTGAAGGTTATTTCATGCACTTCGTAAAGTTAATTTCGATAAAAGGGTTTGCGAAGAGTTTATTATTCGCTATTATTATTTATTAATAATGTGAGGAATTTATTATTATTTATTAATTATAAGTAGATCGTAATTTTTTTAGTTGAGCGATTTATTTTGAGCATGCTTTACGATGAATGGCCTAGTAAACCGTCAGAATACTTGAAGAGCTTGTTGTAAGTGGTGCACCAGTTAGGGGGAAAAAAGAGGGAGCGAGAAAGAAAGAGAGAGAGAGAGAGAGAGAGAGAGACCCCTAACGATATCGTGAGCGACTGTAAACTGCAATGAGATGAATTGTGAAGACAGACTTTCGTGAGGTCGGGTATCTGAAGTTTTCTTAGCTACACTTAAATTTTAAAAGATGATGCCATTCATCCTAGGTCTCTAGTGACAAATTAACGTATTATGATAGTTGATATTAATTTTACACACTTAAATATGAATAAAAATAAATAAATAAAGTTTTCATTATGGGAAATCATAGTTAGTAAAAATAATTGAGCCTTGTGTAGACACACCAATTTTTATATCGAAAGTACCAAGGAAGGTGCGACTTTCCAGCCCCGCGCATTCTGCCACGTGTTATCAAATGCATCTGTTTCCATATAGATGAAATACGTTTTGGTAAACTCATTTCTTATAATATCGTTTAGAACAACTACAGTTAATCACGCGACGACAAGAATCTACGGAACCACTGACCAAGATCAAACTACTTAGTGAAGCGCTCTCTAAAGTGAATACTGGGATATATTGGTTATCAAAATACGTAGCCTGTATTTTGTAAGTCTACCACGACGTAAAGTTATACATAAATTGAGTCTAAAATGAGTTTACATCACGTTCTAAAACTTCTTTCGGATGTCTTTAATAGACACTGAGAGAAAACTCACAAAGTATATAATGCATAAGATACCACCGATGTGTTCAAATCGTGTGTATTTATACGCTAGGGAACAATAATAAAAAGACCGTTACAGCTAAGGAAAGAAATTAACTTTTGTATAAATTAAATATAATGTAATTGTTAAGCTAACAGTTTTAACAATTCAAAAATAATTAGCGTATAATTTCTTCAAAATTTTTAAATGTGATTTGAAATCGAAACGAGATTGTGATTAGACGCTTCATATAGAGACTCACTGACTAACTGAACTTTTATTTGTATAACGCGCTTTGGGTCCGATGTATAATTATTCCAAAGTGCAGACTGTATTCAAATTCTATGAATCTGTTATCGCATTACCGGTTACATAATCGTGGATAAATATTTGTTTTATCGCTTCTGTTCACATCGAACCGTTTACATTGGATTACGTATCATTTAACCAACGTTGGTAAATTTATTTTTGAAATGCTGCATTTGAACATAAATCGTTGATAATGCCAAAAAAGGCTTAATAAAAGTTTTTATTGAACACAAAACTATAATACACTAAGACACTCCTTCTTCGGCTATAGATCAGTTCCCTCTGCTTGCGAGGGAGAGCGCCTCGTTAATGAGCGTCTCCGTGTAAGCGACTTACGGAAACTTTGTCGTTGGAAGACAAAAATCCTGACAACAACCAGGGACGGATCGAGAAATGTGCATTTGAGTGGCTAACATATATTAGAAGGAATATATTATTTCTTTTTCCCAGTTTTTCTGAAATGCGGTTTTGAACTATTTTAAACGTGAATTTAAATATTTAAAAATAAAACTAAGTTTGTCAGGCTAAAAATATACGGTTGCAGCTTTTTTTTTTTAAACAGAATTATAGAAAATAATTTTATAGACTTTTTGGGGAATTTCACTGATTTTCTCTTCCTTGGAACACCCATAAAACAATAAGCCTATATTTAGGCCTACAGTCAACCTCTATGAAAAAGTGTGTATTACGTGTTTGCGTTTATGTAACCAAATGTGTACATCTCCTAAGAGATACCGCGCGCAAGTGTACTACTTTAAAACAAATCGACCTCCGATTTCCAGTTTTTGAAGTCCTCTAAATTAATTTATGCAATGAAACGGATAAGTGTGGCAATTTCATGTACTTAAGGGAATCAAAACAACAAAAATATAAGTTTATCCTGAACGTTTAGACACAGAGTGGGCTAAATGTCAGCTCCTCCAAAAGCAATAAATGTTATTTAATTGTTATTTAGTTTAATTTTGTAACTGTATTTACAATAATATTGTTTAAGTGCACAAAACAAAAACCAGTTTTTAACATATAGTGTAGAACTGAAAAAGTTTGTGAAAGATGCTGAAGGAACTGAAATCAAAATGTTACGGTGAAGGTTATTTCATGGACTTCGTAAAGATAATTTCGATAAAATGGTTTGCGAAGAATTTATTATTCGCTATTATTATTTATTAATAATGTGAGGAATTTATTATTATTTATTAATTATAAATAGATACTAATTTTTTTAGTTGAGCGATTTATTTTAAGCATGCTTCACAATGAATGGCCTAGTGAACCGTCTCAGTCCTTATGACTCGTATGTTTAAAAACCTTACGTAATCCTACAAACCTTCTAAAAATCCTTATGCAATTATAAAACAGAAAAGTAATGTACTTGAGTTCATGTTTGGTGTGGGACATACCCCTTTTTTTTATGAAAGTGTAAGAGGCGATGTTTCATATCTTGAGACGGTTTACGGAACGGCTCGCTAGAAACAACCCTGTTTTCACATTGGCCGTCTCTGACAGCAAGATGGTGCACCTCCTCATGAGGCTCTCAAATCAAAGACTACCCACTAACCAAACAAACTACCTTAATCAAATACTTTCTGATTTCACTGGGCGCCGGGCTGTTCATGCGATTTGACTGATGCCTTGTATTTTTTAGAGTTTTACCAGACATGTTTTCCTTCAAACCGCCTCAAGCTATCTATTGAAAACGTCAGTTGATTTTATATTATTGAAACAAACTTTTATTGGCAAAAACGAGTAATTCACAGTTAAATTATGAACAAAAGGATGGCACTTATAACACTTTCTCTGATTTGTGTTAAGCATACAAATACAAACAAACTGAATATTAAAAGTATATATAAATATGAATGTTAGTTTGAAGTGTGTTATTGGAGAAGTTGAAAATTTTATGTACTTTTAAAATTGTGCAGTATTTTGTATTTTTAAGCATAAGAAATGCAAGAAACATTTTTTGTTACATTACATTTTTGTATGGGGTACGCATAATAATTTATCACACATTTTTGTGGTTCGGTGTGATCATCAGGTTACGATTTTTTACAATGACAGCATTGATACTAATATTACTGTCATTAATTACAGTTTGTCATAATTTTTTTGACGCTAGATGGTGCCCTTTAGACGTTGTTAATATCCGAAACACTATAAACAGTATCAACAAACTAGAAGTATATGGAACATATACGTAAAAACAGTGGCATTAAGCGGGATATATTCAAGGGGGGAAATAGGCCTAATGCGGCTGAGCGGAAAGTAAGGATGAGTGGATTGACGAGGCCTGGGAACGGCGGCAGGCGGTCTGATGACCCAGCTCAGACTCAAACTGTTTACCTTCTGTTAATTTAAACATGACCGCTCCAACGTGAGGTCCAATCAATACTCCCGCTGGCGATTCTCTCTACAGCTTGGCTCAGTGATGAAACGGCTCTGTTATTGTGGTACGCTCTATATACGTAATCAATGCATCAAGGCCGTTTACTGAACTTAGCTTACTATTTTGATCAATAACGTTTCCTGGAAATCCACAATCTTTAAGTAACAATTATAGGTTTTAGGGTTATAGGGTTAAAAACAACATGGACATGAACAAACGACAAGAAAAACAACAACGACAGAAACAATGAAACTGAAATGATGAAGGTGATGACACACACACATACACGCGCGCGATCTCGCTATGCATTACTAAATATGACGACGACCAAATATTTGTTAAGGCAATCTAACTACCGATACCGCACAAGGAGTACACTCTGTTATATCAGAGCGACACAAACATGAGTCCTATCTCACTTTCGGCTGTCTCAAGTCTAAAAAATTATATCGTTTCGTTTTTACTTTTATTTTATCAATCGAGAAAAGACCACGATCGTTTTTTTTGAGTTTTCTCGTAAAATAGGGAAACCCCGGGAACGAAGTTTTGTAAACTGAGATGAATCACTGTCGATGAATCACGCTTAAAAACTTGTCAGAAGGTTTAGCTTAAGTTCACCTTTTGTTTTAGGTACAGTAGTTTTTAGTGAACAAAAAAAGCATATTTGAAAGCATACAGCAATAAACAATCACAAGACAAACTTATGCAATTCTTTCGTGTTCCAGGAAGAATCGCGTTTTAACAGGAGATCTAAAAATGTTTATATTACAGATATTATATATATATATATATATTTATATTTATATAGATTTACATTACATATTATTAATTTATATTGAGATTTATATATTATAAATTTAAATAATTCAGTATTTAGCGTCAAACTGAGGAAAGAGTTAATCGAGTTACTGTAATCGAATTGAGGAGACTGTATTTAAAATTGTAAATTTCTCTAAGACACTAAAAGACAGACTTCTTAAAAGAAGACAGATATTAATTGTATTAAATCTCTATCTACAAGTTACATTTTTGTCTAAAATACACTGGATCTACGATTTATTTATCCGTTATGTGGTCAGTGTTTTGCTGTACAGTATACGCGATGAAAGTACACGAGACTATTGTCTACCAATATTATACTGAGAGGTATCAACTATCGTAACATTTTCATAAATTTTCAAGAGAGCTGTTTTGAAGTTGTGCAAAAGTATCTACCTTAACCATTGAATCAAATTTAAATGTACTTGAAGATTCTTATTGTAGTACGTAATACTTAGGTAATACTTTTAATTTATATTTTTTCAAAATTTTTTGTCAGTCAATTAATAAGGGTGAGCACTTAACAACAGTGTACCTCTAATAATTTCTTCCATTTTTTTCTTAGCTCAAACCATATAACAAACTGCATAGAAAAACTCAAACTCAAGAAAAATATTACATATTATTTTGAAATAGCTGTTTATTTAAGATTTTTAAAAATTTACCATAAAAATAATAATAAGTTAAATAGAAAAATATGAAAATTGTGAAATTATTATTAAGGAAAATCTTCCGTTATAGGCTTGTTGTTTGAATGAGGGATATTTTTATAAAACTCGTGTAAGTATGACTGTACTCATTTTAAACTTGACTGTAAATCTTCGTATTCTTTACTACTAATTGGCCTTGGAACAGTGTTGACTGGAAATAATTTTTCAGCCCACAATATTGGACGTCTACTATTGTATCTTAAGGCTTAAAGATTTTATGTATTCTTGGAAAGATGTTTTACAGTAAAGAGTTTCTAAATCTGAGAATCTTAACTGAATGAGGACAACTTCATTAATTAAAAACTTTTCATTATCTCTTTTTCTCTTTGTTAGATTTTTCTGTTTTATTTTTTTTATAAATTAACGAAGTATCGGAGTTATCGAACAAAGCTTTGACATGTTTCATATTGTCTAACGTCATGTTGTATACTTCAGAAAGTTCTTTGACTCTGCATAAGCGTACAAATTGTTGCCAATCCTAAGGAGTCATCATAACGGAATAGAGTTTTTTTTTCTTTTTTAGCTTGTTCGATAACCGAACGGACACCATGAACCTCCAAGTGCGTATATCCTTTTAACAGAAATTTGTAGCTTAAATTTTTTAATTTGGTAACGTGCGTGGAGGCCGCGCATAGCTTGCAACCATAATAAAATTTCGTCCACCACTATTGTCAGACCATATAGTAAGTTCTATAGTGTTATTATTTACATTTTCGAGAGCCCACTTCAGAATACAGTAGGCAATTTGACAAGCTCCACAACCACCAACTGTATCATCCCACACCCCACAACTTCTTGCAGATGTAAGCACTATTAGTAAGCACTCTAGCACATCTTTATAAGCACCTTATTATTTATTTGTACTTAGAAACTGCCGCAATTATCACATGTGTCGTTTGTTTGTTGTTTAAATGAAAGATTAAATTCTGTATTAAATACTGAATTACACATCCACTCATTTGCTATCGTTTTTGAATTAATGTTTTTAAGCTCACAATGTTCCAAATAGATTAAGTATATTTTTCAAATAATGTTTATTTTATTCCCGAGATATTTTTTAGCAGAGCACACTCTACTATAGTGACTCTCGAATACAGGTAAAGAGTTTATATGGGCTCTAACGAACGCCTTTATATCACGGTTTGATTTGATTTGGATGTCATTTTTCTCTCTTTAGTCAGGAGTAACTATTCCGCAATTGTTTTTTTTCTGCAGCGCTATCGAGACAAACGTATCTGAAATACTCAATGTGTTTAGACAAAACGTTTTGCACACTTGAATTCTATCATTATTACGCTAAAATCAAAAAATATTGCAAAGGTGAGTTTTGCCTGGGTTCAGAAATTTATGAACAATTTTTCGAGATACAGGAACTTTCAGAACATTATTAGCGACAAATGCCTCTTGAAATCTTTGTTATCTTCTTCAGGACAGGAACTTCCAAATGTTTTATTCCTTTCAAAAAACATACACTTTTTATGTACGTTACCATACACGAAAGCAAGCATGGCGGTTTAATTTATTTTGCTGCTACGAGTTTTCCTGTTTTAGGTAAATATTCGTTACAAGAAAATGTTTGATTTTTCCGTAAATTGTACTTCTAATTTTCTGGATTCCGTACACGTTATCGGATTAATTTCTTGCAGACTTTATAACTATTTACATTTCTTCACTTTTTCCTCTCCTACCACATATACACATTCGAACATCCATTACCGTTTATAGCCTATTTACTCCCTCTTTTGATATTCCAGATTCAGAACTGAACCCAAAGTTATGAACTTTATTTTCGTCATCACTGGATTCCAAAACAAATACAACAATCAAAGCGCAATATAAAGGGTTTTTCTTTTTAAAGCTATACAAGGATTTCTCTAAAGGTTTTCGCAAAATACAGAACTGTTACTAGTTTAAGGCAAAAATTTATTTTTGTGCTTAAAAATTTAAAATCTGTCATTCTATGACCTATTTCGCACTTCAGGTTATTCTCTTTGAGTTTCAGCATTCAATAAACAAATATTTTACTAAATGCTGATTAGACAAAATCACCAACAAAAGCCCCAAACGAAAGCGTGGGTGCCAATGTTAAAGAGGTAACGTATGGTATGTGAACTTACAATACTCAGTTATTAAAAACACTGAGAGGTAAACTACAGTGAATTTAGTTACAACAGGTTACTTTTATGCTACTTGGTCACTTACGATAATTTCACATGACCTATCTCGAGGTGATGAATAGCTCCAGTACTATATTTTACCTCTAAAAGTACTGACTAGACATAAAATTGAATTCAATAAAAACCTGAAAATCATGAAATTTCCACTTACGGTGTTTACCTCTTAGGTTATCTATCTACATGTCCCTTGTGTTTGAGATCCTAACGTTTCACGTATTTGTAATATACATGTTTTGTTATGTTTGTTTTGTTTTGTTATGTTTGTTTTGTTATGCTTTACTACATATTCTTTATTTCTTCGCACCACGAAATAGGGCTCAGTTGACGTTTCCGGAATCTATTTTATCCTCGGTCTACCAACATCCCTTTTACCCCTTAAGTTCATATTTCAATGCTGCCACTGGTAATCGGCTATTTGGTATGCGGTGCAACTGTTGGTAGTATCTCCTTTAATTGTCTTTAATCTTCTTGTGCGAAGATTTGGTTTTTTGTTCTTGTCTAGCATCTTCACGCTCCTTCTTATACAGTAGAGCATATTCCTGTGTGCTTCTTAAGAATGTCATTTCAGCCGCTTGAATTTTATTTTCTTCCTTTTTACCAAGGATCTGTGTTTGACTCGCATACAGGGACGTTAGGATAGCTACTGTTTTATAAAATATTATACGAGTATCTTTTCTCGTTTTATTTCTTAAGCATCTATGGATCGTTCCACAGATGCCTCTGAACTTTACTAACTGATCTTCACAATCAGTGTCACTATTGTATGAGATATCACATTCCAGATAATTAAAATGACCACTCTGGTTTACAATTTCTTCTTCTTCTGCACTACAAGGATCAGGCATTTGCCTGTTCCGTCCTCACAAACTTACGACCACCGTTTTCGTGGTCTTCCTATATCTCTTTTCCCTCTTGGGTTGTAGTTAAGTATTTTTTTGGGTATTCTCCCATTTCCCATTCTGTTTACGTGTTGTTTCCATCTTTCTTTATATTCAATTATTTTTTCATTTATTGCATATACATTTAGTTCATTTCGCACGTCTTCATTTCTTGCTAAATCTCTTCTTGTGTAGCCTTTGACCCGTCTCAAAAATCTCATTTCTGCTGCCTGCATTTTACTGTCTCCTTTTTTGGTATTTATCCAACTTTCACTCCCATACATAAGTACAGGTACAGCCATCGTTTTATAAAATCTTATCCTTGTGTCTTTTTGTGTTTTGTTATTTAATGTTCTATTTATTGTGCCACATATTGACTGGAACTTATTTATTTTATGTTCCATGTCATTGTCATAATTGTAGCTTGTGTCGCAGCCCAAGTATGTAAAATGGTTTGCAACTTCAATGTCTATAACTATTGTTGTTCTAATTGGTTGTTTACTTTTAGATCCCATACTTTGTGATTTTAGAGCAGAGATCTTTAACCCACAAGATGTTATTAAGTGTAAATATCACCTTTGTAACTGGTCTTCTGATTTCTGTATTATTACACTATCGTCTGCGTAGAACAAAGAATTTACACGTATGTTTCTTTGAAGTGATATTCCTGGGTCACCTTTTCCATTCCATAACACATGTCATGTATGTATATGTTAAAAAGTATAGTGGGCCATCCTCGTCTAATACCTTATTTGTAGGAATATCTTCCGTTAGTCTACCATTTAAATTTAAGACGATAGTTGTCTTGAAATAGAGACTCTTGAGAACTCTAATCAATTGAGCAGGGAAACGTTATATTATTATTATTTCCAGAGTAGCAAAAGTTTAACATTGTCAAAGGTTTTCTATATTTACGAATACTAGAAGTGTTCCTCTTTAGGAAACATCAGCTTATAGTAGTAAATCTGTGCGTGTTGAGGGCCATGCCGGCGGTAGCGTAGGGCCTCCCTTGCCGGACCGGTCTCAGCCGAGGAGTCAGAAGAAGTATTTCCCACAACGACCCATCTGTATACCCAATATCTTTACCCCTCATTCCTGTCATTTCTCTGTGGATCCTGAGGATTAGACTTTAACGAATTCCTAGGTCAGTCGTATTTAAGCGGCCGAAATGAGATTTCTCAGGCACGTGGCAGGCTATACTTTACAGCATCGCAAAAGAAATGCTGATGTACAGCAAGAAATGAATATTATGAGTATACTTAATAGAATTGCCTAATATCGGATGAAATGGATAGAACATCTTAACCGAATGGATGACTGCCGCATCCTCAAACAACTATGGAATTATAAGCCGAAAGGTCGGGGATGTGTGGAGCGTCTGAAGAAGGGCTGGAGTGACCAGCTCTAGTCGATCGGGGGATGTGTGGAGCGTCTGAAGAAGGGCTGGAGTGACCAGCTCTAGTCTATCTGCTTGGGACTGGAACAAACCATTTTTGGTTTAATCCTTGTTTGAGATGATGATGATGATGATGATGATGATGATGATATTTTTTGTTTTACTTGGAAAAGAATCAGAATTTACTATCCGTTAGTAAAGGTAGCAACAGCAACAAACTTTTATTGTAATATGTAATTTTATATAAAGTAGTAGGCCTATATGGTAATGTACTAATGATGATATTGCTAGATTTAAATGATTGGTTTGATTTTTTAACAGATTCTCCAGGTTCGCTAGAGTTGCAATTATTGAATGAGTATAACACGATTCTACATACGAGGCATACAGTTAGTTAACGGTGTCTCATTAGGAGTTTTATTGAGAGGTTAGTAGAATACACAACTACAGCGACGCAACTACCGTCTTGGATAAACAATAGTCACCAACGAGCCCTTGTAGTTCGAGTTTGCAGTTAGCAGTCTAGAGTAACGATATTCCTTTAAACGTACATTGCATCGAAGCATAGTACCGGTAATCTTATCGTATGTACACTGGACTTAAATGTCTTCAGTTTTCAAAAGAATAACGACGACGTCGTTTTCTGCTTTTATTACCACAGTAAGTTTTCCAACAGCATCGATTACTAATAGTTAAAAAGGTTACAGCGTCCTTGAGCGATCAATATGAGCGCAATCTGTGCTTTGATTTAATATAGTCCTTAACACTTTAATTAAGGTTGTGGTGAGTAGTTTAGATAAGAACTGCTTTTTTAATGAACTTACGTGTTTCCTATCTATTTGACAGTGTTATCGCGTTCCGATAAACATGCAGTTGGACGCATCGCGTGTCTGACAGAGCAGCCTTGACTAGGTAAATAAATTGGGCTTCTTATTGCTGACATTTTCATCACTCGTCAAAGGACCTAAGCTTTGACAGAATCAAGTTTAATCTTTTGTAGTACCTATAGATTTACGTCAACGTCAACAAGGGCTACTTGTTTTTCAACCTCCGATAGACCAATAAACAGATGAAAGACATCAATAATTTTATTATATACAAGAGTTTCATATATATGTAAACTATTTTTCTACATAGTCGCCACCATTGTTGAGGCACTTATCACAGCGAGGCACCAACTTTTCTATGCCCATGTTGTAGAATGTTCGCTCCTGAGTAGTCAGCCAATCTGCCACACTGGACTTTAACTCATCATTGGAGTCAAACCGCTGCCCCCTAACCACTTTTTCAAGTCAGTGAACAAATGGTAGTCACTTGGTTCCAAGTCTGGGCTACAAGATGGGTGATCAAGGACTTCCCAATAAAATTCATGAAGCAGGTTTTGTGTGAGTGCAGCTGCGTGAGGTCGTGCGTTGTTTGGGAACCCACCGAGCACAGAGTTTCCTATACCCAAGCTTCTGTGTAAGAATATCATAAAGAGCAGACCAAGACATTTCAGGAAAATGAGCAAAACGTTCAGTAATTGTGAAACGACGGCGCTCTCGAACCATCCTGTCTACACTTTCAACAACATCATCAGTAGCCACGGACTTTCTTCCTTGCCCTCCGTCATCATGAACATCAATTCTCCCTTCTTTAAATTTTCGACACCATTCCCGAACTGAACTATCACTCATCACATTTTCTCCATACACATTACACAACCTTCGATGAATTTCTGCAGCACTATGAGCTTCAGCCTGAAGAAATCTAATAACAGACCGAATCTCACACTTCGAGGCAATTTCAATTGCAGTTGCCATAATTAAACTGTCGTCACCACACTAATAGACAAAATAACTATAAAACCAGTGGTTATAGGTTAGAACAAAGCCTCAAAAACATTAATCAACAATCAGATTGTTGCTATGACAACAGAACCAGGTTTCCCAACTAACCGGAAGTTGAAAAAAAATAGCCCTCGTATTACAAACTTCTTCAAGACCTACAAAAACGAATAAGCTTTCGTTTCATGTAAAATAAAATTTGTTTGTTTCAAGTCGCTTCATGTTTATTGCTCTGTAAAAGTAGACCTTTTATTTCGTGGCACAGGCTATTGTCAGTTTTTTGCATTCTCTTTCTTGTTCCATATTTTATCACTTTTCTTTGATCGAATCCTTTTAGTTGTTTAGAATCGTTATTTCTTGGTTTCGATGATTTTCCTTGTACATTTGTTGTAACCAAGGTTTTATTTTCAGTCTAGTTACTTATATTCCTGAGTTGTCGCATATAGTTGCTTTGTACTAGACAATGTCTTTTGGCGTCTTCACCAAGTTGGCAATTTGTAATAGCAAAATGAGCTCTAACTCTACCGAACCCATTAACCCACCGCAAGGCAAAGCGATTAGGTGTTCGGCAACGTCGTAAGGTTTTACTGCCTAACACTTTGTAAATACTGCCAGTGTTTTATAAAATCTTAAAAATTGTTCTTTCCCTATTAAACATCGGGTAACACGATTAAACATAAATAAAAATGATTGAAAGAGAAAATATTGTTGTAAACCTTATCTGTGGCCAATTAAAATATTATATCGTAAACGCTAAAAACGTTTGCGAGCAGATAATCGTGGTCATGTGTGACTTAAATAATAATCGTTGGTTAAAGTTTTAGTCAGTGGATGCCAGCAGGCACAGGGAAATCAATACGGCAGACGTGACTGGGTATACTCGTTGCACATCGTCATCCATTAGTCTCTTGCTCAATGGACCGTATCGCTGTCTCGCGAGATATCTCAGCTCTGATGTGAAGTACACTTTTGTAAATACAAGTAGTAAATACCTTCAAATCAGATTTCAGTGCTATAAAGCAGTTTTAAGTTTTTTTTTGTAACTGTAGACGGGATGACTGGCGTTTATTTCATTTTCAGATTATTACCGCTACGCCTTAGTAGTATTTGACATCTGATAACGCTTTAAATTGAATTTATATGGTAGGCCTAGTATTAATCTTCTCCATTAAACGTATATTCATCGGAAACAAATTGAATAATGTAATCAATGGCGTATCTAAAATTTGGTCTGCGTGTTTGGATCTTCCTATATTTCAAATTTCAAACATATACGCAAATGTTGTGTAATAAACCTTTTTGTATATTTTAAAAAAGAGCTACTACTGTACTATTACTATTATTAACTTATGAGGCTGAAAAAATAATAAAACAACCTACAAATTGAGAAACGAACAAAATTCCTTGTCAACTTTTCGACCTTCTGGAGCAGATCCGGTCCCGTTCGACAACCCCTATAAATACGCATTAGCATGTGGTAGAAAGCATTAGTAATAATTATTAAAGTTTTTTTTTTTGACAGTCCATTGCTCCCACAGATACCTACTCGCTGCCGAGCCACACATGAGGACAGAAGAGGCACCTAGTAGCCGAACAAGGACAGGTTTGTCAAACCTTGGTATTCAAGCTTTTAGTATATCATGAATTTGTGGAATTTTTAAGCTATTTTGTTAAATGAAAGGCTACGACAGCAAGAGGTACAGAAAAATTTAAAATAAATAAAAATAAAATATAGTAATGATAATAATAATAATCATAATAAAATAATAATAACAACAACAACAATAAAATTGACTACAGGAAAAAGTAGAAGGAAAAATATGAAAACGAAGGATAAGAGGAAGAATAAGAGGAGGAAAATTTCAATTTTCATAACTGTTGAATACACTGAGAGGAGTCAATTAAATGGCAATCAGATACAGGCTGAGAGTGAAATTTAAAATGTTTGTTATTAATAGGGATATGAAAATAAAAATAAGTTACGTTTGCACTTTATACAAATATTACACTTCATTACGAAGTGTTACATAAATGATTTTATATTTATGTACGTAAATTCTATTTTCCTGGTTCAAACATACAATGGATGAGAAAGGGGATTTCGCCACACAGAGAACTCGATCTATTAGTATCGTGGTGATACTAACTGACGAAGTGATACGACCATCAGGGACATCAGTCTTCAACTTGTTACGTATTCATTATGAGCTTATACGCCTCGAAACATTAGTAGAAACGCTAGCAAAAGAAAATATTAACGCATTGAGAATGAGTTAATATATAAAGTAATATATGTTAACGTTAACAAAAACCCAAGTAGGTTAATTAACGTTAACCAGTTAACATGTACGTTAACCAGTATGTAATGAACGTATTATCAGAAAATTGAACGACTATTTTAATAGTGAGCCTGTGTGTTATGCAATCTAATGTCACCGTAGCAACAGCTTTTGCCTGCCAACGAAGGGACTGTAATACCTGCTATGCATTTAACGTGTTAACAAGATCCCAGCTTAAGGTACAACTTGTCATTTATATAACTGTATTACTTATCCAATGATACAATTTTCCAAATACACCTTGTGAAGGGAGATAATATGAGACAGTACACGCAGCAAGGGCTCTGTGAAGAGTGCTATGTCGCAACTGGAACCATTAGCAACCCTATATTACGTTCACATCCTCAACACGTTTAAATGACTACGTGACGTATTACAAGAGCAAGTTATGTCGCTGCGGCATGACAATAATACGCCCCTCTCTGTCTTCGTTTATGAATGTGGGTAACCACTAATCACTACTCTAAAACGTGACAACATAGACGACAATGATAGTTTAAATCTCTCTCTCTCTCTCACACACACATACGCGCACACACAGACTACACGCATGTCGTTCTATTACGTCATAGCACATTACATACTTTTGTACAAGTAGGTAGGTATACAGGTACACCGAATGTGATAATTATAAGTTAACTGTAGTCTCACCTATGGAAAAAGTAGTCTCTCTTCTAAAAAAAAGTCTAAACAAAAATAAGTAAGTATATAAAGAAAGCCAGATATAAACAGATTTATAAGACTGTTCGCAGGCTGTAGAAATTACGAATAACTTTATAATAAAAGCGATGATGCGGAGGAAAAGGAAACTATCTTAATCGAAATACAAAGAAAGCAGCTAGCACGGTAAGAAACACAAACAAAACGAGATCGCATAACAAAATTTTGAATGAGAAAAATTAAAGAGACAAACTTATAACAATATGGAATAAGGAATAAAAAAAAGAAAATATAAATAAAACAAGATGAAAGATCGAAAGTCAACAACCCGTAACAAATTTGCATAAACTGCAGAAACACACACACACACACACACACACACACACACACACACACACACACACACACACACACACACACACACACACACACACACACACACACACACACACACACACACACACACACACACACACACACACACACACACACACACACACACACACACGCGCACACACGCACACACACACACACACACACACACATTTTTTATACATATCGCTGTGAAAAACTTATCGAGGCCTGCAATATTTCCCTTCCGCAATCTCGTATACACAACTTGACTCGTATGCGTAGTTTCTCAAATAGACTTTTATCTCAATACTATGAGTTGGAAAATACTCTCCAGTACCTCCCGTCGTAAAGTAAGGAAGTTTATTGACAAGGATTGTACAGACGTCTGACATTTAGAACGCCGCTGACAGGTTAAGAGCACATGGGATTTACAGCCAACGGACATTTGTTAGTTGCTCAATGTGTTTCATATTTTACTGTTTCCTGCAAACTCTGTCTATCGTCTAAGCAGAAGAAAAATATTATTGTCACAATTATTTTGTGACAATAAGAAATTTTTTGTCTTAAAATTTGAAAAGTCGTTTTCAACATCCAAAATTTACATTACTTTGCTGCGTATATTCTTCTGTTTGGATGAGATTTTCTGAAAGAAAGTAACTGTTAGACGATTCTCAATTGTAACACATTCAGCCTTAACAACTTAGAATTCTACTTTACCAGGAACTGGAACATGTTTAAAAGCTGTGAACTCTATTTAATAAGCAAATATTTAGTATGACCAACAGTGATCTTAAACTATCCCTGATACCATTGTAGATTCACCTACACATTTTAAATACTTGACACAAAATTGCAGACCTGCAGACCTGTGTTCTCAGTGGACTTAATATTCCGTAAAATATTGTACAGCACACCGTGTCAAGAGTAATATCCTACTGCAAAATGGATGGCCACGATTTTGTTGTCTTGAGGTTATTTTTACAATTACAGTTATCTTTATAACGTCTGTAAAGAAATATAACACGCGATAACTTACAACGCGAGAATTGTTACGGCCAAAGTTGTACTGATTATAATCGGTAAGGTGGTCGTATTATTCACTTTAGTTCGTACTGATATGATCTGATGGTAAAACTTTTGTGCTGGTATTTTTGGATGTTACAACTTCTTTACGATGTTAAACTGTGTGTAATAACCTCTGATTAGAAGATATACGAGAGTACGGTTGTCACTATCAAGGGTAACGAAGGTATTTTCTAAATTGCCTCGTAGGTTTTTAATCTTTCAATCTGTCATTCTAATCTTGTTTAGAAGTAATAACTTTTTTTTTTTACTTTTTCTTCATTACCTGTTATTGCCGACTTTACAATTTCTTAAAATGTTGCTGGTTATGACCCATTTTCTGCCTCTGAAAGCCTACTTGCATTCAAATTTAATTTTTGTTAGTTACTTCTGCTGTGCGCCTTATATGCTGTATCTTCCTATGGCAAACAAAAGGCAATGTTATCTACGTTCGTTTCTTACATAATCTTATGTTACTATGCACTACCGCATAAACAACACTTTTATCGAGATGAAGGGATACAGAGATTTAGAGTTTGTCCGACAATATATGAACACAACAGATAAGTTTATAGATGTTCAACGCAGATAACGCGTTCCCCTTTAACGCTAAGGGCGCGGATAAGGCCCTGAAAACCTATTCCAGACAGTACTTGGCACAACGATTTTTATCAGTGACGTTGCTTGTTGTTTACCATCATCAACTGTGGCTCTAAAACCCTTGGTGGGTCTTGATCTGCTCCAAGAGTTGATTGCATTCTTCCCTATTGCGTGCCCTGGCTTTCCAGTTTCTTATGTACAACTTTCTTGCGTCCTCCACTATCTGGTCTTTGAATATACTTTGGGTCTTCCCCTTTTTCTACTAGCCATTGACTTCTGGTAGAAAATATGTTTCGTAGGCTGTCCTTCTTCCATTCTCTCTAAGTGTCCAACCCACCTTAGCCTGTATATTTTGATTAACCTGACAATGTCCGGTTCTTTGTAAAGATGGCATAGTTCATAATTATAGTGCCTGCGCTACATTCCATTTTCTTGTACTCCTCTAAATATTGTTCTTAGACTCCGTCTTTCACAGCAACCTAGAAGTCTCTCGCTATTTTTTTGTCATTGTTCAGGTTTCTGAAGCATATGTCAGAACTGGCCTGATAAGTGTTTTGTAAGTTTTGCATTTCGTGCTTCTTGAGATGAAGCTAAATGCCAGGTGCTTTTTAATCCATAATAGGTTTTATTTGCAAGATATTGTTATTTGCAAATTGTTGTCGTTGCTTGTTGTTATTTGCAAATATTTCAGTACCCTCTAAGTGTGACACAGCCTTCGCAAATGTATCCTTTGTCTAGCCGTACATTTTATGTTTTTTAATATTAGAAATGAAATAGTGTGGCTTTCTGTCTGGCACGTGATGGGGTGACACAACCGTATCCGGCGTGTCGGTGCTGTTTCTTCTTGCTTTTTAAAATCCGTGCTACGTTTGCTTTTTAAAATAATTGTCTGATTACTTTATTTACATGTTTGTGTCGTTGTTTATTTCATAAATTACGGAGCAGGAATGTTCCGCTCATACACGATAGAGTATTCAAGCGTTACCAGACTTTTTAAACATTTTTGTATACCTGTTTGTTTGAGTTTTCAGTATAGTTTCTACATCAGCCCTGTTATTTATGTTTAAATAATTTTAATGAAGAGACGCAGAGTAGTGACATTGAAAATGAACTCCGTGATGTATTCGATCAGCTAAAGAAATTTAATGCAATACGGGCGAAATATCATCTGCATATATAGTTAGTGAAAGTTATAGTTTTATAAAGCTCATCCTTAGTGAATTGTTTTGAGCAAATAATTTTATTTGTTTTTTTTTTGTATTAAAATTTGGCATTATAAAAATTATTATTTTTTATTTAATTTTTATTCTGTGTTTGTTTCATTATAAACCACGTCAAATCATATTTAGTTTTTCAATTATTTAACTCTTTTAATTAACAAATATAGTAATACCAAAGGAAGTAATTACGGTACACAAAAAGCGAGTTTTAAAAATTAAATTTTTAATTGGGAATAAATAACAAATTTATTACGAAAATACCTGTCGATCAAACGTTTGACTGGCTATATTAATCTCGAAGCCGCTGGTTCGAGTTCACAAAGGGCTTACCACTCCCTGTCACTATCATATTCAATCATTTTCTAATTAATGTTTGCTTACGCTTTCAGCGAATTTTTATCTCATCTCTGTTGCCGAAATATTAGGGAATGAATAATAATTCCCACTTATCTATACATTAAATCAAACACGAGTGGAAGCGCGCATTTAAGTAAAATACTCTTTAGTAACAGGTAACATAACAAACGATAATAGTTAAACATAATGTTTAACTAATCTAGATAAGTAGACTATCATTAAGAATTTCCGCTTTGCTTGTGGGAAGACATGTGAATATGTTCACAGACGACGAAAAAGTTTTGAACAGACAACAATTACGAGCATTCTTCTTTCTTCTCTTCTTTTATTTGTCCTTTCACACACGAGTAGGTGTTGTTACCTGTTCCGGGCTCCATCCACAACCCGTATATAGCGTGGTCTCACTCTTTTTATGTAGGCTGTTAAATTAAAAGCACTTAATTTTAATTTTTAATTTCATTCTTTAAAATTTTATAATTTAATATATGTTTAGGTACTCTTCTGTTCTGCTTACACAGTCCATCCACATAGGCCTGTACTCCTTAATTCTATCGTTAACAGAGACATACTTAAGTCTCTTCTTACGGATTGGTTAATGCAAACAACCATGTCTTTTTAATAATAGAAATAATCTTAGTCGTTAAAGTTTGTTTAAGAATAAAAGAGCGAGTTTATTATTCGTTGGATGCTTTACGGCTATTGTTATTGTCATTCTTAAACTTTATTTTATTTAACTTTTTAAATTTTACTTATTTTATGTTTGAATATTTTTAGACAAAAGGTAATTACAGTCATTAAATATGATAAAATAAAAGAGATTGGAAGATCTGTGCACTCAAAGAACAGAAGATCATAGAAACCATAGAACCAAGATTGTAAGAAAAATAAGAACGTATAAGAACGGTTACTGAATACTCAAAAAGAACATTACGGGAAAACTGAAGATCAGAACGAAATATAGAAACTTAGTGTGAACGTAAATAGGAACAAAAACGTAAATGAATGAGGGGAATTAGAGGAAAAATTAATGGATGTAATGTTTAAAGAGAGTTAAGAACAAGCTGTTTGGTAATAAGGCTTTCACGCTTATTTGAATCTTAATTCTTTATAGCAACATCTCTCTTACTATAAATACATACGAGCAACCTTTTACACGTTAAATCATTTGCCACTCGACACTGATATTCTCACTTCTGGCGTGTATCCCACGACACACCCAATTTTGTAGTAACTTTCCCCGAGTGTTTTCTTTCGAGGTTGTCTATCTTAAGCGATAATTTGCAACAGGTACATGTTGCGAGACCTTACAATTTCAATACTTGTCTAACAGCTAGTGGACTGATATTGGACGGTGGCTTTCGTTGTCTTTACCGGTCAGAAATTCCTCCCGATTATGTGATCGGACTTGAATATTTGGGAGACAATGCGTATGCCTAATGTTTATTATTGAGCAAATTTGTTAACTAATACATTAAGATATAATCGGATATTCATTTTTTCCAGTCGTTTTTAGCACTTTTGTCTATTTAAGATTTAACATTTTATTATTAAATTACTTAATTTTGTGTATTTTCAGCTCAATGGAACGAGCGGTACATAAAAATTATTTCAACACAAATTTTGGACATACGCTGTAGTGTTTTCAGTTTAATAATACATAAAAAATAAGATTTAGACGTTTTTGTCACAGAAAGACCACTGAAAGCAAGTAACAAAATTGATTTGTCGTTACTGACTAAACTTTATTTATTTGTTTATGTTTTAACGTAATGGATCCATTTGAAATTAAAGTGTACCTATATGTGGCATAAATTTCCATATAAATTGACATGCTGTTTTGTTTAACTAAACAACAAGAATTTATTTTATAAATCACACACACACACACACACACACACACACACACACACACACACACACACACACACACACACACACACACACACACACACACACACACACACACACACACACACACACACACACACACACACACACACACACACACACACACACACACACACACACACACACACACACACACACACACACACACACACACACACACACACACACACACACACACACACACACACACACACACATGTATGCATAGTTTAGATTAATGAATATTCAACAACCAGCATAGAAGCACGATGTCTAAAATAGTTACTACGGTGGCCTATTAGTTCAACTGTCAGGTCAACTGTAAGGACAGTAATTGATCTATCAACGCCGAAATTGACTTTTATTGTTAAACTGCACGATAACTTAGTTGCCAGTTTATTAATGGTAGTTACAGAGAAGTATTTTTAACTTTACATTGTCAGTTTTAAAGGGATTTGTCCAAGCGTTTTCACGTTAAATTATACTGTAATTTAGATATAGATTTTTAAATAATAATATTTATTTGGAATTAGGAAATACAATTATTTCATTATTTTAAGTGCATTTAAATGTTAAGGGGTATAATATTTATATTTGTTCTTTGGACAAAATATTTGTTTCCAGCTGTTTATCTGTCTGTTTCTCCCCCCATCTCACTCTTTTTCTTCAACTAGATAGCTATTTTTCTCATATTTTCTCTTTATGTATCATTTTCTTCTTCATCTTACTGTCTCGCAGTCTCTCATTTGACCATTAATCATAAAAAATTTTCTTTCTATTCTGTTTCGTGTATATGACAACAAAGAATTGTTGAAGGATGAGAAAGAAATATCGTAGAATCCTTACGTGCGTGTAAGAATGTCTAAACAGTAAGTTTGATCAACTTTGTTAATTAGGCATAAATGTTTTATGAGATGTGGGATTGTGGAGTGAGACGCATTAGTTGTTCATATCTTGTCCTTATATCCATATATGTGCATCCTAGTGCACCGTTGACTTTTATAAATTAAAGGCAATAACTCCGTTATTTGCGTGCGTATCAAAATGAAACTTTGACAAATTATAAATCATATTTGACGCCATCGCTTTCTAATATCGTGTGAACAATTCATAATATTTTAATACGTTTTTTATACAGTTATATATGTTGAACATTTAACAATTTCGTAAAATTTTCAGATAACGAATGGACATGATCTAACGTTTTTGTGCGAAAAGGAACCAGAGCTTTTAATGATAAATTCTTTATCTATTAGTAGAAAGCAATTTCAATCAATCATAATTTTCGATAAAATGTCATTGAAATCTTGGACTTGTGCGGCGAGTTCTTCAGAAGACGTCGACCACAGCAGACGTAGCCACTGTGCGGAATCCCCGTGCGAAGTATAACGAGTTTCAGTGTCATTCTTATAAGTTTCAGACATGGCTTGAGATGGACAGATTACAAAGTCCAATAGAATTATTGAAACAACAACAAAAAAACAACAACGACGACGACGACGACGACGACGACTACGACAACGACAACGACAACGACAACGACAACGACAACGACAACGACAACGACAACGACAACGACAACGACAACGACAACGACAACGACAACGACAACGAAAACGAAAACGAAAACGAAAACGACAACGACAACGACAAAACAACGACAACAACAACGACGACAACAACAACAACAACAACAACAACAACAACAACAACAACAACAACAACAACAGCAGCAGCAGCAGCAGCAGCAGCAGCAGCAACAACAACAACGACAAAAACAACAACAACGACAACGACAACGACGACGACGACGACGACGACGACAACAACAACAACAACAACAACAACAACAACAACAACAACAACAACAACAACAACAACAACAACAACAACAACAACAACAACAACAACAACAACAACAACAACAACAACAACAACAACAACAACAACGACGACGACGACGACGACGACAACGACAACAACAACAACAACAACGACGACGACGACGACGACGACGACGACGACGACGACGACGACGACGACGACGACGACAGCGACAGCGACAGCGACAGCGACAACGACAACGACGACAACGACAACGACAACGACAACGACAACGACAACGACAACGACAACGACAACAACAACAACAACAACAAATTCGACGACGACGACGACAATAACAACAACAACAACAATATTATTTATAATTCGGGTCAGTGTCCTACAATTTTGTCCGTGTGAGTGGAAGATGCCCGCTTAGGTAAATTATATCTCAACCGGAGTTGAGTATACGTGAGAACACTTCAAGATTTCGATAAGTGAAAGTTCAGCAAACTTGAACAATTAGTTACCAAACCCGCAGAAACCAACCCTTAGATAATATAATTAACTACATAATTATCGGAACTAACGAGTAGATGTGCGAAGTTAAGTGAGCCCACACCGGATTGATTGCAGAAATAACGGATCTAGGATCAACCACTCAAACAGAAGGAGCTAAGTGTGTAATTCATCCATCAAATAACATCCCACAGTTATAAACATACATTTATAAAGCAGTTAAAACAATTTAATATAATTTATATGTGCCAAAGATAATAATATACTTTTTTAAAACTAAGATTATAGCGAACAACATAAGAGAATTTAATTCAATAACGAGACCTCCATAATAACAGACTTTTATACATCTATGCAACCTATACATATCATTGAAATATATATAATATATAAGCAACATATATGTTAAATAATAATATATTGCATAAATACTGTATATGGAACAGAAAATTCCGTTGCATGTTTTATAGGGATGTTCCATAGTTGCTCTAAATAAGACATGTTGCACATTTCAAAATAAAATAAGTCCTTTCAGATATTTAAACAGAAGGTCATCAGAATATATCTTACAACATCATGAGTGCTTTAGTATCAGAAAACAAAACGTAGCAGGTGACATAACAATTGGTTTCTACAGAATAGCAATTTAAACATATTAATAACTGTTTTGGACGAAGGGTTGGAATTAAGTTAAACCAGTGGCGAATGAGCAAAGGTGGATTTCGAGGTGAACTTATTAAGGTCTTATTATCAGCTGATGAGTAATATTTACATAGAATAAGTTGCTTAAATACTTTTTGAAATCACTATAAATATGACATGTTCTGAAAAGTGAATAACAAATATAAGTAATAAATGAACTGTACGAACTACACAGAATAATAGTGAACTCGGATCTACAAGGAAGCAAAAACTACAGTGCCATACTCTGACAATTATTTATTAAAAAAATGCAAACAAATTATATATGAAAATTAAGCTTCTAATTCAGCTCAAATTTATTAAAGCTAGATTATTAAATACCAGTGAAATTAGAAGTTACAAATTTTATTAATACTTTGTAAATATTTACACTTGTGATATAACTCTTCTCCTACCTTAGAGAAAAGGTCATTACCTGCAATTGATGACAATTAGTGACAGTCGTTTTGTGAGTAAATTTGGAAATCCAGCAACAGTAAGTAAACTCTTTGATAATACTCGTTAAATACGGAATATTCTAATGGGAATAAAATCGTTTGCTAAATAACTAAAGTGGTCCAAAATTCAAAATGGGTAAACAATACTAGAACAAATTACTTGTACTAGACAAACCTCGGGTGATTATTCTGTCAGTTATTTACGCGTATCACCAACTGATGAATTATCAGTAGCTAGCTCCACATAAATTCGTTTTCTACGATGCATCGCTCACAATAGCCCTGACTCACAGTTCTTGTATCACATTTGCAACTTGTGACGCAGGTGCGTACGTAACACTACAAACAAACCCATGTAAGGGACGTAAATGAATTTTAAAATTTATTAAAACCGTCGACTTTAGACTATCTTTCTAATTGTCTTTCTTTAGACGTTGCAAAATGTGGTTCTGGTCGAATAAGTAAATATTACTTAAAATACATCTTTATGTTGAATATATTGAATTCACATAGAAAAGTGTGGTTGGTGGAGTTAAAAATTTATAGTAACGTGTGGCCAATATGCGTGTGAGACTTGTGTGCAGAGCTCTGGCTTTACTCTTCTACGGATATTAAGCTTTGTTTTAATTGGAAAAAGTAAATATTGTGGTTAAGAATATCATCAGTTGTTCAAACAAACCAACCAAAATCGCGGTGTCCATTAATATCCAAACTGTATGAAGCAGTATAAGTAATGGTTTCGTGGCTCTATGTAATATGTTAGCTGTTAATCGAGTATAGAGGAAAAAAAGAACTATCGTAACTAAACAGCTCAGACGTAAATTAAGAAACCAAGATTTCTAAGTCTTTACGGTACGAGCGTTTGCTGAGAAGATCCTGTGTATGTACATGTGCGTGCGTGTGTTTTTGTGTGTTCAAACTTTTCAGTTACATTGTATACACTAACGAGAATTTGAGTGCGTCGGTATGAAATGTGTTTACTCAGACTGAAAGTTTTCGTTCCAACCACTGTTGTCAAGTTTACACGTCGGCAGAATCGGAGGGGGTTGGGCCTAACTTTTGCGCCACATTTACTAGAAAAACTGAATACGTAAGCTAATCTAGTTTGTTGATGTCACAACCAGCAGAACAAACGCTTATAAACGAGCCAAATTTTCAGCTACATTTGAACTTTGAAATCTGTCTACAAATTACACTGAGAAACAATGTTGAGTAAATATTTATGAAAATTACAAATGCTATTTTTGGTATAAATATTCTTATGATTACTTAATTATGTAAAACGCTATATTATGATAAGAATTGTTTTTAAAGATTACAATGATTTATTTTTTCTGCAAATTACAACATGTCTGTACTTTCTGTCCTTGCATGTAATATTTTTGTTAACCAAATACACATTTCTGTCGCAAGGATCGTATCTACAGTCAGAACAATGAAGTACATTATACACGTAGTAAATACAGTTCAAATTAGGCTACAGGTGTCTACTGGCTGTCATGTCTGATGATATAGGTCAAGGATTCTTGAAAGAAAAATTTAAAAATTTGTTTGCGCACTCCTACTTAATTCTATCGTTAATCTGTATAACAATTAGTTCAATAAGCTCCAGAATTATGTCTAAAATTTATATTGTATTTGTTAGAAATTAACGCAACTTAAACCAACTCTAATGAAATATTCATCTTAGTCGCAGTACACAAATAGAGCATCTACAATAAATAAAAGAGCAAGTTATGTAAATTTCAGCACTAGCGTAACGAAGCGCTCAAGAATTAACAATTTCTGGCTGGACTAAAATCGCGCCAGAATGTTTATGAACAGTTCGGCGATTTAAATTTAGTTCATAAGGAATCCCTGTTACCATCTAGGACGATCAGCATTGATGGGATCTCTTATTTTTGACACATTTTCATTTATCAAAAATGTGCTGTTATGTGCTTGGTCGTACAGAATAGCGTTCATACTCTACACATTCATAACATAACTTCATCTAATAAAGTTTTTTAACTTGTTATTGTTTCTGTTGCACTGGCACGGAAGGTGATTTCGTAACGCTGCTCAATATTTCTATGAAGTGGGACAAAACAAGTACTTTCGTAAACTACGGCACAGCAGTTGAAAATTTTTATTAAAATAACCAAACGTTGTAGCCAGCGGCTGCTGTGTTGTGTTCTTGGCCGAACAGTGTTGTCGCTCCGTCTCATCACTTTATACAGTAACCTCGTATAGTAACAGAACATAGATGACGACTAGGAAGCAGTTGCATAGGATTCAGGTGTAGAAGGAAAAAGTTTCTTATGTAAGATAAAGGTTGCACTGAATTCGTTAGCTTCAAAAAGAAACATCGTAAATAATCCATGAGTAACCTAAGTGGGAAGGTAAAGTTCTATGGAAGTAGATGGCTTGCGCATGTAGAGAGAATTAAGAAAATTGACTTTAAGTGAAAAAGGGGATAAGTAAAGGTAAATATAAAGAAGAAGGAAAGATGGTAGTCAGAGGAAAAATTGAGTTTCGTAACAGTTAGTCTACTTAATCTATGCAGGGAAGAAGAAGAAGAAGAAGAAGACGAAGAAATGACTTGGTTAATTTTTGTAATTAGAGAGTTAATGTTTTTCATAGTAGTGTTTTGAATTGATTTTATTTTATTTTATTTTATTTTATTTAATACAAACTTTACTTCATCATTGTTCGAATCACTGTTTAAAGCAGTATCTTTTACAACACAATTAAAGCTTAAGTTTAAACCCGCCCGAAGCTGACGGAAAGCAGATGTGAAGCATCACACTAATGGGCGCAATTGTGTCCTGCTCATTAATATCGGCGTCCGGTTAAATATCACACTTACTTTTCATTACGACGTACTCATGTAATGCTAAAAGATTACTGGTGCTTTAACATTTCAGAAGTGCACTCGTACTATGACCGCAAACAAGTGTACCCCACACATACACAAACTCTCTCTCTCTCTCTCTCTCTCTCTCTCTCTCTCTCTCTCTCTCTCTCTCTCTCTCTCTCTCTCTCTCTCTCTCTCTCTCTCTCTCCCCCCCCAACACACACACACACACACACACACACACACACACACCTATATGTTGAGTAGAGCGCGTATTTAGGTAGGCCTAAATAATATAAGCGATCATAAATTTGTGTTAGGGAGAGAACTGGTCTATTATTTTGAAGGTAAGACGTAGATATTCAAAGCACTAATGTTACATTTTCCCGTAATTAATTCAGCCGTAGACTGCTATATCAATGCTGTACCGTCTGCTACAGCCGTCATGCTGATTTTCCCCTCTGATGTTACATTTCACGTTATTACACCGAATTCGCTGTTCCAGTACAAACAAACTATTAATTATATTTTGTAAGAGGCACCGTGCCACACAAGTAGCTTCGTTATTAGGGCTTCTGCTCGAATCTGCACAGAAACCTTCACACATAACAACACAGAAAATATACATGCAGTCATCACAAACCTTCTGTTTAGTATTAATACTTGAACGGGAGAATATCCAGTTTTCTTGATAAATTAAACCAGAAAATAGTAACTATTAGAATACGATCACTGTTATAATAATAATCATCATCACCACCACTCCGTGTGATGGTTTTTAGAAAATATTTTTCGTCCACCATGCCAATGCAGTAGTGCCTGAGAGTGGATCTATCAATTGGGTAAGCACTAAACACTCATTACATCCTTCCCTTAAAAAATTTACTAACCATTGTAAAAATTACGTCCCTGTAAGGGGCCAGTCATGTACACAGTCATAGTAACGCTGGGTTTCTCAGTATTAATAAAGAATTTAAGAAAAAGTTATAAAATTAATCAGTTAAAAAAGTATCTGCAATTTTAGAACATTCTGAAACGATGATACTGCTAAACAAGGCTAATAAATAAACCTAATTAACAAATAGTCTAATGGAGAGTACGTTAATAATTTTAAGGGTAAGTAGTATATTTGGTAATCAAATATAACTATTGTAATTGCAAAAAACAAACTGTTGGATAACGTTACTATACAGATGGACGTTGACCCCCCCCCACCCCACTCAATTCGTTGACAGCGTAGACTAATGTCATCGCTTAGTGCAAGCGCTTTGCTGATATTTCCCAGTGCTGGAAAATTCACATCTCGAACGAAATGGACCTTGTGTACCAAACGTTTTTGCTGATTTATTCTGCTAAGAAATATACAAATTACAATGATTAATTTAAATTTAAAATATTGATGATATGAAAGACGAAATTAAATATGATTACCGTTATTTTTGTGTACAAAATTTCTGGTCCATCTGAGGTTATCTAGACCCGTTGTAATATCCACCACTGCATTGGAGGTCATCCTTTGGGTACTCTATAATTTTTAGGATGTCAATTTCTTTTCAACATTTCCTTTAACAAAATATATCTGTCGACTCAATCAAAAAATTGCCGTAATCTACAAAAGATGTAGATTATGATTATTTTTGGAAAGAAGCTTTAGGATTTGAGGAAGCACACCTCAATAACAATAGAGAATTCTGAATTGAGAATCCTGTAGCTGTAATAAACTGAAGATTACAGACACATTCTTTCAACAAAAAAAAAAAAAGAAATACATAAATATACTTAGAGTGCACGCACGGGTTTTGAGATCTTTAATAGATTGTTTAATAGTGAATGAAAGAACCAAGAGAATGTTACAAGACTCACGAGTTTACAGAGGAAGTGACGTATCTACAGATCATTACTTACTTGTTACTAAATTGTGTCTTTGGGCAAAGTGGAAGAGAAGCTCCACAAAGGAGAAATACTGGGAACACAATGAAAAGTTTAAGTTAGGTTTATTGCAGGATTATAGTATAAAAGATCATTATCAAAGGAGATTTACTAAGTATTTATAGGAAATACCAACAGCAGAAAGTATAGACACAGAATGGGACAACATCAATCAATATATTATCACAACAGCTACAGAAGTGCTAGGGAAAACAAGATTAAACAAAAAGAAGAAAGGCTATTCGAATTTTATACCGAAGGACACGGAAGAATCAAGAGAACGCTGTAAGAAACAAAGAAACAGAGTAAAATCTGTAAAAAGGAATGCACACAGGGAAAGCTGGAACAGGTTTATTTCTCAGATAGAAAATGATGTGCATAGGCGTATGGATTTCTCTTATAAACTGTTAAAAGTCTGAATCAATCAGAGAGTGACTCTGTTAAGACGGACATAATAGAAATTCAGGATTGGGTGAAACATTATACAAATATTTGGTACAATTATAATCAGACGACACAAGAAGAAGAGGCGATGGAAAGAAAAGGTTTAGATCCCATATCTGTAGACAAGCTAGAAGAAGTGTTATGTAAAACAAAAAATGGAAAAGCATCTGGTTCAGAAGGAATAGCTGCGGAATTACAACGGTGTTCGATTCAGTATAACTTAAGTATTTCCACAAGCAAAACGAAGTTGATGGCTTTCCTGGTAAACAATCTTGTAAGAACCAAAATAATGATTAACAACCAACTACTTGAACAAGTCTCTCACTACGGTGTGAAAGATACTCAGCTCAAGCTTTACAAGGCAATGGCTGTTCCTATGGAAGTGAGTCATGGATAATAAAGAAGAGAGATAAAAGCCGTATACAAGCAGCGGAGATAAAATTTCTAAGATCGGTCAAAGGTTGTTCTAAACAAGATCGATTTAGAAATCAAGAGATAGAGAAGAGTTGGACATGTACAACCTAAATGAGAAATTAGAGTTGCATATAAGAAATTTGAAGGCTCATCTGCAGCGGATGGATGATCCAAGACTACCAAAAGCAGCAAGTAGATACAAACCAGCTGGAAGAAGAAGAGTAGGCAGACCAAAGAAAAGATGGGAATTCGTATGAAGCCGGAACAGATTGCCAAGGCCTAATCCTTGTTGGGTAAAAAAACGAAGAAGAAGAAGAAGAAGAAGAAGAAGAAGAAGAAGAAGAAGAAGAAGAAGAAGAAGAAGAAGAAGAAGAAGAAGAAGAAGAAGAAGAAGAAGAAGAAGAAGAAGAAGAAGAAGCAGCAGTTTTAGGATTTAAATGCTGTTTAAATTACTAAAATAAAAAAGGGGGTGACGCTATGTGAAAGCTGCTTGTCGCTTATTATATTAGCATTTTACATTAAACTATAGTTAACCTTAGGGTTAGGTTCTTGAAACTCTCAGTACTAACTGAAATGACATAAAGCTAGACAGATTTTCCCACAAGAAACAATACCAAGCGTAGAGTTTAGGTTCTAAAACAGGAAATAATCGATAAAATTCACAATTTTGTAAAATGTAAAATTTTCATGTATTTTGATCAAGACAGTGCAGAGCACAATAACTGTAAGTGAATTTTGGTGTGTGTCTACAGTACTTTTATCATATTGTCGCACTTCAGACCAGATACACAATTTTCACCGTTTTTTGTACAAATTCAGACTGTTTAGACTCTGGAAGAGAAGTAAACCATCTTTTTGCATCACCACACTTAGCTGTTTAGGTGTTTCGTTCACTTCCTTGAAGAAAGAATGACGAGTTGACTTCTTTCTTGCGAAGGAATGTTGAATATTTTGTTATGTTATTTGTTTACTTGTGGATTTCCTGGTAGCCCTCACCACGTTGTGGTGAAGTTTCGAGGAGCAGCGGTCACGATTTTTGTCATAACTGCCCAAAATATGGAGCCCTTGCTCAGTAACCTGAATGTATTTGCCAATCCCTTTACTGTAGCTTTTTTCTTCTTCGTCGTCTTTATAAGTAGATGCTCATTAGTAAGTTTTCCCGCATGAGAGTCAAGCACTTCTTCAAAGTCTCCCATTTTTAGTTCCTGGAAACCTGCCGTTGAATATTTATTGAAATATTTGAGGATCGGCAACTTATAGAACACCTCTGCAACTTTAAAACGCGGAGTTCCTGCGTATTGCGGAGCCTCGCTGTATAACATTTTTGAACACGATCTAGTCTTTTACTGCTTCTTTTCATAAAATACGTTATTTTAAGTTTTAAGTTTTTTTACACTTCAGAGGTTGCTTTAAAATTATATTGATTATTTTTATCAAGTGGTTTTTGCCATAGTACAGGTCCTGGCATTGGTTCGCCTGAATTAGGTACGCATCTGATTGGGTCATAAGTAAACAGTATTTTATTTATGGTTGATTAGCCATTCTTAAAGTTTTTCTTTCACTGAACTGTCAATACGATCAAGTTTGACACGCATTTAAAGTGACTTCTTTATTGATGTTTATTTAGCGTATCGTGGCTTTCCCAAATATTATAAAATTTCACCAAAGACGACCCATTTTTCTCCTTTGAAAGATTCAAGTTTACTTTCTATGGTTGAAACATTTAGTTTAATTATAGCAGGCACAGAAGGTGCAAAGGCTATTTGACCAACAAAGCTAAAATAGCAATATACACAGTTTATCCCAAGACTACCACTTTACAAATCACAAACTGAAAGTCAAACTGCAGGTTTATTGCAACCTTCATGGTCGGTTAAGTATAAAATGCCTCAAGCCCACTATTAAGTCAACGTATTCTCTACGTATTATAGTGATTATTCATTCCAACATTTAGTACTACCAATACGTATGTAATCTTTTACTGTCTCATTGACTCAGTTGATCGTTTATTCATTTTCTGACTATACGGTCAAGAATTACTGTAGAAAATAAAATAAAACTGTTGCACATCATATGTAGACAACTCCCGATTAGCGATTTTGACCAATTCAGCTTATTTATAGATCCGAAACACATAATAACAATTTGTTAACGTGTGCGACCGATGTGAAATGCTCGAAAACGCTAAACGGGATTTGTCTATATAGTGGTGTAAAACCGTTTAATTTTCTGTTTGTAAAAAAGTTCACTAACAAAAAGTTATTATTTCAAAATTACTAATGATTTTCAAACAAGGAAATTAATACATAAGGTTAAAAAACGTAAAACTGAATCACTTTACGGGAATAGAGGTTAAGTATGCTTCGCGGGTACAATAATAATTGCATGGCATTTTCAGTATTTTCGTTTTCAACGAGTTCGGATATTTTGAGTGTTCGGATGTTTAATGTTCAGATAACTGACGCTCTACTGTAGGCCGATGTATAATTAACTTATTTTTGATTTAGTGACTAACAGTTCAGAGGACGGAAAACTCTAGAATTATACAAAAAATCCAAACTGCACAGAGATGCATAGAATAGAGTAGTTTAAATTAACTTGGAGTATTGGTCCTCTGTTAAAATAATATAGAGGAGAAAGCGTGTACACAAACAGTTTTTGATACCTCAAAACATTAGACGTTTAGATCCTGGTTCATTAGATGACGAAATGCCAAACCTTGAGAGGTATACTCATTCAAATTTAGTTCATCATTTATTGAGTTACCTGCTACTAGTAAAACTTCACGGGAAATGTAGCAAACCCTTGTACTTTTCCTATGTTACGAACAAATTTGTTTCAAGGACTCTTTCGTCCAATTTTATTTTCACACAATCCATTTCTCACTAACTCATCGACAGGCGCATACACGTATCTACAGACAGCAAGTTAAGTGTTTAGTAGATTCTGAGTGCCAAAACACTTCACGACAAAAATCACCACAGTACGCGCTTTATTAATAATATTTATAAAAATCAAACAGAAAAATTAATATAATTTATTAATATTTCAATATTGTAATTAAAAATTAATAATACAATATAATTTGCTAATAAATTATATATAATTTAAATAATAAAAAATTAGAAGACATTTTGTAGAAAATTATAAAATAATTCGTATTTAGTTTTAATCGTCATCAGCATAATCGGAAGCGTTTTCATCATCTGCCCACTAAAAATTAGGCTTAACCTATTGATTGTAGTCTGTCTGAACTTAGGAAGTTGTACCACCACTAAACATTATTATAATTAATGAATATA
>CM068371.1:422551735-422904235 GCA_034769895.1 Magicicada septendecula
AACTCGCTCAAGTTCAAGTTTTTTTAATGGATGAAGCACCCATGTTACCTAAGTATGGAATGCATAATATGGACCAATTGCTTCGCGCTCTGGGCAATCCACACTTACCATTTGGAGGAAAAATTGTTGTTTTTGGAGGAGACTTTCGACAGTGCTTGCCTGTTCAACAACGTGCCAACAAAAGTGAACTGATAGATCTATGCATAAAAATAAGTAACCTTTGGCAACATTTCTATCTCTTTTCTTTGACTGAAAATATGCATGTAGATCCAGAGCAAAGAGATTTTGCTGAATATTTGTTGAAGGTCGGAAACGGAGAGTTGCCTGTAAATAATATGTACGAAATTGAGCTACCAGTAGATATTCTTTCTAATAGAAATCTAATTGATGAAGTGTTTGAAAACTCTATTACTAATAATAGATTTCAAGATATAAAAGACAGAGCTATAATTGCTGCTTTGAACAGAGACGTAACAAAAATTAATGCTGAGATCATTGAAAAACTACCTGGAGATATCAAATTTTATCACAGCTACGACTCTGTAAAAGATCAACCAGAAGGAGCTCTTCAATTCACTTCAGATTTCCTTAATTCTGTTGACATAGCCGATTTACCGCCACATGAACTTAAGTTGAAAAAGGATACTATAATAATGCTTTTACGAAACTTAGACATTACAGAAGGGCTTTGCAATGGAACTAGATTAAATATTACAGAGTTGTGCAATAACATTATCAAAGCTAAGATAATTACTGGAGAAAAATCGGGTCGAGAGGTACATATCCCAAGAATTACATTGGATTCTAACAAAGGTCAACTTGGCTGTATCATGCAAAGACATCAATTTCCCGTAAGACCGGCATTTTCTATGACAGCTCACAAGGTCCAGGGTCAAACATTTGAGTACGTTGGTGTTGACTTTCGAACACCAGTTTTTATGCATGGAATGTTATACGTCCCTTTTTCCCGAGTTAAAAGGAAAGGCAGTTTAAAAGTTCTTCTACCACAAGAAAATCCTCGACACACTCGTAATATAGTGTGAAAAGAAACATTGAATGATATTGATTCTAATAATAATGTACAGAATAATCTACAAATGGATACTGATGACGAACATCTTTTTTTGGACATTCTAAACAACTTGGATGATTTCAACATGACTTTTTTATAAAATATTGTAAAAAATTAAATTTTTAAATATATTGCTATATATATATTTTTTAAAAATATATTATGTTTGTTAACCTACATGATGAGTTATAAGAATTTTGGTTTCCCAATTTCATAAAATTCATTTCCAATTTCTAAATTAATATTGTAAAATGCATGTCTTTTTGTTTTGTTATGTAAAAAGAAAAATGTAAAATCTTATTAAAAAAATTATTTTTTATTTGAAACCGAGCTAAGCTCGGTCCCCCGGTACTATAATATAAGTCAGCAATAATGTATAATTGCGTATATAACTTACAGATAACTGAATTTGTGATCTTGCAGTAATTAATGCTGTTCAATATCGGAGAATATATAGAACGGAAAGCCATAAACTTTGCATGATTTACGGAAGTATTATAGGAAACCGTTTCCGACGGATGATAAACAGACAGGAGAGATTTAACGTGTCCAGTAAAGACGACACCTAAGGGACTCCCTCGTCTGCCATACGGCTTATGACACAGGTCAGATATTCTACTGGCTGTTCAGAAATGCGATTCTCATTTCACAGCTACAAAGTACGGTCAGCGTGATTTAGTTTCATTAAGACGTTAGTTTTATTACATTATGTTTATAATAAAAAATATATAAAATATGTCTACTTATTTCGTTTTAATTGTATCACTTAGTATCAAAAATAATCGTACTTGCTAACAGTATCCTATGTTCATTGGATTCATCAAGGCGGGTAGTGTTAATTTTTATATACAAATTTTGAAAAAAATGTTTGTAACGCCAGAGATTGTATTACGTATTTTGTATTTAGAGTGTTAATATTTGATAGTTTATGTGTTCACCTGTTTAAAATAATTTAAAATTTAAAATTTAAAACCCTGTCTTCTAGAGTTGAAATTCCGTAGTCACGCGGAGGAACTCAACTCAGAGTAATTTTAATTTCCCCTATCAATGATGCGGCTGGGTTCACAGAGAAATCGATTCTCCCGGGCCCGTCTAGTCTAGACCGACACTGCCTCCTACATGCAATTGTTTTTACCTCGTACGCATTGTTTTTGATTTTTATAGTTCAGAGTAAAGATTTATAGAAATGTTTCTTTATTGTACACTATCGTAATAATTACATAATTTTATTAAAGTCCTAAGACATTACGTACCCAGGAGTTGTATTCAAAATTAGAGACTTTAGTTTTATTTTTTAAGTTTAATTAATTTGATATTTTTTGTACACATTAATTTTCTCTGTTTATTAAACGGTTATATGTATAATTAAGATTTGCATGTAATGAAAATAAAAAGACGCAACACTTGGTCCTCCCGTATCCCTTCAGAGATTAGATTTAACAGAAATTTAACTGTAAGGAATGGCAAAAAATCACGAATTTGTTAATAAATGAAATTAAAGAATACAGTAGAGCTTTCCATTTTATAATTAGTCAGTATAGTGAGCACTGCGGCATTGTTTTTTACTTTAAACTCTTGTACTTTATTCATTATTTACGATGTATTTTGTTTTGTTAATTCCGAAAATTGCCTCGTGTGTTACTGATATAGTAAAATTATAAAGCGCTGGATAAGTTAGATTATTATATTGTAATGATCGTTTGTTTCTTTTGTTAAGGAATGATTTTTGTTTCCTATTAAGTTTAAAAAATGCTTCTGTTGTTTCTACGTAGACACAGAATTACTAAGCATATTATAAACTAACATTTTTGACGTACGTAACAGCTTTTAGTAGCCTATACATACTTTTTTCTGAGAAACTGAACGGATAATTTAAATATAATTAAGACTGTATGAATTATTTCGTACAAGCTGCGTGGTAAATATATTAAACTTTTATTATTAAAAAAACATACACCGGTCGTAGGCAAGGAAGGAGACGGTATATTTCTTTATAAAACATTAAAATTCCATTGAAAAGGAAAGACGCCGTTATTAACGAGCCGAATAATTCGTAATAACTGAAAATATTCATGATTTTGTTGTTATCCGATCACTTTTAATCACAATAATCTGTTTTGCGCTGATTTTCATTTAATTCTTTGTAATAAGTAAAAAAAAAACTTTGAAGAATATTTAGTGACTTGTAATTAAAAAATTAGTAAGTTTGTACAACTAAACAAACAGATTTATACTGAATATATTTTGCATAGTAATATTAATAATATTTTTAACTTTTGAGTATTTTAATACATCGGAAACTTGAGCGTAAAATAACTGTGCAAATTTCATTAATTGAAAAAGTGATCATTATGTTATTTAATATAATATATTTGCACCTGTTTAACAACTAATATACTTGCACAACAAAAAATATAAACTTTTAAACAGAATCAAGAGAATCTTCACATTTAATATTCCATTAGACTGGTACGCAAGGGGACACTGACGAGCGTAAGATATCACTTAAGCAATTGCTTAAAAATGAGATTCTAGAAGTGTGGATAATACGTTTCTATTTACAGTAGAAACATTTACATTTCATTATATATTCTAAAGCCTTATCGTTATTTCAGTAAGATGCATCCCTCTAGTCAACGCTTTGACTTCGCATTGGTAAATAAATTGCCGCTTTTTCGCTGATATTTTCATCGCTTCTCGACCGACCACAGATTCAACTGATTTACATTATTACTACAAATCAGTTAAACTGCAAAGAAATCACCTATTCTTTTTGTATCAGCCCCTGGAAGTCAGATAGAATTATTTTGTTTACGCCAGCTAACCACTAACATCTTGACGATATGGTGTAGAAATCATTAAGACTAAGTTTTTGTTTGAAATTGGAGCCGTGTTTTTGTCTGTCTACCGACGTTAGTCGAGTTGTTTATTTAATAGAAGACAAAATTTTGTTTGTAACTTATTACACAATTTCGTATAGGTGGGTGTAATGTTTACATTAAACAATTACTGAGGTAAAACTTCACAGGGAATTAGCAACAAATGTTCAATGAAACACTTACGATGCTTCGTTTTTCTTGTATTAGTCCTATAACTGATGTTGCTTCTTAAATGCAACTAGCGTGGTTCTGTAACCTTAGTGTGTAATTTCTGTTACCACTTAATTAAGTAATTCGTCTACAGTATACTTAACGTTTCCCTGATTGAATTAAAAGTCACATGTAACTGTCTTTGTTTTTAATTGTGTCTCACTCATCTTTATAAAATCTTTATCATTAACCACTAAATTCCTTGTCTTTATATTTTTGTCTATCGTAGACTTACTCTTGTCGTTTACTTGTTTTTTCCAATTCATTATTCACAAAAATCTCTTTAAACAACTAGTTATTGTAATTTTACCGTCGTTTAAATAGACTATCTACACTAGAAGTACTACTGCTACGACAATGACGTAACGCTCTTGAAAATTCGAGAGCGTCATTCTACACGTTTCTCGACTAGCCCAGCGTTCGGCGTCGTGCCAGGGTCGTGCACTCACGTAGTCCCTAGACTGTTCGAGCTCTTGTAACACGCAAATTATATCGGCATGCCGCCAGGAATATAGAAAATTATTCTGGAAACTCTGCGGGATCTCCATAAGCAACAGCGGCCAGCTTAGTCAGTTACGACCGGCGATATTGTAGAGTGCGGATCAAGTGATTGTTGCGGATTAGTGGAAAGCGATTATTGTCTTAATTAGTACAGTATTGGAATAAGGTGAAATTATTTTTGCGTGTGGACAAATTTAACTTGAATTATTGTATAGATTACTTTGTTGATTTCAAATTGTTATTTGTGGCTAATTAAAGCTAGTAATTAGTGACTTCGTTGGTGTCTGTATTTTGTTTCCACTGTACAGTACAGTAGAGTTTCCATCTGTGAGGCGGTCGTACACTATAAATACATGCAAATCAACAACCTACTTGTTGTGTTTGAATATTTCAGCTCGATAAACTAAAAGTATACAGATTTAAATATATGATGATAAATTACAAATTATAATTTTGAAATTATATAATAGTAGACACTGTTCGGCACCAACAGTGTCTTTCGGTACAGTTCTTTTGTACTGTTTTCTCGTAGTTTTTGCTAATAACCAAATAACAACCCATAAGCTTTGCCATCAATATTGATAGCTTCGTTGAGCGCTGATATTTTTATTACGTCTTCTGACCAACGGGCTGTACGGGCCGAAGGGCATTCCCGTCGCCTACTGCGTCCCAAGCTTCGAACAGAGTTCCTGCCGCAGGGACGATAGATAGCTGGATATTAGGGTGTGGCCTTCTACCGGCCGTGGGTTTTCAATTAATTACTTAATTGAGGGTTACGGTACGCCGAGGACGGGTCCAAGATTCACCTGGCACAGATTGGTAGCGACCGAGGGCGCTAATGAGGTGGTTGCCCTGAAATCGGGCGGTACGGCGACAGAACTTTCGGGACAGTTTCCGTATAGTGGCGTCCAGGGAACGGACACGCAGGGCTTCACGGATGGTTTTATTCGATGTCAGGTAGTGGGCACGTGCTTTGCACACCCAGCGCAATTTTCGGTCAAGGAGAGACTGAAGCTTTTGCTTATGGGTCTTAGCCAAGGAGCCTCAAACGGGGATCGCGTAGGTAGCCATCGGCGCCACATAGGTGGGGACGATAAGCTTCCCTAGGGGGCGGGTCATAGATTTGATGCAAAGCAGGGGACGGAGTGAGTATAGGCGATGAGTGGTTTTGCGGGCTACTTGCTCGGAGTGTGTCCGCCAGGTGAGACGTCGATCGATGTGGACCCCGAGGTACTTAACCTCTCGAGACCAGGGCAACGGAGTCTCGCCTACGTACATATTACGTCTTGACGGACTGCACTTCCAATAGATAAAACAGCAGAACACGGAATATCACCTGTTCTTATAAAATCAGCCGCAGGTGGAACAGAGAATTAATTTCTTTACGCCAACCCACCATTATTCTTCTAACAATTGTTTAGGATGCTCTGCTCTAAACTTGAGCTGCCCTTTGATACTAATAGTAAGAACTATTTTGTTTTGTCGAGGCTGTGATAAGGCACATGCCGTACTTTCATTGGTCTAACAAACATGGGTAGAGTTGTTCATTTTTATTAAAGACAAACATACTTAATATTACACCATTTCATAATCAGAGACTATATGAAAAGACAGTTCTGTAAAACCTCCAAGGAACGCATAAGTTAATGAAACGCATACTATGTTTTCTTTTTCTTTTACTTCTTCGTTACAAACGCCATCAATGTTGTTGTTTTAGTCTACTTTGCTTAGAATATAACTTAATTTCTAAAACGTGTTGTACGAATTTTATTTTTATATATTTCCACGGTTGGATTGAGTATAATTGTCGTATTGTTGAATTTCTCTCGTACTTATATATGATTACTAATAAATCGCTTTATTCCGTTGTTTATCCTGGTGTCACTTTAGTTTAGCAGTCAAGCTTCTTGATTTCTATCTTGTTTTGCGATTTCGTATTTCACGTAGGATGCATGTTTAAAAAAATTTTGTAACGATTAAAATATTTTTTAATAAAGATTGTAGTCAAGAATGTAAGAGAATTCGACCATAGCAACGAAAAACTGCTACGATCAACAGATATATTTCCCCTGACGAGTCTTAATATGAGCTTAAATTTCATTAGTTCCGTTAAAAGATAGTAGCAATGAGACTAAAGAAAACTCAAAAAAAAAAATAAAGCTTAGCTACATTTAGTCTACAGCTTGTTTAAAGTTGAAGAAACAACTTAATAAAGTTAATTGATGTATGCGTTTATAATAAGTGTAATTAACCTCAACAATAATAACGTGATTGCAAGTAATAGTAATGTGTGTATGACTATTTGAATAGTTAGCCTTACCTTATTCAATTTAATTTCATAATAATAATAATAACAATAACAACAACAACAACAACAACAACAATAATAATAATAATAATAATAATAATAATAATAATAATGAGTTTTGGCTATCAGAGTGGGGCAGAAATTATTGACTGCGTTAATGTAATTATAAACTGGTATTTATACAGTTGTGTTAGTTAAAGTTGTTATTATCAACTGAGGTAGTGCATGTAGCAACTAGTTTATTGCGTCACTTTGTGTTCTACAATACAATTACGCTCACTATCCTAAACTCTGGCATTATTAATAATTCCGTAACACGTTTAGACGCCGAAAGTTATCAACGTGAGATAATATAAGTTAAGGAGAAGTAACTTCGCAGAGTAATTGTAATAATCTCTTCTCCACGCACTCTCTCATACACTCTCTGCTGTATGGATCAAACAAAAATATCAAAAGTAGATACCGACTATAACTCAAAACACCTAAATAAACCTTCCCCCTCTCACTTTCTCTCGCACGTCACACACACACACACACACACACACACACACACACACACACACACACACACACACACACACACACACACACACACACACACACACACACACACACACACACACACACACACACACACACACACACACACACACACACACACACACACACACACACACACACACACACACACACACACACACACACACACACACACACACACACACACACACACACACACACACACACACACACACACACACACACACACACACACACACAATTGGAGATAGAATAAATACAAACTGTGAATGTAGAGTGTACAAAGTGTAGAAATATGAATACCTACATTTATATCAACCAAAAAGTGTAAATAAACAGTGTAATTTGAACAGCAAGCGCGAACAGACGTATGTAATCTGTATATGTGTAGAATATAATCGTTAATCGTTTGTGTGCATGAGATTTCACACATACAAAAATTACACATTTTATGCGAAATGTGCAAGACAGGGTAGGATGATGTGAAAACGAATTGTACCAATAGGTAGTTGGGTTATTTTTGGCAGATTTATTGTGTGAATTCGCGCGTGTGAATGAAAGAACGGAGCAATTACAAATTACTTATCCGGTTAAAAAAGTAATGACAGAAACTAAGATGTAGTGCTAACCGTTACAGATCAGCTACAAGCATTGGGGTTGAATGTATGTGTTTTATTAATAGGGCAAGTCACTGAAATAGGCGAATAACATTCCCTGCTAAGCCTGTTGTAACACTGTTGGACAGGACCGAGTCTGTTTAATCAGTCTTTGGTAAAAATGAAGGCGCCATATCATCCTCTGGCAGATCAAGCTCTTTCTTGCAAATTGGTCCTGGTGGTGTGACGGTTCGTAATGCGTTTTACATTGGGAAATCTGGGAAGCTGGAGGAACACATCAGTGACCTATCTAGAATTTGGACTTAAGGAGAGTTCGGGGTCGGGTCGGATTCATACAAAAAAGAAGCCAGTTAAGACTAATCAACATTACAATCTTTAAAGTGGATGAAATCAGTTCCACATTAAAGTAAACGGTAATAACACAATAAAAATACGACGCGTTATTGAAACATTGTTTACAAGATAGTGATTGACTGAATTCATTTTCCTACATTTCATATTTCAAACGTAGCCTATACGCTAATGCGGTGTAATAAACCTGGCTGTATATTACGAGTAAAAAAAGAGTTATACTATATTCGCGTACACAGCTAAAAAAGTAATAAAACAGCCTACAAATTCAGAGAGTAACAAAATTTGTCAATTTTTCGACTCTCTGGGGGGGAGGAGTCCGGTCCCCTTCGTCCCCCTGTAAATACGCTCCTGGAACACACATGCAACCTTCTGAAGGACCACCGATCACACGCACACACACACACACACTCTCTCTCTCTCTCTTTCTCTCTCTTGAGCGCTAGCCTAATTTTCACATGAGAAAAAAAATATTTGGAAAACTTATATACTTTTAAACAGAATAACAACAATTTATTAGTACACGAACAACTACAAATTAATTCAAAATAAAATAATATCCTTGGATTTCGTTGTCCATGACGTGTCCGTTACTTAGCTAAATATCACTATTGTATTGACGACTCGGAACACTAAGTTTTTTATAAGTAAAATCGGAAAGATTTACCTTACAGCCTAAACCGGCTTTCACCTTTAAAAGGCTTCTTCAGAGGCTGCCGTAGGTAGCGCTGTCCGTCTTGTTGTTGGCGACGGGATAGATTTTCCAAAGATCGATGCTGTGTGCGTGTGGTGAGATGTGTTCGAATAATGCGTGCGATTTGAATTGTGTCTGTTCGTTTAGGATGTCGTTTTTATTTGTTTTTGTGTGTTTGTATATTTCTAATTGTTCTAGAGTGTCTAGTTTTCGGCCTTTTGTGTGTACGTGTAGAATGTTCATGTTATTGTCGATGTTTTTATATGTGTGGTTTGCTTCAATGAGGTGGTTTGCAAAGGTGGATTCTGTAGTGGTGTGGAGTGCCTTTGTGTGTTCAATGTATCTCTGTTTGAAGCTACGTCCTGTCTGGCCTATGTAGAATTTATTGCAATTTGAGCAATTTAGCTTGTATACACCGGGTAGATCGAATTTGTTTTGTGCTTTGTGCGTGCGTTTTGATAGTGTGTGTTCTGTTTTGTTAGTAGTTTTGTAAGCGATTCTGTATCCTGCTTTTTTGAATTTGTGGGCAATTTTTTCTGTTTGTTTGTTGATGTATGTTAGTGTTATGAATTTGTTGTTTTCTGTCTTTGTCTGTTGTTTGTTTTGTGTTTTGTGTAGGAGTTTACTGACTATTGTTCTGTCATAACCGTTAGATTCTGCTAGATATTTTATCGTGTTTAGTTCGTCTTTGTAGTCTATTTCATCTAAGGGGATGTTGTTAAGTCTATGTATCATGGTTCTAAAGGCAGCTAGTTTGTGTTGTATTGGGTGATTGGAGGTATTGTGTATTAGTGTGTAAGTTGTAGTTGGTTTTCTGTATATACTGAATTTGTGTCTGTGTTCTAGTTTTGTGATGGAGAGATCTAAGAAGTTTATGGTATTGTTGTGTTCGTATTTGGCAGTGAAGGTTATGTTTTTATGTATTTTATTTATGTGCGTTAGTAACTGTTCACATTGTCTTTTGTTTCCCCTGTATAGTATTAGAATGTCATCAACGTATCTGTGCCAATATAGTATTTTATGTGAGTGTCTGTCATTGTTTGTGAGTATTTTTGTTTTTTCTAAGTGTTGGAGGAAGACTTCTGCTAGAATGCTGGATATGGGGGAGCCCATGGGTAAGCCATCGTTCTGTGTGTAGTATTTATTGTTATAAGTAAAGTAGCTTTGTTTTGTGATAATGTTCAGAGTTTCTGTTATTTCGTTGATAAGTTCGTCTGGTGTGTTGTTCTGTTTGAGTTTGTTTTGTAGGATGGTGATTGTTTCAGAGATGGGGATGTTTGTGTACAGGTTTTTAATGTCAAAGGAGGCTAATGTGGCATTATAAAGGATGTGTATGTCTTTTATTTTTGTTACTAGGTCAGTGTTGTTTTTTACTGCAATGTTGTTGTCTATTTGTGTGTGTTGTCTAATAATTTTGTCTAGATATTTTGCGAGTTTGTATGCAGGGGCATTACGGTAGTTGATAATGGGGCGGATCGGAATGTCTTCTTTATGGATTTTGGGAAGCGCTTGGAGGGTAGGTGCTGATGGTCGGATTTGTTTCATGTAGGGCTTTTGTTTATGTGTCATTATGTGTTTCGGTTTGTTGACTAGTTGTTTTACTGAGTTTTGGTATCTGTCGGTGGGGTCGTGTTTTAGTTCTGTGATGTTGTTCTGTTCCATGAAGTTTTGTACTTTTTTGTGTAGGTTGTCTGTGGGGAAACACACAAAAACAAATAAAAACGACATCCTAAACGAACAGACACAATTCAAATCGCACGCATTATTCGAACACATCTCACCACACACACACAGCATCGATCTTTCGAAAATCTATCCCGTCGCCAACAATAAGACGGACAGCATCTACGGCAGCCTCTGAAGAAGCCTTTTAAAGGTGAAAGCCGGTTTAGGCTGTAAGATAAATCTTTACGATTTTACTTATAAAAAACTTAGTGTTCCGAGTCGTCAATACAATAGTGATATTTAAAATAATATTGTATACAATTTTTCGTCAATTTTCAATAATTCATATTATCATGGTAAACAATCAATATAAAAAATTAAATACAATACACGTCAATAACATAATTTTTAGATTATGTATTTAAAGCACAAAACAAATAATGATCAAAAGTAAACATAAAAATAAACAAACAAAATTTACATTATACAATAAACCAATATTGACTGTAATGATTGTTGAACAAAACGACTTAATAAAATGTACTATAAGTATAAAAATAAAACGAATATTTTGTCTATTGCGTAAAATAAAAATATATTGATTATATATCTTGTGTTCGACAACATAGCGTTAGAAAGTACTGTTATGCCGTAAGACAACAGAATTTATCAAAAAGGGTTACAGACTTCTGATATCTAGGTCAAAGCTGATGGGCTAAGAGCACATCGGATATCGAGGCAGCGAGCATTTATAACTTTACTGTAACTCAATTTGTGGTTCATATTTTGGCCTTTCACTGCTATTGTTTGGAACCGAATAAAACAAAACAATCTTTCATGATATTAAGAAGCAACAATCTATTTATGAAATTTTACTTCTTCTTTCAGGCGTTTGGTCAAGTGGTTTTTAACTTTAAAATGTATTGACATTAATCAATATTTAAGATATTTAAGAGAAACCCACCCTTTTGTTTGAATTAAATTCTCATCGAGTTGTTGACTTAGAAAACACAAATGCAGTCAATCGTTTGTACAGCTTAAAAAGCGAACTTAAGAATACTCAGTGGAGTACGTTTTAAAACAGTAACACAAATTAATCCTTCTCGCATCCATACACAAGTAATCTAACTTTCATCTCAGACTGTTCTAGTCACAGCAGTAACTTTGCATACATAAGTTGCTCGCAGTCCAGTAATGCTGGTAGTATGGTCTAAATGGAACACGTAGATATAACATAATATCAGTGACCTAACTCAGGAAGCTTTTTGAAGCTACAGCAGTCTATATTAAACCCCTGCTTTGGGTACATACATGCCATTCTATTTGCCGTAACCTCAAATTATCGTAACTTTTCCCTCAGACGTGGTTCAGAGGAAGCTTATAGACTTAATTATAATAATGTAATGATAATGCTTTATAGCTGTCGAGAAGATTTATCAAAAAGAGAAGAAGAGAAAGAATGAAAAAAGAAGCAGAAGAAGAAGAGGAAAAGGTGAGGGAGGAAGAAAAAGAAGAAGAAGAAGAAGAAGAAGAAGAAGAAGAAGAAGAAGAAGAAGAAGATGAAAAGAAGGAAAAGAAGAAGGAGAAAAAGAAAGAGAAGAAATGTTTTGATTACAAGCAGATTTTTAAGGTAATCTAGCAGCATTATATTACTGTACACCCAAAGAAGTATAAAATAGTATAATGTTTAGTTGGTCAGCCATTACAGTAGAAAACCGCACGATTTTCTAACTTTCAACTTAAGTGACAGGAACTAGCAAAATTAAGTGATATGTAACCACTTCTACACGTAGAAATACGCTTATCATGTGAGAAAAGTTATTATGCCTTACTACTATAATATTACATAGTAGTTCACTGTCTTGATTCTCCAACCCAATTCCTTTACCTAGCTAGATTTCTTTGTCTTTACAAATTTTAAGCAACGTAATCTAAAGAAACGAGATTAATTTTAATCTTGTAAAATCATATCAAACAATACAGACGTGCTCATAAAAGTTTGAGGTTAATGTTTTTATAAATTTCCTATTTAATATTGAGTGGCCCTTATAGCAACATTTTGTTTACATCCTAGACTTAACAGTTTCACCAGAAAAAGAAATAATAAATTTGTAGTAAAACATGTCAGTTCATATTGTTTTTCCGGATTAAAGTAATTAAAAATGTATCACTTGTTACGTGCAGATTTCATACTACCGTTGAGTTCTTCAAAAATGACAAAGAACAATTTTCTTTTTATTTAATGTCTTTCTTTAGATGAAAGTAGCTTCTACATATTTAGATGAAAAGTGGCTAATTTGTATATATGAAAACATTATTACATGTAAATCTTTTACTGTTAATATAATTTACTCAGAATTTATACACTATTAAGCCATAACAGAACTAAGATTTTCAAGAAGCTGTAGAATACTTTAATTAAACGTTGTATTAAAAAAAATAAAGAAGATCTCTAGTGACTTATATGTTTCCCTATCCGGTAATTTTTCCTTTCACGCAAAGAACCCAAGTTGTGTTAAACCAAGTAAATCTTTCAGTTACTTTATCCTAGTTTTATTGGCAAGGAGACAATTAAAGTTGTGTCAGTTGTTAACAGTATTTATAATATCTACTTATGTAAAAATGAAAATTAATAATTTCCATAAAGATAAGTTAACAGTAACAGTGATCTCATTTCATAAGGTCTTGGCAGAAGAGTCACTAAGAGAAATCTTAGTTTAATAACATAAATGTGCAGTTACAGTCTACATACTTTAGGTAAAATGAATTGTGAAGAAAAGTTGTATTTAAGTTTATTAACACATAAACGCGGTGTTTAATCATAGGTGCTACGTATTTGCAAATTGTACGCATTTTTTCTAGATAGAAAATTTACGTATGGCTTTTAATATTTTACAAATTGAAGAGTAGGGCGTGATGAAGACAAGTTGGATGTTTGTTTAAAAGTTGTGGCTTTCAAAGTTTGATGAGCTGGGAGATGATAACGCTCGAGTTCTTCAGTACAACTAATACATTCTGTCACAGTGTGTTTATACTGCTGCTTGTTATTCGAAAATAGTTTACCGTCTATATAAATAGTATCTTTTCAAACGAACAGTTCACTTGGCTGGCTGCAAAAGATGTTTTCCGATGTTACAAGAGAAATCATAAACTCAGAAAATTGCTCTGTGAACTATGATACAATATAACAGCTTATCTTCGAGTATTACTTTCAATTTGTTTCCTTATTTATGTAGGCCTTACTTTAGAGTCGCCAATAATATGTAATTAATGCATGTTTAATAATAAAAGAGTCAATCGGCGATACAAGTTACCTTACTACCCGACTGTGTAAGTGGACGGTATTGCGTGTTGTTTCTTTATTTATTACGTTGTAACTACAAAACTGCTCGATTTTGAGAAATGAGAAGCCAAAGCGACCATCTTGAATTCTTGAGTGTTAACGAGAATAAAAATTGTATGAAGAATGTGATAACGTTTGGTTCTTTGTTTTGTTACAGCTGACTGGATAGTTACAATGCCAACTGAATTTTGTGCATTGATTTTTTCTTTTTTTTTTAAGAAGTGAGACAGAAAAACCTGTATGTAATATTTTTATAGGACTTATAAGTAACACGCGTTACTGTAATGTCAAAAAATCGTTTTATTATTGTTTATCTTAAAATTGTTCTCTTCTGTAGTAATACAGGAACTTATATTTTTATATAGCATCATGTTTCCCGTAGTCGACGGTTTTGTTTAGATGTAACGAATTATTGAGGTTTCCTGCCGTAAGACCGTGTTTTGGTTTTTCGTTAGGCGTTTCAGTTGTTCTTTCTTCAGCCAGACGTTTCGACTACGTATGCGGTCGTCATTCTTCAGTTTGCTTTTTTTTCAGTTTCATAAGGAAACTACACGTGTACCTTGTCAACGTCGATGGCAACCACGCTAGTTGTTACTTATAATAAATGAAACGGCTCGCGGTGTTTTCTGATTGGCGATGGCCTGACCAATCACGAACCCAGTGTATTGGCACGGTAATGTGGTTCTGCAGGGTCTTGAATTTCTGAATTACTCTTATAGAGCTTTCATTGGGTCCTTCAATTAACCTTTCAGAGCTGTTATGAGAAATTTATGCTCACACGTCCTTGCCACTATTATGAATAGCCATATTATATTGCAATTATATATTATAATAGCCACTATTAACTATTATGAATAGATTTACTAAAGGTAAATTAAGCACAAAAATGTTAAAAGATTCTATTTAAAATCTGAAAAATTATAACGTTCATTACCAGTGAATATAGTATCAAAGCATTAAGGTGTTACATCGCTGTATTGAGAGCACAATTCAAACGTTGTCCTGTACGGTTTTATTTGTGATAATTCAAAAGCTACTCTGGCCACATCAGCTGCGCCAAATCAATACTACCGCCATACTCTAACTTACTACTCATCACACTGCTGTGAAGCACATGTATTTAGACTACTTATTGTCCGTCTAACAGTATGTCGTAGATATATTTTCTGAATCGTACCGTTTATTTGATAATAAACTAGTAAATAGGCCTAATAATTTTAGTAACTAGCAAAAGCTGATAATGCATGGAGTACTTTTCGTTATCTGCGTCTTAAAAGTTTGTACCTTAAAAGGCATGATAGTGAAAATAGAAGATTTAACTACAATCGTAAACAAACAGCTCAAGTTTTTTAAAGCTATGAGAATGCCAGCCATTTAGTTAGAAACGAAATATAGGTGATGGAAGCGGAAGACGATGGACGTATTCAGACTACGGAAGTAAATTATGTTTTTGAAATTTAGGGACCACAAGGATGGATAGGTTTCTGAATGTAGATTTTCATTCATTGATGTGTTTAATGAACGTATGAACAACATAGCTCAAATATTTGTATTTGACAGAATGCAAAAGTCAAAATTTCTAAAACAGACATTTTAGTAAGTAATTTAAAGGACTTTTAACGAGGCTTAAGGTTTGACAGAGAAAATAGAAAGTATAATAATAATAATAATAATAATAATAATAATAATAATAATAATAATAATAAGAAGAAGAAGAAGAAGAAGAAGAAGGAGGAGGAGGAGGAGGAGAAGAAGAAGAAGAAGAAGAAGAAGAAGAAGAAGAAGAAGAAGAAGAAGAAGAAGAAGATCACGATGTTCATAATTAAGAAGCACGCTCATAGTACACATTAAACTGTTCTTAATACGAAAGATCTATGAAACAGGTCTGAAATTGTTTACAGTGTTACGGCATTACAGCACATTTTCGTGTTTGGGGCCGGCTACAGTGTGTGTGTCCGTACGTATTGCTGCTACTTTGAGATGCAGGACAATTACGTGACACTTCGCCGTCATAATAGTCGGCGTCCGGAGCCGAGACTGTTCCAGACTTCACCGGTCCGCGCGCATTGTGTTCAAGGCGGCAAGCAATTACGCTCTAGTGTTTTCTAGTATCGTTGACGTGTAGTATGGAATCTCAGCAGGGTATAAATATAAGGATTCAGCGACGCTTAGTTTCAGTTTAAGTGGTGATTTATTCAAGTGAGGTTCGAGTTATTGTCGGAAAATTTACACAGTGCGTTTCAAGTGGTGTATTAGTAAAAAGTGATTATAGTGCGGAATTTTTTATAGTTGACATTATTATTTATGAGGACAGATTAACTTGAATTATTGTACAAGAATAATCTTGTTGAATAACTTTTGATTAGAAACTGTTAATTGTGATAATTAAAGCTGGTTTTTAGTGACTTTATTGGTGTCTTGTATTTTGTTCTCCACTGTACCATACGACGATCAGTAGACCGTCGTAACTATAGTTATGGCAGACATTATGCTATTCGGTCGGTTTTGAAAATTAGACTCATAGTGAGTCTAATAGAATCTTCCCATACTACTTATGTTTGTAAAACGAACGGTGTAAACAAATTAAACGCAAGAAATTATGTATTAATAATTTGATCTGACGTTGAGAAAAATGAGTGATCTTATACAGAATATAAAGGCCATCTGAACGTGATGATAAAAGGCAGAATGTCAGAACCTTTTCTCGTCGAGGTAACAGACGTGATCTGATGTGCGAGCCAGTGACTACTCGGAAGGAAAATCAAATTAGTCACAACAACAGAGCAAAGGAAGAAATTGATGTTACAAACAATGACGACGACGACGACGACGAAGAAGATGAACAAGAAGAACCAAATCAGGTAAAGCAATCTTTATGGCAATTTAAGGAATCATGTCCTATGACAGTGGGATTATAGGTACTAACCTCACTGTAGTCACCTTAACGCAAAACCTTGAAAAGAGGTTTATGTATCATCTTATCCGCCTGTGAACTGTGCGTTCCAAAGCCTCTTTTGTGCAAATCTGTGATAGACACTGGTTTTTTATCTGCGTTGTTTTTTTTCTTAATATTTTATTCTGTCCGCAGCTCTGAATTTTATACGTATATGAAAACAGTGTTGCTGAGTGTTACATACATTACGTAAGAAAGTATACTTTATGTTGACTCGAGTTTCTGTGATAATGAAGTCACACAGTTGCCTTGCACACTGAGTGGAAGCCACTGAGTAGTAAGTAATAGGTTATTTGCCGGGTATCACATTGGCAGTTTTGATGTAGATTCCAGTTTATTAATTAATGTGTCTACACATTTTTTTGTCTCAAAATCGGATTCTACTATAGTCTGATCATCTGAGTCGCCTGAGCTCTGGCTTTTTTCCATTAAAACATAAAGAAAGTCCTATATGCCTACGTCATGTGTAAGAATAAAGTTTTACAATTCCTGTTTAGTTGGTAAACAGCAAAGCGTAACTGGATAAGGTTTTGAAGAACAGTGGTATAACTAAATATATACTGAATGAGATTTCAGGAACACACGAAACACAGAAACGTTAGAAATTGTTGAAGATAATTCGGGAATCATAGCCTCTAATCTCAGGAATTATTTTCCGCTAATTAGAAAAGGGCAACTTTTTGCTCTTCCAGTAGAGGGTCGAATTTATGTATGAATATGAATCTGACATCAGACAACGAGAATTTGCTGATATTCTTTCTTGAGAGTTTTACGTCTGACTCCTTTCTAAATTCAGTAGTTCCATTTCACAGTAAAATGAGCACAGGCTATACTCAGCCATTATAAATCGTTTTGATTTGTCTGAATCAAAAGATTTGATTTACCTCACATAAAGTAGCGTGATAATGCTACCTGTGTGAATGTAATTTCGTTATGACTTTAATAAAAATAAATGAGTATAGGGTCAGTTATTTTGGTATAGTATATATATGGAATTTTAACTTCAGTCTTTTAATTCAGTATTAACTTACTGTTGAAATCTAAATAGTCTCTTAGATCCCATTGAACACTGTGTTGTCATTTTTATATAGAAAAAGTATGGTATTTTGTAGATTAATAAAGGTTTCTGTAGGATATAAAAGGAACTATTTGTATTATTACTACATACGCGTATACTATATGTTTTATTTTTATTATTAAAGTATTATATTTCCATTCAAATTATATTGCAACGCTGACGGAGATTGCGTAATTAGTGTATGCTCTACCTAATGAATAGTGAAGCTCTGTTTACTGATTCAGTGATTATATGCGTAATGACACACTGTTTACTGGTTCTTGACTATACGCGTAACGAAGCACTGTTTACTGGTTCTCGACTATAAACATAATGAAGCGCTGTTTACTGATTCAGTGATTATATGCGTAATGACACACTGTTTACTGGTTCTTGACTATATGCGTAATGACACACTGTTTACTGGTTTTCGACTATATGCATAATAAAGCACGGTTTACTGGTTTCCGACTATAAACATAATGAAGCGCTGTTTACCGATTCTTGACTATATGCATAATGAAGCACTGCTTACTGACTCTCGACAATATGCAAAATGAAGCACTGTTTACTGATTCAGTGATTATATGCGTAATGACACACTGTTTACTGGTTCTTGACTATACGCGTAACGAAGCACTGTTTACTGGTTCTCTACTATAAACATAATGAAGCGCTGTTTACTGATTCAGTGATTATATGCGTAATGACACACTGTTTACTGGTTCTTGACTATATGCGTAATGACACACTGTTTACTGGTTTTCGACTATATGCATAATAAAGCACGGTTTACTGGTTTTCGACTATAAACATAATGAAGCGCTGTTTACCGATTCTTGACTATATGCATAATGAAGCACTGCTTACTGACTCTCGACAATATGAAAAATGAAGCACTGTTTACTGATTCAGTGATTATATGCGTAATGACACACTGTTTACTGGTTCTTGACTATACGCGTAACGAAGCACTGTTTACTGGTTCTCGACTATAAACATAATGAAGCGCTGTTTACTGATTCAGTGATTATATGCGTAATGACACACTGTTTACTGGTTCTTGACTATATGCGTAATGACACACTGTTTACTGGTTTTCGACTATATGCATAATAAAGCACGGTTTACTGGTTTTCGACTATAAACATAATGAAGCGCTGTTTACCGATTCTTGACTATATGCATAATGAAGCACTGCTTACTGACTCTCGACAATATGCAAAATGAAGCACTGTTTACTGATTCTCGACAATATGCATAATGAAGCACTGCTTACTGACTCTCGACAATATGCAAAATGAGGAACTGTTTACTGGTTCTCGACTATACGCATAATGAAGCACTGTTTTCTGGTTTTCGACTAAAAACATAATGAAGCGCTGTTTACTGATTCAGTGATTATATGCGTAATGACACACTGTTTACTGATTCTTGACTATATGCGTAATGAAGCACTGTTTACTGGTTTTCGACTATATGCATAATAAAGCACGGTTTACTGGTTTTCGACTATAAACATAATAAAGCACGGTTTACTGGTTTTCGACTATAAACATAATGAAGCGCTGTTTACCGATTCTTGACTATATGCATAATGAAGCACTGCTTACTGACTCTCGACAATATGCAAAATGAAGCACTGTTTACTGATTCTCGACAATATGCATAATGAAGCACTGCTTACTGACTCTCGACAATATGCAAAATGAGGAACTGTTTACTGATTCTCGACTATACGCATAATGAAGCACTGTTTTCTGGTTTTCGACTAAAAACATAATGAAGCGCTGTTTACTGATTCAGTGATTATATGCGTAATGACACACTGTTTACTGATTCTTGACTATATGCGTAATGAAGCACTGTTTACTGGTTTTCGACTATATGCATAATAAAGCACGGTTTACTGGTTTTCGACTATAAACATAATGAAGCGCTGTTTACCGATTCTTGACTATATGCATAATGAAGCACTGCTTACTGACTCTCGACAATATGCAAAATGAAGCACTGTTTACTGATTCTCGACAATATGCATAATGAAGCACTGCTTACCGACTCTCGACAATATGCAAAATGAGGAACTGTTTACTGGTTCTCGACTATACGCATAATGAAGCACTGTTTTCTGATTCTCGACAATATGCATAGTGAAGCACTATTTACTAATTCTCGACCATACGGGTAATGTAGCACTGTTTACTGATTCTCGACTATACGGGTAATGAAGAACTGTTTACTGATTCTCGACTATATCCGATTATTCTTCTTCAGACATCGTGTACTGTTGCGGAACAGGTTACCTTACCTGATCAGCCAAAGTCGAGTTTCGCAATTCGAGGGAAGTGCACACGAGGTATTTATACGAGTGTGCAGTTCAGTGTTTAACCTGTACGATATTGTTAACAGTATTTAGTGAAAACGACAAGTTTTAATAAGTTACGTGTGTTGGAGACTACTGTAATTTTATTTAGTTGGTGACTCTTATTATTTGTTATAATAGTGTGTATTGGGCAACAGGAGAACTGCTGTGTTACGAGTGTTGTGTTTAGAGAAATGTTAAAAATTGTATCGATTTGTCTAGTGTTCAATAATTTATTGCAACGTTGTAAGATCACGGCCTGCCAGTCGTCGCAACTGTATTATTTCCTTATTACCGACCAATAAATTTTTTTAATTTATTTTTTTTATTTTTTTAGTGAATGTCATCATGCCAGACTGTAGAATTATAAAACACTGCTATGAATATAAATATCTGGGCAACATTGTTAGTCAAGAGGAAATTTGCAATAATGGTGTTCACTATAAGCTCACTCAAGGACGAATGGCTATCCAAAAGCTGAACTCTTTGTTCTGGTCATCAAGAATTAGAACGGACTATTAGAGTAATTTTGCAGCCAGTTGAATAAGGGTTGACAAAAATGAATTAAAAATGTTGTAAACGGTTGATATGATTTGTTTGAGAAGATTTTGTATTCCGGCTGCAACATGTAAGAAATAAGGTTATAAGGGAGTGAAAAATGTCAAAGAATGTATAAATGGTGTAGTTGAACAACGTAGGTTAATATTGTATGGACATATACAGCGTATGAGCAATGAGAGTTAACCTAGCAATATAGTAGAGTATCACCCGCTCAGTAGCAGGAAAAGAGGTAGCCCATATGCGACGAATGTCATAGGCTTCCCGTAATGTAGAATTTATATTATAATGTATATGTCATATATATATATATATATATATATATATATATATATACATTGCAACAGTACACAGGGTATGAAGTTCATTTAAGTGGAATACTTATGGTTACTGTGGATACTAACATGTTTAATTTTCTGATGGCCATAGACATGTTTTAAAATGATTTTGTTCTTTTTTTTGTAAAGTAGTCATACATTTTGAACCAAGCTATGTTTAAAAATGTATGTTATGTCCAAATGTTCACAATTTTATTCTCTTTTATGTAATGTGAAATATTTGTGTGTAAGTGCGCGGGTGCGCGTGTGATTTATATTTTATTTAATAAATCCTTAAATTTTTAGTGACCGTCAATCAGTGAATGTTTTAGTGGATAGTTAGTGAGGATCGGTCAATAATACAACTTTTAGTAATTTTGCGTCGACGTTTCGACAATATTTATTGTCATCTTCAGGACCTGTGTATGAAATACAATAGAAATATCAAACACAATGAAACAATTGAATATTTGGGTGAACGTGTTGGTGATGTGAGTGTGTGCGTGTGTATGTATGTATCATTTTTTATGTGAAGACTTATGATAGTTTGTTTACATCTTCAAATTATCTTTAAGAAAGCGAGCAAATTATAGTATTAGAGAACTTAATTTATACAGTATTACAATTTAAATTACTAAATATAATGTTATTTTAATTAATTAAACAAACAGTAACCAACAATTGGATATTAGATTGTTACAAAACTTGTTTATACCTACAACAGTCAACATATAGCAAAGTAATATATTACCTATAACTAAAACAGATTAGGGGATGTTCACTACGTAATTCTTAAAAGTTATTTTTACCATGTTTCACTCCCTACTGGTGTTAGCAAACAATCATAATTTAGAAACATACAATTTACACAATATTGTAGAACATTACGACTTAAATCAGATAGTTGACAAAGGTTACACACAATGTTTCTGGTAAATTTTACTAACAGGTAAACTTGGAGAATACGGTAATTGTAATCATATTGTAAAATATAGTCAAGAGTACTATAGAATAATGTAATTTATGTATGTGTCCACAATCACCCTTCTCTTTTACCCATGCTCCCCCCGCCAGTCCACCCAGCCTCTCACTCTAACCTGAAATCGATCTATCACTCACTATCACCCCACTCACTCACTCACTCTCTCTCCTCTCTCTCTCTCTCTCTCTCTCTCTCTCTCTCTCTCTCCTCTCTCTCTCTCTCTCTCTCTCATATCTCTTCATTCTCTCTCTCCCCTCTCTCACCTCTCTCTCTCTCTCTCTCTCTCTCTCTCTCTCTCTCTCTCTCTCTCTCTCTCTCTCTCTCTCATATCTCTTCATTCTCTCTCTCCCCTCTCTCTCTCTCTCTCTCTCTCTCTCTCTCTCTCTCTCTCTCTCTCTCTCTCTCTCTCTCTCTCTCTCTCTCTCTCTCTATCTCTCTCTCTCTCTCTCTCTCTCTCTCTCTCTCTCTCCCTCTCATTTGTCATTGTCCACGATTGGCACTCTAAAACACTTACAATTTTTTATTACACTATCATCCTCATATAAATAGAGAATTATACACACGATAACATAAATGATTTACCAACTTGTATTAAAGGGTTACAGACTTTATAACACAACATTATAGATAACAAATCTATTATATGAAAATGGTTATTACTTAATATTTACATTTTGGTCAATGTTATTGACCTGGAACTTGGTCTATATAGAGTACCATAGTCAATGTAGTTCAAATATATGTCGGTCATAATCTCTCTCACATGATCCCTCAATCTCTCTCTCTCTTTCTCTCTCTCTCTCTATTCTAAACAGATATATACCACAAATCTAACACGTAGACGTGTACATACACACGCGCTAGAATTACATACGCACATACACATACACACACACACACACACACACACACACACACACACAACAAAACAACCTCACAAGTCAACTACACATTCGAAAATCCATACATAAATATAACACTATTTTAATGACTTATTTTTATCATCTAAGTGTAAATTATGCACAACGGAGATGCCCACTGTACTGAGTTTAAAACTGATCGACTATGTGTCTATAAGAAATGTTATATGTTTCTTAGCTAATACTAAATAATATGATCAGTGAGACACTTACAATTGTTGCAGACGCCAAACACACAACTGTAAATTTTCCCTGACCAACACCTTATTATAAAGCAGAACAGACGACCCTTGTACATTTGTAGGAAATTAAGTAACATGTGTTCGGAAGACAGTTGAGAAAGATTTGCACTAGGGGGGAGTGTGACACTAATTAATATCCAACGACAAGCTGGCCACTAATGACCAACACATCCTGTAGGGAGACTACTGAATATTTCTTCAAATTCATGTTTTGACGGTGTGTATAAGTTGAGCATAACTGGACGAGAGGTTTTGAGTATCAGTGCGAAAATTAATGGAGTGAGGGTCACTTTTAATTTGAATCATTTCCAGTACGCACCTTTTGAAATAATTATTTTCGTAATATTTAATTTGGGTGTTGTTGAAGTCAAATTCATGACCGGTGTTTAAATGGTGAGATACTTTGATCTGCCGAGATATTTTGATACTTTCGCGAGAACACTTCAAGAAACCGGAATTTGTGTAAGATTAATGCACGTTCTATTTTACCCAGTTTTAGATCCCTGAGATTAAGTGAAATTAAAGTATAAGCAATAACAGATCATATCGCAGTGTGCGTGGGTGCAAAGACATAAATTGTCAGCGTTAGTGATCTTTGAACGGTCGACGAGCAGAGTTATAGCGGTCCAGTCGAACTGCGTGCGCGGAGCGTCCAGTGGCTACGCAAACCGTGGTATTCAACGCAACAAGTAACGTAGTTGTAAAACCAGCAAACAGACTATATATATATATATATATATATATAACAGAGTTATATAATATATAACAGAGTCTCTTATCTGAAGGTAGGTCTCTTATTTATTAAAATAAAACAAATTTAAATCTTGTCTGTAAATTATTTTATACAAATTATTTATTAAAATATATTGCCTTTAATTGTTAATAAATGTTTATTTGAACAAAGTTTATTTTACTTGGTCTTCCTTCTGTCGTGCGGTGGTAAGCTGCTACGTTGGCTGACCTCTGGCTTCGCTGACGCGCTGTCACACACGATTCACGAATTTACGCCGTTTATCCGCCCGATATGGTTTTTATTTACAAATCTCACGTTCGATAAATAGGTTAATTTGTTATTATTTAATGCGGTGTATTTAGCATACACCTTCCGGCAATCTTAATGTGTCCATGCGTTCGCTCAGGTGTATTCCGAATTAATACAACTTAGCGGAAATCTAACGACTAACGCTAGTTAGCACTATTTGATCTTCAAATAATTCAGCTCTGCGTTCTAATAACCCCTTTGATCTAGCATACGGGTATCTCGTAGGTAAGATCTTGGACTGTCGTCACCCTTATAGAAAACGTGTACTGTCGCGAAAACTCACACAGAGAGCACGTCTTATTAGGATGAGAACTGTAAGAGCGTTTCTTTACTAAAGAAATGGAAATTCGAGTTCCTGATTAGTTGAAATCTATAACACGTGATAGGTTTTTATCTTGATAGTTAGACATTATGTAAAACTATGCCAGAGTCTGCAAAATCTTGTATAGATTTATCTAAAAGTTTTATAATTTTTCTGCACATAAGGCTTCTATAGAAAAGTGAAATCTGTTAAAAAATGCATAGTAAAATTATATGTTTTGAGTTTATGACATACGAAAAATGTAGCGCTATTTATGACGCATACGCTGTCCAAGTTTCATTCTGATACATTAATTATTATAGGAGTTATTCAGGAAAACATAAATAACACGCGCAAACACACACTAGCGCACTAAATTTGCACTTGACATGACAGAAAATAAATTTATGGGAATTTTGACATATTCCACATAATTACCCATTTCTTATTTCAAAACTTACAGCTATTATACAAAAATTTGAACAGAATCAATTAAAAACATGTCTATAACTTCATAAAGTTTGTAACAGCGGCTTCGCATATTTATAATGACTCTTACCGGAATATATATACTGCTTGGGTCGTAACTTTACACTAACACGTTAACTAGTTTTATGTTCGTCTGTAAAGCAAATCAAAGCTTTTAGAGGAATCATATCCAAAAGTTTAAGAACCTCTACTTTAGAATACAATGAGCGTCCACATTCTGGAAAGTTTTGTTATGGTAAAACTCCTATGCAAACTTGCGTTTTTTAGATACAAGTTTATTAAATAATTTTTGAGTATTATCACACGCTGATATGGCATAATAATTGATGAGTAAATACTTTTTTCTCCTAAGGTTTCATCGAGTAATTCTCCTTACTTGCCAACTGTATAGAATTCAGAAATTTGTAAATGACAACGTCTTCCAGTTTCAGCAAACGTGGTACAGATTACAAATGTACCTTGGAATTCACGTCAAAAGTAAAAGATAAAAACATTTTGATAAGATGTGGAAAAAGATCAAAAGTCCTGCTCTGGACTATAATTTGATAGGAAAGAGTTAAACATTTGATATGTGCTGTCATCAAATCTGTTTATGTATGTAATTGTAGAGTAAGAAAGTTTACAAGACGAATAAAATAAATAATGTAATTTTATACGAGACAAGAATATTGTATGGGAGTCGTAAAATAGAACAGAACACGAATGATTGTGGCGGTGTAGAATGTTGCTGGAACACCGCTTATCTGGGTAGTCACGTTTAGCGAAGTGATATATCGGTCCATATTATGTGGCCATAATCTACCGCATCGAATCGGTATATTAACTCAGAATGATGCCACCGTTACTGCTCTAGGGATCACGCTAGTCGCTGGTGTAATGTTTGTTACTGAACGGAAAATAATTGGGTTCACACGCGCACACACACACACACACGCGCGCACACACACACACACACACACACACACACACACACACACACACACACTTACATATGGAATATCGTACTGCATATGTTTTATCAGAATGTACGTACCCTGTGTTCATAAGTCATAAGTTCATATGTAGTTAATAAGAGAATATATGAAATTTGTAGAGTTGCAGTTGTAGGACTCTGTAGTACAGCTTGCAAGGAACTTTGTATTTTTAAATCAAAGCAAGACTTCAGTTGTGAATACAAAAATGTAGTAAGCTACATGAAAACGTGCGTAATTATCATGAATTTGAGTTATGATAGTCGAGTGCGCGAGTACTTGTGTCGCGTAGACGCTACTTGGAAAACAACGTTATAGCGCCGTTATTGATTAAGATTCTAGTTGTGACTGACGAGAGTTAAATTCATATTATAACAAAAACGTTTCCTTAATTAGGTGTACTTTTCACCGAGTATGAATGTGTTTCTTTTTAATAATTTCTTTGTACGACTCATGCTTGAAAAGCTATAGGAAGTACATAAAATAGTAGATAATTTACCTGCAAGTTCACAACTGCTGAATTTCTTAAACGATTCACAACAAAATTTATGTAATATGCTTGTGATTCTGTAACTTTAATTAGATTTCTCTAGAGATGGAGTAAACAACTGACCAACCGGAGATTCGAAATTTCAGTCAAACTCTGGGAGAGCTTGGACAGGTTCGTTAACTGATGTGACGTCACGAGGGGCGAGTTCGAGCAACGTGAATATGTAGACATACAGTGTAAATTGTTTATGTGTGTGAGAAATTTGACATCCAAAGTTAAATGTTTTACGCAAAATGTGTAAAACTGGGGATTGCGATGGAACAATGAAGTTTACCTTAATTTTACGTACCTGTAGACTGGCAACTGTGCTATTTCTTGTATAAATAAAAAATAAGCGAGTATTATTTATTAACTAATCCGTTAATAAATTAATTGCATAGTAACAAACACTTGAAACGAGCAAACTGATAAACGTGATTGTTTTCCAAACTGGTAATAGGACGCAAGGCTGTTCTGACAATATTTGGCAGTACCAAGACTCTTGATCAATATTTGACAGGAATGGAACGTTAAACTAATATACCTAAACTTGGCAGACCAACTCTCTCTTTCATCTGTTCATTGGGATTATGAACTTCAGTGTCAGTTATAACGGTCTGGTAATCAGGGTATTGCATCGGGTCATCTGGCGAGGCTGGAGGAAACACGCAGTTTCACGAGGCTCAGCGAACACACACACACACACACACACACACACACACACACACACACACACACACACACACACACACACACACACACACACACACACACACACACACACACACACACACACACACACACACACACACACACACACACACACACACACACACACACACACACACACACACACACACACACACACACACACACACACACACACACACACACACACACACACACACACACACACACACACACACACGCGCGCGCGCGCACGCACACGCACGCGCGCACACACACACACACACACACACACACACACACACAATGATAAAAAGCGATCAAGAGCATCAGGTAACAATTAACTGATTTATTTATAATAAAAGAAAAGAAAAACACACACTAAGTGCAAAATAAATAATTTGAAAATGCTTACTTTAATTTGTAAACAATTAAAGTAATTTGTACAGTACATATCTAAGAAAAGAATAGAAGTTGAGTGATTTAATATAAAGCTTTCATTGGGCCTAGGAAAGCGCTATGTACCTAAACATTTCCGTGGGTGCACGTTGTTTTCTTTAGAATGAGTTTCTTTTTTAAAAATGTTTAACTCTGCTTATTATAAATTATTTCTTATTTTTATTAGTCATCCAATGTAGAGTAAATTTTATTTAAGTTTTAAACTGTATTTGAATATGATATTCTATCTTGCAAATCTAATGTTTTAGTAGAGATTCGTGTGATGATGACTATGTATATTGTAACGTATAATAGAAGACGCCCTCGTCTTCGTTCAAGCCTCACGTTGGAGTCGTCAATCTGTAACTATTGGCTTTGATTTGTGCGTACCTGCAAAATGTGTACATAAAATAATGTGTTTTGGATGATTAGTGCGTTCGCCTCGCACCGGGTCGTTACAGTAATTTTGGTGGCTAGCGATGTTCGTAGCGTAGTTCTGATCACCTGTATATTACGGCAGTAACCTTACCTGTTATTCTTAGGGGGTGTGATAATCCCGGGTGGCGCCAAGTCGTTTTTACAAAACAACTAAAAACTGTATTTGAACAAGTTATCAGCGTAGCGGGTTGGTGTATTCAAATCGTTCCCGCTCGCACAGCCGTCTCAATCGTCGCTTCTGACGAATAACTGGCAACTAGCTTACTGCTACGATTTATTCTTCAATACAAGTAATTATTATATAGCACTCCCTATGAAATGATAACGCTGGTTACTCCCTGTAATGAATATTTTTTAATGGTGATAACTGGAAACATTTACAATTACAACAAAATAATTATCGTTTGATTACATGAGATCTTATTTTCAGGGCGGCGAATTAATTTAGAAACCCTTTAACCTAGCGTCTGTTTACGTTAGGCTTATTACAGTTTTGGTTTCGAAAATCCGTGGATTCTTTTGGCTATGAATTAAAGAACTACAATGGTTACAATAAAAAATACAAATTACCTTAATCTAAGTGTACAAGAAATATAAAGTGTGCTGTTACAATCTGTGGTGTTGTGTTGTAAAAGTGTTCTGTAAGTTCGTGTCCAATTCTTAGGTTATTTTATGTTAACAAAGTTTCATCATGTTTTAATTTGCTTAAATACTCTATGAAAGAGAAATACTATCTTTATAGTGTGGTAATTTTACCTTTCAAAATTATTTAAAGTGATTAGGGTTGGTGGAAAATAAATAATTGGATAGTACTTAACAATTCGACGTGTATAGGCCTTTGTAGTTGGTTCGAGATAGGAATTGGCTGCATAAAATCAGTTTTCTTGGATTTTGGGCTTCATTAAAATGTGGCGTCCTTTCGTCTTGTGTTTGGACGTTCTATTTATGGATAATTTCCGTTTATTCAGGTCTTGGGTCTTGTAATATTGGTTGTAGTGGTCATCTGCTTCTTTGACGATTGGTTTTCAGCAACTTTATACTATTATTTTCATGATTTACACTGAAAAAACTTTCTTCCGAACTTCTGCATCTGTATGGCTTGGTGACGCTTCGCTTCTTTTTTTCTCTACTAATTTCTAACGGTATTTTTCTGTCAACAACCGCTGTTTCCATAGTAACGGTATTTTTCGAATAGGTTTATTTTGAGTTGATGTATTGTTATCGAAACTTCGAATCCTTCGTATATCTTCTGATTACTGTTATTCCTCCATCTTCCTTCCTGGTTAATAAATATTGTCACTATAGTATTTATTCTCGTTCATAGATTATTTTGATACCCCACAAGCTTGGGTATTTTCAGATTTTAAGTTTTTACAATTATGTTAATGTTTGTTAATTACATTTCTTTTTATATAATAATGCCTATTACAATATTTTGTGTTATAAATGATCTACAATTTACCCTTGGTGATTCCTTCACCTCAGATTTTCTAAATTCTGATTCAATTAGTTATAATCTATGTTTGTTTGGTTCTGACAGTTATGTTTTTTCTAGGCCTAAGTAGCCATTATAATAATTTACTTATTTCGTTCAAATCACATTTTGGTTCAGCCTATTGGGCTTTACTTTGTTATTTTTATTAGTTGTGTTGTGTTTTGAGTCTGTAGGTGTTTTGTTTATTATTCAATATTGCTCTCCTTATTTCAATCTTGAAAATATAACATTAGGTTTATGGACTGCACATTGCATTCAGCCATATCCTCTTATAACAATAACATGAACACAATTTTTTATAAGTTATTAGAGTTATTGTTTTGATTAAGAAATATCATCACTCACTCCTAACTTATCCTTATTTGCTAATTTTTTAGTTTATAACACATATTATCTGTGTTGTGATAAACAACATCACTTGTTATTAAATTAATAATAGTCCTTTATAAATTAGGTATCTTTGTTAGTTTTTTGACTTCTCAATCTCTAAACAATTTTTATATTCCCTCCATGGTAACACCTTCAATTTATTCTATTCTGGAATCCTCCCTTTTTACTTACTACTGGCTATAATTAACTTAACTCTATTGAACATCTTTTTAAATAAAAAGTCATTATCACTTCTAGTGTTTTTCTATCCCTTATACTATAGTTCACTCTTAATACTACTTATTTATCAGCTATTTATGCACTGTTTATTTCCAACTTTCAACTTCCCTTCACTTGTAAATCACTTATTGTTAATTACAATTTCACTAGTGTCACACTTCACTTTGGGGTTCTTACACCTACACTATTATACTATATCACTGTTTATATCATTGGTTTGATAGTGGGTGACCCCTATACTTATTTCTCTTTCATGACTTAATCCTAATGACAATTAATACTTAATAACTAATACTTACTGACTAACAACAATTCTAATTTGTGGTTTCTGGTTGCCTTTTTAATGGGTAGTAACCGTTATCTCTCCTTCCTCCTGATAACCCTTGTTTTGGTTTCAATGCTCTTGTTGAGTGCTATTTTACTTGTGTTGGTGAACCATTCTTGGTTTTCACTTTTGCTCGTCTCCCTCCTTCTTCATTTTCCTTGTTTGTTTAATATATTAGGTTTTTCATCCGTTCCTTTGGGCATTTTGGGGTCATTTAAACCCATAAACTTGTTTCCTTGTGTCTTCGGTTTATTATTTTCTCATTCTCGTTGTTTATTTGTGGTTCCCTTCTTTATGTTTGGGTTGTTGTCTCAATCACTTCAAAATATTTACATTTTACTAAGTATGTTCCGTGGTTCCCTTCTTTATGTTTATGTTTTTGTCTCAATCACTTGGGTTGGGTTATAGTCGTTGTATTGTCGTGTCATATTCCTTATATTTTTATTTAAATCAATCAGTTCATTTGATAAGAAGTATATTTTTTTTTCCAATTATAAATATATTTTTTATCTCTGGTACGGGGTTGGCTATTTGTGTCGTGACAATATGCATGTATAATACGCATCATAAATATATTAAACTTTTATTAGGTGCGTCCAAACGTGAATAGGTGCGCACCTACTGACGCCTGTACAGTGTTAACGATGTTGAAGTTTTAATCAACGACGACCTTGTTCGAGGGATATTTTATTTACGATGATGAAGCAATATGCTTTGAAACGCGTCATCTATATTTAAAAAAGAAGTCAAAACAAGTCACAAGGCGGAATGTAAAAGGTTAGTTTGTCTATTCGTACAAGTGCATGCTAAACTTTTAATTGTTTGTTTTCTTGCAACAAAAATAATTTTGTCTTTCTTAAATTTATAGTAATTATTATATTTTTATACAAAACTCTATCCTCTTTGGAGCGTTTTGTTGTATGTAATGTAATGGTTGTATACAAGAACAAACTCAAATTCCACGGCCTGGTTACATAGGTTACATGGGCCTACACATTCGTATCACTCATGTGTATAGCATCGTTTGTATATATTTTTATATTTCAGTTTTCTTGGTTTTAGGACGTGCTGCATTCTCCCTGTTCGAACTCGCAGCTACGTTCCGATGTGCCCACTGATGTTTCCCTCAGGAGTGCAAATAACAAGAGTGTTGTAGTGATGGCTCATGATGTGTCTACAATTCGCGAAACTTTCAAGTGGTGAATTGCGGGCAACGAATGCTGTCTTCGTATATCGTAACCAATGTCCAGCTATTGTGTTACTTTGACGAGAAAGTTCCACAATTATTCTACGTCAACCGGCCAATGTTTCGGAACTTTGCCAGCGTCAGCGACAGCAATATAATTACTAGACGGAACTCAAATGCTGCGTTGCTTTGCTGGCTAGCATATATGATACAGACGTCGCGTACGCAACTCGCGTTACCTATGTAACGATATCAATAAGTACAGAGAGAGAGAGAGAGAGAAAGAGAGAGAGAGAGAGAGAGAGAGAGAGAGAGAGAGAGAGAAGAGAGAGAGAGAGAGTTAGAGAGAGAGAGAGAGAGAGAGAGAGAGAGCGAGAGAGAGAGAGTGAGAGAGAGAGAATGAGTGAGAGAGTGAGAGGGGGAAGGGTATATAGACGAGAATACGTACATCTACATACAGTGTTAGGTTACGAAAATATGTTACAACACATAAACGCCTTGTTTTATTAGGAAACCAGTGCGCGCGACATGCACGCAAAGTGACAACGTTTGTTCATACGAAGTAAAGCAACGTCTACATACGCGTAAAGTAAGCTCTAACTACAGACTGCTCAGCGGTCTATCACGTATTTTATAGTCTTGTTTATGAGACCGTGTATTCCCCCCCCCCAAAAAAAAGTTTTACGAATTTTCTGTCATCAAAGAAACTCGTGACAAACATCCAAGGACGTTTAATTCACAACTTTTTATCTGGCAAAATTTACCACGAATTCCGAAACTTTTGTTACTATACCCAAACTTTCTCTCTCTTTTTATTATATTCGCAAATTTTTCCCAAAATAAGAAACATATATGAATGATCTCGAATTTTTTAATTCTAACGCACATAACAACTTCGCTAACACTGAGTAACTAATTGTTACATACACACACAGGCGCGCGCGCGCGCGCGCTCTCTCATTCAAAACATAAAACAATTAGAAAAGTTTACCAAAGGGCCTTTCGATAGGCTTTAGTGGAACACGACATACCTAAAATCCTACGGCATACCAAACATTCGTCAAATAAAGTTGTGAAACAGAACGACGAGATTTCATTCGTAAATAGTTATGGCCGTATTCGACAACATGTTTCATACAAGAACATTCCAATGATTAATATTAACATACTGAGCATTTTAAATAGGCTAATAATATTTTACATGAGGCTTGAAAGGGAAAGTAGACGTCGCGTCGTGTCGGTTAGTCAATCTCGTATCGAAATTAGCTGTCTATGATGGTGGCACATGTTGAATGCATCCGGCACGTGATGTGAATCAGGGTAGATAGCGTGTACTGACATCATTTTACTACTCTCAAACACACGAAGACAATAAAAGTTAAGATACTCCAATCGATGTATTTTTATTTATTTTTTGTTGATTTGATAATCTACAATACTTTTTTTAGAAAACGCGTGTTCTATAAAATTTATTGTTTTTAGAAAAATATACCAAAATTTTATGTTAATTGGACTTTATGGTAGTTCTGTCCAAAAATTCTATAAAGAGTAGGCCTATTTCTTAACGTTTTGAACATTTTTTATTCATTCTAGATCAAAAATTTTCTTTGCTCGATCGTCATTGGGTAATTTCTTTATCCATTACATGTCATTATTGTTACTCAATATGCACTGAGTAGTTTGGAAACTTACGAATAAAATAGAAGAAAAATTTCTTCTTCTTTTACAGTTTCAGTAGACAGGTACTTTTCTATTTGACTCAAAGACCACCATCTTTCCATTTCTTCCGATATCATCCAGTATTTCTTAGCTGTATAGACTTATATTTTTATGTGTTTTCAAATTTTGTTCCATGGCCATTCTTCCGTATGTCATCTCCATTTTTTCCGGTTTATGGATATGACGTCCGTGTTACTCTTGATTTCATTTATCTTCACACTCCTTGTCGAATCTCAACACTTCTAAATCTACCCAACAGAGTACAACACTTCTAATGTTTGGACAAAAAGACATATCTGACACCTAAATTAATCTTGTTTACCTATCAACATTCAACATTCAGACCAATATAACACAACCGATTTTAAGACGGTATTATAAAATTTCAGCTTCTTGTCCTTCTCAACCTTATTACTTAGTATTCTGAGGACATTTGTAAAATCTTCTAAAGTTTCTCGATTCTGCTGACAACACATCTGTCATAGATACAAGCAGTACTGTTCCCAAGGTGATGAAAATATCAACTTTCTGTAACATTCTGTTTTCGGTGACTGTCTCGCATCGGACAATTCTGGACAATTTCAAAGGTACTATTTTTTTTCTATGTTCCGTGACGCGGGAGTAAAACTGGTCGTTCGGCTGGGTTGGAGCTGATGTATGCTAGGCCAGACATCGCGAACCGGAGCCAGAGCTGTCACATCCCTGACAAGTAGCTTCACGAGGTGCAGTGAACCCTAGTAGCGGGCGTGAAAAGGACCCAGGGTTTCCAGTGTCCCTGGTCTAGTAGCTGTACCGGAGTAGCGCCAGGAACCAGGTTTCTCTTCCCTGAGAAATAGTCTCAAGGCGTACCGTTTTTGGAACGCCGGAGGACGAATCCAGTAACTCATACGTGAATGGGGCGCAGGCGAAGCTAGCATGACCCCTGCGAGTGCCCGGGGAGGGGCCCCGGGCTCGCGGTTGGTTATCACCACCGTTGCGGGTGGCCTCCGTGGGACCAAGAACCCACCCAGATACGCAATGCTTTCGAGCGCAGGAAAAGGTACCCTTTCCTTCGGTGGTATCGACACCTAAGTTTGGGAAGTGTGCGTATCGCCTGCGCGAAAGGTAAAGATTGTTTTGTTTTGCATGTTTCAGGTGGAATGTAAAGTAGACTTTTTAAACAGAACTGTCCGTTGTATTCAGTCAGCTGAAGAAGATCAGTTTAATCTGAACAAACAATTTTCTGTATAATTGTTTACATAAAAATGGCTGTCTTTTGACATTAACTGTCATTCTGTTCTTGAAAAAATGACAGTTATTTTATTTCAGGAACTACAGTTTTATTTTGTTTTTCTCTCTTTGTTGAATAAAATTTGCATTTTTAATAAAAACTCCGTAAACTTACGTTAATTATGTAACTATTTAATTGAAAAAAAATTATAATTTAAAAAATCATCAAAATATACTTACAACACAAAACAAAACAAGAGTATTAAAGATTAACCCTTTTAAATAGCAAAAATAATAAATCAATATCTGTCAATTTAATACTCGACTTTTACACTACTTTCGTCTCCGAGTTTACAAGTGGGTTACCAATCCCCTGCCACTCTGTTTTTCAATCATACTAAAATTAATTTTTGCTTATGGCTTAATCCAAACAAATTTTTTCTCTCATCCCTATTCCCGATATATGATAAAATGAGAAAATAAATGCATGTGCAGTCTGTTATCAAAATCAGGCATGAATTGATTTAAAGAAAAGTAATACTTAAATAAAAATAATATAATAGTCTCATAACAAATGAATTACAGTAATCATAATGATAGATAAATAAACACAGGTATAGACAGTTATTGTCTTTACATAGAAGCAGCCTCAAGGTAAAAACATCAAACAAATAGTGCATAAAAGGTTCATTTCATATCTGGTTTTATTGTTCTGTTTAAAACAAATTAATTTTTACTTTAAATTCTGTTCGTAGATTGACGAAGAGATACGAAAGCGAACTTCTCATTTATGGATATTCATTGTTCCTACTTGCTATACTTAATTTTGTTTTTTATGTACGGATGTAAGACATGTAAAAGGCATTCGTATACAATATTATAATATTGTGTAAGTCATTTTGTGTTGCCGCTATATATTGTAATGCGACAAGTTTTATACTGTGCGTGTACAAAAGGAGTCCTTATTTACAATGGGACAAAATAAAATTTACGTATGTAGTAACAGCTTATGGCCATTAGGTTTGAGGACTTGGGTTGAATGTTGGGGACTACATTCACTACAATGGAGTTAATTATTTAGTGTTAGTGGAAAAGTGTGAAAGTGTCGTGTTTCCGGTTACAAGCGCGTTTATAAGACATTACGCTTATTATATACTGTTGAGTTATATCAGTGTGTAGTGTAGCTAAAAGTACTATGGATAAATAGTTTAAACTTTAATTAAAGTAAAATGGATATTAATTAATTAATTACTAAAGTCACGTGTGTTCCAGCACTTGGTAGCCTATGTATAATAACAGAGGTTTGTGAAAGTCAGGATTCGAGATTAAATTTGTAGCCGTCTGTTTGCCAGTCATATTCTATCATTGCATACTCTGCATTGCGAGATAACTTAACTGACCCTGTACTATACTGTTCTCACTGAATTCCTGTACGAAAGCTCCCAGTTAGGCTACAAGCATTAACGTTAGTGACTGACATCGTCAAAGCGTCAAGAGGCCGTACGAGGATATATAGAACCGGCACAATCGTAAGAGATTTTCTGCAGTCATCGCTGCCCGACAACAGAGCCGAGCCAACCACTGACACCATGGGAGAAGACAGGAACATGACAAAGAGGAGAACGGAAGATGATGTGTTGAGATTTTTAAGTGACGTAAACAGGCACCATCTTGATCCACCAACATAAGATAAGTCAAAAAATAATTACCTTTTGTTAGTATTAAATGAAAATTTTAAAGACATTTTAAAACAATTCAATAATTTATAAAGACTCGATATTTTATGAACATTATTTACAAACTATGATTTTAATATAATTAAACATGAACAGACACAAACTTTGTCTGAATAAAATTATTGAATTTAATTTGTATTCATTATAATTAATAGTTTTCGTGTAATTATTTTATTTTCCGCACTACATTCGCAGAGTTTAATCAATTACATTTTTAATCAAGTATATTCAGTTAAAGAATTCAGATCTTACAAATTTTCTTAATATTTATAGAGCTATATTTTTGAAAAATTTGATGTGAAATCGTAAAAGAATTTCATTTGTTTAAATTTCACCAAGGCTACAATGAATAATTTTTAAGTAAACAAATTCCATTACCAATAAATGTATTAATCACTCACCTAAAAACGTTTGGCAAATTTGTGTATAGATCCCGACCTGTCATTTTGCAAAATGTCAGTTTTGTTAGTCTTCTAATAATCCTTTATTGATTTGTTTATTAAGGTCACTTGCGATTTCGAAGGAGGTTATCAATATTGTGACAACAGTTTGTCTACCCTTGGTGCCACAGTGTTTACTGACTTCATTGTTTAAAACTTTTTTATCTACTTTAATTACGTAATTTTAATTAAGTTTATCCTTACGGTAAACATGACAGTAATGAACAGATCCGAGTTTTATTAAAAAAGCAGTAATGTTCGAGAAATTCCGTTTTTATGATACAAAATAGTGTTTGCCTATAAAAACATTGTAGATATTTATTTAAGGATAAGGTTAATTTATCAAAGCTTTCTAACTAAATTTACCAAATTGATTTAAAACTAAATATTTTTAGCAAAGTGTTGCGTCGTTACGAAGCCTCGACTGCGACGGGATATTCTAATAAAACTACGGGAACCAATAAATGCGATGAAAGTGATAGACAGATATTTACAGTGTATCAGATTTTTGTAGAAAATGTAATAAGGTGAGGTCGCGTGAAGGGCGTTTAGCCAAGGCTGTTTTTTGTTTATGAAGTTGTGCAAGCAGACTTTTGAATTATTTTTACGCGATGCGCGTTTTTCTTATAAAGCAATAACAAACATTTAAATTGTTTATTAAAAATTGTGATGTAAATATTTTCTTTTAATTTTTAATATTATATTGACTTTATATCTACTTTAAAAATAATTTAATCTGAAATAAGCGTGGTACAGAGTGCGGTGATTCAGTTATTTCTTTTACAGCCACCGTATTTTTAACAAATAATTTGTAGTATTGACATTCTATTTCATAGATACATTGTTCCAGTTACATAATTTTTACAAAAAGTAAACACACATAAACAAGTATCAGAGTGCTGGATCATAAAAAGCATTAAAACTATATATTACCGTAAATACCCAAACGCATCACAGATTAGTGTTAAGCAGAGAAATACGAAGGATTACCCGTCGTTAAGACGCAGAAATTAACAGTTTCAGAATTCCGTTTGGAAGAATTAATTTCAATGTGTACTGCTGCACCATCGCAGTGCCTAATGCCGTTGTTAACACCATGGGTTACTACTCCTGTGAGTCCCAGAACAACCAGGCAATTGACAATACTTCATGAGATACAACCAAATTTGTAATTTTAAGCGTTCTGATTAACGTTTTAAATTAAATGATAAACCTCTTCTTTGCTATCATAGATTAGGCATGCTGTCTGTACTTTGTCCTACCGAGTGTTTGGTAATTAATTACCTATCGTGAATTCCACCCGCTCCAGATGTTTCATTCTTACTGTCGCTATTGCATCTTCAATATCAATTCTTCTCGAATGACGTCATTGCGTACTCTGTCCTTAACTCTACATTCCGTCACTATCAGAACTTTCATATCAGTGGGTTCAAGAAGTTGATTCTGCTTTTCTAAAAATAGTCGAAGTCTCCTAACCGTACAGGAAGGCCGAAGTTGCCGTCGTTTTGTAAAATTTGATTTTGTGTCATCACTTTGACTTTGTTCTTTAATGTCTGTTTATTATCCTATATACTGTTCATGTTTATTATACTGCAACGATACATATTTGTATATTCGCCCAGGGTAATTTAATTTGTATATACACAAAATAAAGAGAAACAGTTGTAAATAGATTTAAATGGTGCATATGGGAACAGACAAAAATTGGACAATTCGTAACCTGTTTTTAAACACCAGTTTTGAACAATTGTTAACCTACGTTACTCAGGAGTGGTGATCTGTGTGTGTGTGTGTGTGTGTGTGTGCGTGTGCGTGTGTGCGTGCGTGTGTGTGTGTGGTTTTCCGGCTGTAACATGATTTATCCAAGCCAAATTTATGTTTCTGTGAACTCGTGGTAGTGAGCTCCAGTTCAGACAGGCATAAATACAAATAATTAGATATGTTTGTTTAATAAAAATTTGCACACTGACAATACCTACAGTATAGTGAATTGTGCCATTTTAAAACTTTTATAATGACACGTGTGTATATAATTTGAAGGTAATTGGTGAAATTATAACCGAATTATAAACAAATTAATTAATTACTGAGCTACTTAATAAGTGATGAGCAATTAATTAGTATGTAAGCAAAGACAAAAGTACCACGAATCTCATGAAACTATTAGTTCGCATGTGAACACTAATTATATGAGCAGGCCTATAAAATACGCAAAAAGTTATAGGTGGAAAACCGACGTGCGGAACAAAACTTAACAGGTGCCTTGAGTGTAAAACCCCGGCCGATTCTGAACGACGGAACAGGCGCTAAGACTTTACTCATGGGGACACTATGTCAGTTTGCCCAGCGTCATAGACTGATCATCAGCATCATTATCAAGCCGTAAACAGAAAATAATACAGTAATTGACGAAGGAGCGCCAGGACCATCATCACACCATGCAACAGAACACTGACACCTAATGATGTACGCGGGAGTCAGCACATCGACATCTTCACCAGCATCCAGGACACATCACCACGCACACATGCACAATTGGTTTTTAGCGGTAACACACCGATACGCAGGTGAAACATGAACAATAATTATTTTGAAAAAGATAGAACTAATAGAGAATAAACTAAAACATATACATAAGTGTTATCAGTGTAAATATTCAAAGTAAAATAATTTTCGAAGTAATATTAATTTTCTGTTCTTATTAAAAAAAAAAATTCTGTTTAATTAGGACGAGCGAAGCGAGTCCTACTACTAGGCAACAATTGGTACATTTTTATGGCACACTTTATGGAAAAACTACTGAACCTCTAGACTTGAAATTGAACATAATTATTCATATTCATGTCTAGATGTGTCTTCAATCATTATTTTTATAAAAAATTAATTTTGACAAGAAATAATTGTAATAATTTCTTTTGTATAAATCTATATATGTGTATGTAAAGTGTCGCCATCTGTGGGATTTCTTTAATATTACTATATAGTCTGTTACTATTGCGTTCCGTGGTATGTATGTAAAGTGTCGCCATCTGTGGGATTTCTTTAATATTACTATATAGTCTGTTACTAATGCGTTCCGTGGTTTTAGACAAAGAGTGTATATACCGAATATTCTACCGTTTTTCTTGAATGAAAGATACTGGTGTGCTGTGTTGTTTATAAAATATATTTAATAAATCATAAAACATATTTCATAAATCCAAGATTCATTTTTCATGTATATTTTTTTTTATAAATATCGGCAAGTGAAAATATTTTTTGTATTTTTATATTTGTGTTTGAGGTTAAGTTACATTGTTAAAAGAGATTTTTTGTGTGAAAGGTAAGTTTTTTTACTTTTCAATCAAAAAAATATATACGTAATTATTTAAATTATACGGCTTCTATATGTCGACAGGCTTGGTTTACATGTAATGAAATAAGAGCACTTAAACTACATTACACACAATGATATTACAGATTTCCTTGAACTTAACAACGCTCTAAACACATTTATTTCATTTCTGCAAGTTCCTGTTTTCTACAACTTCATCGTAATACTTTTAAAAATGTAGAATTTAATTAACGCCCTGAATAAAATGTCATTAACGAATTATAGTAAATAATTTTTTATGCAGTACTGTTTATTATATCATACCAAAAACCTTTGCATTTTCAAATATTTTTTTGACTTAATCAAGTCTAATATACATGTGTGTGTGCACGCGCGCATAAACATCTTATATTTCACTCAACGTTTATCTGTCACTGAATTAGTGTACACATTTTTTTGCCTCCACCCCACATTTTTTTTGGCTCCCCCCACACTATGACTATTTGAAAAAGTATACATAATTTGAAAAAGAAACACTACATTTTTCTTACTAATACTTTTAATGTTTTAGATTTTAATAATACAAATGTGATGTTTATTGAAATAAATTATATTTAAATTATACGTAGTTGTTAAATTATTATAAAATTAAATTAATTATTATTATTAATTAATTAATTTAATAATTTGTATTATTACAGTAAAATGCCACGAAATCGTACGCTGACTGGCCGTAAAGAAGTGCACGTAATCGTTCATTAATGCGTGATGTTAATTAAATAATAATTGAAAAAATAATTTAATTCTCTATATTAATTTACATTAGTGTAGCATTTTTTTATTATTAATGTTATAACTTTATTTACTATTATAATATATTAATATATTACAGATTTATTAGTTGTTAAATTATTAAAAAATTAAATTAATTATTAATTAATTAATTTAATAATTTGTATTATTAGAGTAAAATGCCACGAAATCGTACGCTGACTGGCCGTAAAGAACGTGCACGTAATCGTTCATTAATGTGTAATGCAAGAGAGCGACAACGAGGAGATCGACACAATGAACAATGACCCCATCGTGATGATGCCCGTTTTTACGAGTATGCAGTGAATTTTGAAACTGCTCAGAAAAATTTGGATTTCAAATTGTGTAATGTATGTCATCGTCGTTGGTTTGATCTACATATTGAAGAGGGTGGATCTTGTACTATTTGTCATAAATTTAATGTCAAAAATGAAGTAAATATTTTTTCCGCTGACAATAATATGGATCCTGGTCCACAACCTGATGTATTGAAGAAATTAACGTTAGTTGAAGAACAATTAATTGCTCAAGTTCATCCAGTAATCACAGTCTATCGACTTAAAGGTGGTCAATTTGGATATAGTGGACAAGTAATTAATTTTTATCAAGACATTACAAATTTTACTACTTCTTTACCTAATTCTATCGATACTATTTCACAATATATTTTTGTTAGAAGACATGAGGGTGAAGGGTATAAAGATTTTATTAAAATCCATTGTTAAATAATATTTATGAATCTGGAGCTCCAACGGTCACTTTTAAATGTAATCGACAGGCAGTAAATAATGTTTTGGGAATTCAGGAAGATAATGATGGATCTCATGTTTTACCTTGGCCTAGAATAAATTCTGTACCTATTAATGAATTTACGTGCGACGGAAATATTTGTAGAGCTTTTCCAACTTTATTTCCTACTGGAAAAGGTGATCTTAAAGATGCGAGGTTTCGTAAAATTTCCAGTAGTGAGTATTTTAAATTTCTCATGATGTATGAAGATGGCAGATTTGCTCAACATCCAAGATTTCGATTTTTTGCTTTTAACAGCCTGATGCGTTGGAGAGCTTTGCAGAATGGGAATACTTGTGTTAAAAAAATTCACGTTTACATGGTATTGAAACAATCGAACAACTTCAAGAAATATTACAAAGCGAACCAAGATTGTATAAATCAATTTTATCTTACAATGCTAATCTAAGGTCATCAAGCTCTTATTGGTGCATGAGGTCTCGAGAATTATTGGATATGGTTGAAGAATTAGGAACTCCTACTGTTTTTGTTATATTAAGTGCAGCTGATTTATATTGGCCAGAAATTTATCGTATTCTTGATCCTGATTATAATTATGCGAATCTCAATCAAAATACTGAATACATTCGTATATCAAAATTATTGAATTCTAATTCCTTTAATGGTTGCCTATTTTTTTCATAAAAGGTTAGAATTTTTTATGGAACATTTTAAAAAAATATTTCAAAGTCAAAGATTTCTGGTTTCGTATTGAATTTCAACATAGAGGTAGTCCTCATATGCATGGTATGTTCTGGCTTGAAAATGCTCCTGATCTCAATAATCTTAATCCAGATGATATTGTAAGAATACAAGAAATTAGTTAAGGCATCAATAAATTTACAAGAATACAATAAATTTCGATGAATTTATATCCACTTGGCATCCAGATCCTTCTCAAACTTATGATATACATCCATCAAAAATGCATTTTACTGACTTACCTGACCAACATGTTGATTACAATCATTTAATACGTGCAGTACAAATGCATAAATGTTCTAAAGCTTATTGTCAAAGAAAGAAAAAAATTCTTCTGAAACTACTTGTCGTTTTTAAGTTTCCAAAAGAATGTGTCACCGAAAGTAAGATTCAATTTATTGATGGTGAATTAGAATATATTTCAAAAAGAAATAATTCATATTTAAATAGCCATAGTCCACAAATTTTGAAAATTTGGCGAGGAAATATTGATTCACAAGCCATCGTTTCTATTCATGCTGTTCTTAAGTATATTGCTAAGTATGCTAGCAAAGTTGAAACAAGATCGGAAGGTATGAAACATTTCATTAGACAAACAGTGCAAGCGTCACATAGTAATGTTAATGTTCAACAAATAGTTCAAAATATTTTGATAAAAATGTGTTCTGAACGTGATTATTCTGCTCAAGAAATTGTTTGGATTTTAATGAGTTGGCCTTTGTTTCAATTATCTCGTCAATTTGTTTTAATTAATTTATCACATAATGTATGGGAACAACTTGATATGAATAGAGAAGATGGAAGCATTTCTATTTCAAATTCTTTGGAGAAATATCAACAGCGATCAGCGGAATTTGAAAATACAGTATGTCTTTAACAGATTTTTTTTACAAAAATTTATAAAAGAGGTGCAAATTATAGTACTAAAAAAGTACCTTTTATTCTTAGAGTCATGCCAAAAAATAGATATGATCCTGGTGTTGAAAACAATGAAAATTTTTACAAGCAACAAGTTTTATTACATATTCCCTGGCGACAACTGAAAGATCTAAATCCACATAATAATACTTGGAAGATTATATATGAGTAGCATTTTGGGAATTACGATATTCTGAATTATGATTTGGATTATATGCTACAAAATTTGGGAATTAACAAGTGTTGAATACATTAGAAAATTTCATTGAAAAAGAAAAAGTAATAGAAATTCAAAGAAATGACATTGTTAATGTTCAATATAATCTGCCAAATATTGTTTTCTCTGATAAACAACAAGAACTGACAAATATATTTGAAAAACAACTTAGTTATCTACAAGGTAACGAAGAAGAACTTCCGATTAAAAGAATTGTTATTCAAGGAAAAGCCGGTTCTGGAAAGAGTACTTTAATTAATTATTTCACTTGTCGATTGAATCAAACATTGGAATCATCGTTTTATCAATTACTTGCACCAACTGGTGCTGCTGCTGTTAATATTAATGGATCAACAATACATTCCAAACTTTTATTAGGAGTACATAAAGTATTTAGAGAACTCAGTTCACACTCACTTGCTCAATTTCAACAGGAAATTCGTGGTTGTAAATTTCTGTTTATAGATGAAATTAGTACGATTGGATGTAGTCTTTTGAAGAAAATTGATTTAAGAGTACACAGAGCTATTCCATCAAGACAAGATGAACCGTTTGGTGGATTATTTGTATATTTTTTTGGGGATATTAATCAGTTACCTCCTGTTAATGACAGACCACTTTACAGTGATAAAATTGAAGGAAGTGAATTCCTTTTAGAAGGAAAATTATTATTTACTTTAAGTATTCAAAAGTATTTTTTTTTATCGTCATCATTTCGACAAAATGAATCTCAACAAATATTTCGGGATATACTTGATCGTGTTAGTAATGGTGAATGTACAGTTCAAGACTATGAAATATTAATGACACGTAGTATACAAACTTTTTCACAAAATGAACGTAATTTTTTCAACGATGCAATTAGGCTTCTCAATCATCAAAAGTTAAAAGAATTTCGTCAACCAGTTGCTTATATTCCAGCTTTTCATAATTGTTCTAAAGCAAAATCAGCAAGTGCAGAATTATCAGGTGGACTTGAACCATTTATAATTTTATCAATTGGATCTAAAGTTATGTTACGTTCTAATTTGTGGGTTGAAAAAGGATTAGTGAACGGAGCTTTAGGTTAAGTTGAAGATATTATCTATGAAGAGAATCATGGTCCACCTGATCAAATGCCACGAGTGATAATGGTTCGTTTTGAAAATTATTTCATTCAACTTATGAAAATAGTGGTTGTGTTCCAATTCCACTTATAACTAAATTTTGGAAAAGTGGAAATATTAATTGTTCAAGGAAACAATTTCCGTTACAGTTACACTTTGTAATTACAATTCATAAGTCTCAAGGTTTAACCTTAGATAGAGCTGTTGTAGATATTGGAGAAAAGGAAACTTCTATTGTTTAACATGTGTTGCGTTTCGAGAGTAAAAACTTTAGAAGGTTTAGCAATAAACAGAACATTTTCTTACGATAGATTTTGTAATATTAAAAATTTACGTATGTTAAAGTGTAGAAAACAAGAAGAAACTCGAATGAGAAATTTTGTATCTGATTAAAAATGTATCTAATTACTGATTTAATTATTAATTAATTATGTTAATCTTTTTTTCTAATTATTTAATTATTAAATTAAAAAAAATAATTTTCTATTATACTTTTTATATTAAAAAAAATAAATATAAAAATCAAAATATTGTTTTTTAGCCATAAAATTATTTCTAAAAACCAAAAATTACTTTTCTTTTTAACTAGCTAAAAGCATGGCTTGATGGTGATTCCTGAAGCTCAAATATAAATATTGTGATTATTTATTTGTACGTAATATTTTTTGTATTTAAGCTTCGCGAGTCAATACAAAGCCATGCTTTTAGCTAGTTTAAATAGGTGTGCAATAACTAGTATTTTTTAAAGTAAAATTATTCGTTACTTAAAATATTTCAAGTACATTTTCATTTTTATGTAATACATTTTTATATATGACTTACAATATTTAAATTAATTATTGCGATTCAACATTTACGTTAGGCACTAATATAACTCAACAGTGTCTTATATCTATGTTCATATCTGTGTTTTATTTTTTGCTGTTTGTATATTATTTATGTGTGATTTATAACGTGTATACTGCGACTAATGCTTGTAAAACAGCTTGTTTTAAAAAGTGACATGTAATACATAATTGTTTTAAATATTTAAAGACTTTGTTTTTTCATACATCAATGTTTTACTAGTATTTATTCCACGCCATAAAAATTTTCCTCCTCTCTTCTTACATAAAAATTTATTGTGCAAAAAGTGGACTTCACGTAAAGAACACAGAAATCCCACGACCTAGCTGGTAGTTCTCTTCAGATACACAGTATGAATATAAATTGTAATGTTACAATACACCTGGACTTTTCAATCTTATTTTCCGCATCTCGATCAGAATTAAAGCTTACTTTGTTTCGTAAATACTTAAAGTGACTCCTTGTTCTATGATGTTCGTCTTGCTTAAAACAATTTTTGTCTGTTTTCTCTGGTTTTTTATCATAATTCGTAGAAAGAAGAAATAAAACAGATATTAAATAGCATTGTGGTATCTTTTTTTACTTTTGTTAACATAACGAAGTTTTATGGAAAACGAAATAATTATTAGCATTAGCACTGGCATTTGAGAGTTATGAACTTTTGCAAATAATTTTTTCCATGTATGTGTAACTATTTTTTAGATACTACTGCCTGTAATTTAAACGGTTCGTTGTGTGTGTGTGTGTGTTTGCGTGTTTTACAGACGAATGCAAATTTTGTAACATCGTTTATTTTACAGCGCAACGGTTACTCCAGGCTTTCACGTCAATAGTGAAAGATGTGCACAAATTGCTTTTTTGGTACCGCAAATAATTACCTGCGCGTTCCTGGTTCGTTACCGGCATGTCAGACCTTGACAGACCTACTTCTTCAAATGTAATTTCTCTTATTAAATTACCTCTCACTCGTGAAACTTCCGAGAAACCGAGAAACGGAGCGAGGTTCCTTGCATTTTTCTTACATTTGGAACAATTCTGTTTCACGAAGTCTTTCTCCCCAATTTTCATGAAGCAAGATAAGTAGAACAAAGGGTTGACCTTATTATTAAGTTAGGCACACTTGTGTTTCCAGGAGACTTCTCCTATAGTTATCTTCATGCACCATCCAATGTTTACTCTTTAACATTCCAGTATGCACACTAGTAAACACTACTTGTGTATTTTATGGTGGCCGGCAACCTTGGTGATAGTGATATGCGCAGAACCCTGGTTTTTGTCAGTGTAACGGCACATCTCACTGAGTTCGTAAGTGTTGATGCGTTTTCAAAAACATTTACCGTATAGGCCTGTATTTCATTATTATTTTCACACAAAAAACATATCCTACGCTACGAAAACTTCATCAACTTCTTAAGTCTAGTGTAAACTTTCAAGGTAGCTTATCATGTTTAAGAATAGTTATTATAAACTTAGGGTTTAAATGAAAGAAGAGTAGAAATAATAGAAGTGTATTAAATGAACGTCTAGAGAAAAGAGGAACAAGAATTGAATATCTCAGGAAAGTAAAACAATTGAGGACAGAAAGCGGGCAATACTAGTAATTATATATTATTTACACTATGTAACAAATAACATTGTTCTGGTATTACAAATACATATTTGATACAATTTCGAGTAATACTGAGTAAAATTACAAATAGTAGTTAGTTGAATGAAATCCGGAAATGTCAACAATGTGTAAAACCCGAGTTGTAATAATTAAATGGTTAAGGGCGCCCATAAAGCCGGCTGTAACACAGCAAAAAGACCGACGTTTTTGAAATGTGGTGTTACAACTGAGCACACTGAGTCTCCCCACTACCCTCAATTTTCGCGCAACTGTAAAGCGGCCACCGTAAAGTAACGCAGTTGTAGCTGTGCAGGTATACGCAACTATTACAGTAAAAGACGGTGACTTATGCAAAATAAATTGAATAAACGCAGTAAACATTACTGAGCTAGCGCGTAGTCTGACAGAGTGGTGGATATTCACGTGGTGGTGTTTGGTGTTTAATAACAATTTAGTTGCGTAGAGGAAAATAGTAATAAGTGCCGTGTTACTCATTATATAAACATACAGAGCAAAAAGCAAAGTAAAAAATGATAAGACTAAAAGGAATATTACTAAAGGAATATGGTATAACTAAAGATATTTACAATAAAAAGTGCATATCTAAAAATGCGAAAATAAGGCATTACAGTACAGTAGTGAAGCCAGAATGCCTATGTACAAGTGAATGTCTAGCATTGAGTTATAACTTAGACAAACTAGAAATATTGGAAAGACGAATTATTAGAAAGTATTAGGCCCACGAAAAACTTCAGAAGGTTGGAAATTAAGAAGTAATGACAAAATATATCAAAGTATAGAAAATATAACAGAAACAATCAGAAAAAGAAGACTATCATTTTTTGGACATTTATACAGAATGGACGACAATAGGTTGACAAAGCAAATCTTCAGGTATCTGAGGGGGAAGAAGTCAACATCAAGTTGGATTAAAGAAGACCAAAAGGATTTAGAAAGAATAATATACACGCAGAAGAAGCAATTGACAGAGAAGTTTTTTCGGGCAAAAGTGTTGAAAATGAAGGGAGTCAAGGGTAGGAGAGTTAAAAATGCAGGTTCAAAGTGGACTGAAGACAGGAAGAAGAGACACGGAGAGAAGATGAAAGAATATTGGAAAAAATAAAAGAACAAAGAGTAAAGAATTGAAATTGACATGTGGTCCTTAGATGGCCGATACGAAAAACAAAAGGAATATTACTATATATAAAATAAAATGAATGAGTATTCCGATGTTTTAAGAAGGAAATGCGTTGAAAGGAAATAGAGAAGTAACATTAATAAAAATGTTGAGGTAATATGAGTATGATAGAAGAAAATAGAAATAGATGGAAATAACGTGTAACGGATTGGAGCCTCACAGGAAAAATAAATGGCTCTCGGAACTCATGGAGAAATGGCGTAAATGAAACTATGAGAAAGAATATAGAGCTTAGAAAGTCATGGACAGATAGAAGGAGTGATAAAAGGGGGACGCCAGCAAAGAGTGTAATAACTGACATACAACTTTATTAAGTAAATGGTATGTTTGTTAATTACTTTACATGCCAAAGGAGCTTATTCAAACGAGTTTTCTAACAAGACAACCATAATGGATTCTAAAATACACTTATTAATATGAAATATAAAATATACATATTTAGCCGGTTAGACAAAATATAAAATTTAATGTAATACATAAGCCAATAAAATATATGGATTTTAAATCAATAAAAATTAAATATTTCTCTTAGTGTTAGGCTGACGAAATGATTTTTAATTTGTTTCACGGTAATTAAAAAACCAATAGGCTTTTATAGCGTTGTTTTTTCTTTTTAGGAAAATGAGAAGTAAACGTGTGCTACAAAAATTTGTGTCAGTATTGTTGGGAAATATTTTTGAGGAGTCGGAAGAGGCGGGAGAGATTTAACACTCAAGAAGAATGTCCAATTCATAAAACGTCAGCGCTTCTACTGATTATTAAAAAATATATTTTTGTTCTCACGAGTCTTAGAGTGGATCTGTGCAATTTATTTTTATTAAGGTAATATATAATTATGCTTTTTAGAATAGTCAAAGGAGAATATTATCCAAATTAAATTTTCTTTTATTTTTTCCCTTTATTTTTTTTTTAATTACCCTGAAAGCGTTGCAGGGAGAGATCGGCCGAAGAGAAAATACTTGGACAATGGGCAGATGATGATGGTAGTTGTGAAATGTGAGTACTCAAAAGAACGGAAGGAACAGGATTTCTGGTTACAATTAAAACGATTAACCTTGGAATAAAGAAGTGTGTTTGTGTGTGTGCGCGAGCGCGGAGAATGAAGTGTATTCTAGTGTCTAAGAGAACAATTAGTCTTCAGTGAGCCTGACATCTGTCAGCATCCCCACAGCCACGTGTTCTACTGTCAGCACTCCTATCCCACCGCTCGCAAGTATAATTTAATGAAACGTAATTTAACGTGAGCTTTGACAGATAACAGTGCCGTAAAAATTACTTATAACATAAATTTAATTTAAAGATATGAATTTATTCGAAAAAGGTGTTTTACAAATTAACAAGTACGATAATTAACAGCAAAAAAATCCAAATGACATATTAATTAATTAAAATTGGATTATATATTTTTATGTCGCGGAGTGGCTTGACGGTCAAAGTCGTCTGCAGAGAGTTAACTCGCTTAACTGAGTTTGAGTCAATCAAATCTTGGGACAAACAGCACGGCACCCTCTCGGACGACCCCATTTAGGTTCCTTCTCCGCAGCCTAATGAGAAACTTAGGACCGTTTATTTTAAGGTGACTTGTTTTTAGAATTTAATATGATTGACAGCCCGTTAAATCTTAACATTGTAATACTTATATGTATGTATAGTTTCTGCGAACATACAGCGAGAGCAAAGACGTCTTTCGATTCGAGTACAGCTAGTTACAGCTAGCTTGAAGATCAACGCTTGTGAGAAACAGGTATGGTGATGACGAAGTTGGTTTCAGATGATTCTCACAACCGGAACTGAAGGTGTGCCTCTAGATATTCCTAAAATATATCCTTATAGTACTACATAACACTGAAATTTTGGAGTTTGTAAATTGCAGAAGCAACATAAACTATATGGATTACTTCACTTAAACTTCACAGCTATCACTCTGTCTCTTCCTCGGCTACCTGTTTGCCTTTTTCTAACCGCATTATAACTCTAGATAATACTGGGAGTCCTATCATAGCTCATCATATCCACATGTTCCCTTTATGCCTCTCTGTATCGTTTTGTGTATAAAGAACTCCTAACCTCAAATTTTGTCGAATAACATGACTTATTGTATGACTTATCCCAGTGTTGCTTGCAATATTCTGCGTAACAACCATCACTTCGGTACGCTGACACAAGTACACATCGTAAAGTAGACTTATAATTGCAAGTATGCAGATTTACTAACGTGATTCATTGACGCGTCATCAATTGTAATTTTCGCTAGGGCTATTGAAGACGCGTTAGACACTTGGTGAAACATATTACTACAATAACTTTGAAAAAACACAACCACTTTTTAGACACAAGAAAATACTACTACTGCATAACATAGAAAAGGTAAAAAAAATGGAATGATTGGAAATTTTACAACTTAGGAAAGCAATTAAACGTAACAAAAATGTAACAAAAGAAAAGCAGAATTCTTTGTATCACCTTTGTTAAAAGCTGTTATTTAGTTTAGTTAATTTTAGAATTTGCATTCCTATTATATTTAGTTTTTACAGACACTTGACCTTCCCTGTACTTGCTCCTCCACCCCTTCACCATACACACTCCACACAGAGACATGTCTATATACATACCCTAAACACATGTTCACCCTCCCACTCAATTTTTATGTATAATTGTTCTTAGTAGCTCTTGGAGAATAGCCTAACAGGCTGAAATAATTGTCAGAGGTTAAGAATAAATTGTGAAATTACCAAGTGTTTGTGTTTTTTAAAAACTTTTGTAATTATAATTTTTCCGTAGGTTTATCATCATTCTAAATGGCAGCGTAAGATATAACAATCCGTCCTCTATTTGTTTTTGAATGAGATATACTTTAACTATAATGTTCTGCAATCCTTGAGAGTCTAAAAATTTCCGCTGTAAATCATCCTTTGAACCAGCGGAAATTACTCGACGGTAAGCAGAAATAACACCGTCACAGCATTTGTTACGTAATAATGTAGTCACCAAACTAATCCGATTAATTAAAATGACAATGAAGGACACAAAAGCAAAGGTGTGCAAGTTTTAACTTTAACAATGGTGTGAAGCAAGGAGATGGCTGCTCTGCTTTCTGTCCATCATACCTCTACATAGTGCAGTAAATAAATCGATAAAATGGGCACAATATTCATAAAAACTTCTTAAATATGTGCACATGCAGATGGAATTGCAATAGTAACAAGAAACGTTGATAGTCTCAAAGACATGTATGCATTAATGGAAGCAGAAGCAATGAAAATTGGTCTTGTGGTAAATGAAATCAAGACAAAATACATGATAATGTCCAACTCGGATACCGGAAGGGCTCCTAAAGACTTCAGTGTGAATGGGAAGTGTTTCAAAGGAATGTCCTGCTTTAGTTATCTAGGCCCCTTGGTATTATGGTATTACATGGTAATAACATTAGGACGAGTATAAGAAAAATTATATAATCAGGAAATAAAGCCTACTTTACAAATATTGACATATTTAAAAACAATCTTGTTACAAGAGGTATACAACTTAAAAAGTATATTACTCTCTTGTGCGACCAGTTGTTACATATAGACCTAAGGTGTGGACTTTCACAGAGAATGACAAAACTGCTTTAAAATCATTTGAGCGCAAATATTGCGTAAAATGTTTGGCTCAGTAAGAGAAGAAGGCAGTTGGAGAATACGCAATAACAGTGAACTACAGGCTCTGATACATGGAAAGGCAGTGAAATTCATCAAATCACAGAGGTTGCGTTGGTTGGGACATGTGGAAAGAATGTCCGAGGAAAGACTGCCTAAAAGAATGCTGAAGGGAAGATTATATACGTAGAGGCAGACCAAGGACGAGATGGTTGGTTGGCGTAACCGAAGATCATAACATGGGAATCAGAGGTTGCACAGGAAGGGCGGAGAACAGGGAAGAACGGACGAGTATTGTTGAAGAGGCTGTAACGTCCACCAAAGGGTGTAACGCCAGATAAGAAGAGAATGTAGTCATATGCTTCTGCTATGCATAAATGACATCGCTGTGCATATATTGAAGAAAGTCAGTGACAATTTGTTATTATGTCTTACGCCTTTCGTTATTTCAGAATGTTTCTTCCCGTTCAATTTTGCATAAAATAAAAATATTTACTAGGACTAAATTGTAGTTAGTTCAATTATAACAGCAATTGTAACTGTCTACGTAACGATGTTTAAAACTGTTTAAATTGTACAGTACAGCTGAACTATTGGATACGCAAGTATTTACGTGTATGAAAGTAAATAAATAAATAATAAACCCCTGGAGCGGCTGTATGTTGTGGATCTGGGCTTGTCAGACGGTAGAGCGGTGAGCAAGCTTGTTGCTTAGATCCCAGCCATAATTCTACCCTTCTTGCTTATTGCAGCTATTGAGTAGTTGTATCTGTACTGAGTAGACGCATTCAGATGTCCCGCGGGACTCATTTCAAACCTCCCGCAAATACGGCTAGCCACTAAACCACGAGGCGTGTAAGTATATGACGCTATATAATTCCAGCGATAATTTTTAACATTGAAAATGTTTATAAGGACGTGTAGCACATTTGAAAACGACCGCTTGTGCGTGATCGAAAATGGGAACCGGTGAGTTTCGATAGAAACTACTCGTACTTCTTTGTTGTCAATAACGTAGTACACATAAAACTTCGCTTATGATTGCGACTACATTTAACTTATAATCTGTACATTGGTAAATGAAGAATGAATTCATTGATTGGTGAATGAACATAAATATATATATTTTTTAGATACATATATTTTCAATGCCCTTCTTTGTGCATTGCATTTGTGCAATGCCTGTAAATTTTATTTTATCTTAAGTATTGCAATCAGATAGAAGTTCACTAATCGTCTTCCAAAGTCTCGCCGTTAGTACTGATGTCGTACGTAAATCTGTTTTTAATGTTTTTCAGTTTACGAAGTACAGATTTATGCATTTTTTATAATTATTAATTGTAGTATTCTGTGTATTCAACAGTCGTTTCAGTAACGTCTTCCACAAACAGGTTATTCACGTAATATGACATTATACCCTTCTCAGTACCGCACACCTGACACTACTACAGCGAATGTTATTTTATGGACATAGTTTATTGTGTCATATGCACATGCTGCACTATGCAGTCTGCCCTGTGTCCATTTCGTCGTTTCATTATAAAAGTCTCTCGTTTCTAAGCTGTCTGGTTTTTGTCTTTATTAACAACAGTTTTTCAGTTTAACACAAGTAGTCTTGGTGTGGATAATAACAATTGTAGCCATTGGAAGTGTCTCATCGTAGTTTGGGAAAAAAGGTTTGGTTTATAGAAAAATAAACGATGTGGGTTGAACCGGGAAAGTGTTATTATAGAAATCATTTGTCCATACATCCTGAGGAACGGACGTCTAGTCGTTTTCTTACTTTACAAAAAAATTCTGTTTTGATAATTAATTTTTTGTTTTACAAAAATATAAAAATTAACGACCAAAGAGTATAACGACTAAAGAGTTAATTCATTCAACTTATGAATGATAGTATAGAAATTTTTTCTAAGTACAATTCGGCTTACTTCTTTAAAGGATTTGATTTCCTTCAAGAATTTTATTTCATAATAATGAAAGAGCCAGACAGAAGATGAAAGAATAATTTATGTGACTATAATTTATGTAAAATTTGAAAAGTTAAAATTTGTAATCTTAATCGCTTACCATTTAAACATGTACGTACTCAGAATTGGCACACAATACTCACTTTTAATTTTTTAATTTTTTAGTAATTATAATCTCTAAATTTTGATTTATCGCCAAATTCTTAAATTATTAATGGTCCCTGCTTCCTGCAGTTTATCTGAAGTTCTAAAATGAAAGTAATTTCTTGTGCCATTCACAAAATTACTATTCTAGTTTAAAATTTAATCAGATCTCCTGCTCAGTTTGGTAATATTCAAAAGCCGAAAAACTTTAGCGTTAGCGTGAGTGTGGCGACTCTCGTTATGGAAACATGCAACCTCTTGATTTCTTCTATCACTGAAGGCATCTTAAAATCTTTGTATGTGACCGTTCGGAAATACCGTGGTGCGCCCACAATATTTATGGGAACTAATAAATCTGAACCTTAGTGACAGCAGCTAAACATTTCTGGCGTCACACAGCAGCTTTCTATAACGCCTAAACACCATTTCAGAATTAGGCTTATTTTAAAAACTTGCCTTAAGAGTATGTTATTTTTAATCATTTTCAAATTTTGTTGTAAGAGTTTTATAAGGATAATTTATTAACTCAATTAATTATGATAAAATTATTTAATTTTACTTCCTAACATGGGTCTATCTAAAATAGTTAATTATGATCTAACTAAACTAAACTAAACTTAACAGCTGCAAGTACTGCATACGTTATTGTTGAAGACAGTATCTGTTGCAAAAATTTAATTACGGAAGTATCACACTTGGAAACACCAAAAATTGGTAGATTCATGAACGCCCACATTTGTTTAGGAATGTCTAAAATACGACAGAAGTGCTTGTTTAAATTGCTACTAAGTATCGAGGGAAATAATATAACTTTAATCTCGGTCCTAATTATTCGAAGTTTTGCTAATAATAATTCTGTTTTATTTTCCCCAGTAAAAGTTCCCTTCAGGGCCGTCCCTAGGAGTCTAGGCGCCCGGGGCAAGCTTACGTTGGGCGCCCCCCTCCCGCCGCGGTTGAAATCGTCCTGACCACAGAGAAGTTCTCTTGTCTGTGTCCTGACCATGCCAATCTAGACTGGTTTTTATAAAAATATACTGACTAGTAGTCATGAATGTTAGGTAAATAAGAACAGAGACAATAAAAGATGTTTCATTTAACGTGATTGTATTTAATTATTTATAGCTAAAAGTAAAGAAATTGAGTTTTTTATAATTTGTTAATTATTGAGTAGGCCTATATACAGAAAGGGCTTAAAAGATATAGTATATTGTGTTACGTGTCAAATTGCACTTTAAAACAAAATTATATTCAAAATGGAGATTAAATCAAAGCATTTTAAATTAGTACGAGAACAATATTACGGGTCCGCCTTTGCTAGTATTGCTATATACTTTAAATTGGAATTCTTCTTGCTTTCATTTTTGCAAAATTGGCAATAATGTCATCCATGTTGAGTTGTTTGGTGACTTCATTCTCGATGGCAAGTATTGCGAGTGAGGATAATCTTTCTTGCATCATTGATGAACGCAAGTAACTTTTTATTAGTTGTAATTTGCTGAAGCTACGCTCACAGGTTGCCACTGAAACTGGAATAGTGAGGAGAATACGGAGAGAAATACAGTCTCTTCGATCAGTTTTCTTTATAATTCTTAAGGTTTCCAGAGGAGACATTTACTTTTCATTTGGGGTTTCATTTGTCAGAGCGTTTACATGTGAAAGTTGTAAAGGTCCTTGCCATTTATGTCAGAAACGTTATTTAGAGTAAGGTGATCTTGCAAGCTGATGCAAAGTTCTTCAAGTTCTTTCTTTTCTGGCAAATGCTTCAAATGAAATAAAAATCCCCATTTTGATCTGTGGATAGAAAACTTATCCATCCTATCTTTTAAAGACGTCAGCATTGTGTCTACCAGTGGCAAAAAAACATCTCTTTTAAACATATCCTCAGGGGTTGGGTTGTATTCATCTTTACTTTCATAAGAAAACATGTTTTTCTTCATCCTTGGTCGTTTTGTCTGAAATGTAGAATCAATGTCAAGGTCTTTGGCTATTTCTTTTGCTTTTGCTATAGAATCATTCAATCCACTTTCTCGGAACTGCTTTACAAAATCCGTGCAAGCCTTTAACTGGTTTGTGGCCAAAGCAATGTCAGCACTTTTGTTCTGGAGTGTTTTGCCCACGATGTTTATTTGAAACAGTAAATCGTGCCATATGACTAAGCACACCAGAAAAGAAAAGTCCTCCATGTGAATCTGCAAAGACTGATGATATTGTAGCGTCATTTGAGTCTTCACTTAGCTGTTCTAGTGATTTTATAACACTCCCATACTGGTAAAGAACGGCAGAGACAGAATTAATCCGTGCTTCCCATCTGGTTTCACATACTTGCTTCAGCGTGAAGCCTTGAACATGCTCGCTTACTACACACCAACGCTTTGGGGATCCTGCAAATATTGTGTATATTCGTTGCAAAACACCGAATAGTAGTGTAGCTTTTACCGATGTCTTTGCTCCATCAGAGACAACTAAGTTGAGAGTGTGACAGCCGCAAGGCGTATAGAAGGCTAACGGGTAGTTTGACAATATCCTAGCTTGAACACCTTTTTGTATTCCAGCCACGTTGGCCCCATTATCGTACCCTTGTCCTCGGCAGTTTTTGAGATCAAGTCCACAAGATTCAATTTCTTGATTCAAAAGATTTGAGAGAGCTTCAACTGTCGACTCTTCAGCAACAGTATAACCTATGAAGCTTTCTTGGACGACTATTTCACCATTAGTTTCATTTTCTTCATGAACATAACGAATTGTTAGTGACGTTTGTTCCTTGTGACTGACATCTGGTGTACAATCCATGATCACAGAAAAGTATTTTGCAGAATGTATTTTTTTGATGATGTCTTCCTTGACATGCTGAGCAAGTAGGTTAATAATTTCATTTTGGATTTTAACGCTTAACATTTGGACCCACTGATCTTTAGCTTCGATCTGTCGTAAGTGTTCTTTCATTGTCGGGTCAAGCTGCCCCAGCAACTGGATGAGGCCAAGAAAATTGCCATTATTCTTTCTGAAAAGCTTTGTTGAAGATCCTCTAAAAGCTATATTATTTTCGGCCAGAAACATTATTACTGATATAACTCGTTTTAAAATACTTTTCCATCTTTCTGTTTCAACATTTATTTGGTCTATTAGCTGTTGATCAATAGCTTTATCTCCCTTCAACCTTTTCTCGGCATCAATCCACTTTTGAGTGTTAAGATAATGTCCAGGTGATGTCTCGTGCGATTTTGCTCATTCACAAAATTTTCTCCATTTGTTAAATCCCTCTTTCTTTCCAAAAAAAGATTGAATGGAAGGTTCAAATAAACGACAAGGCAAGCAAAAAGCTGCGTCTGCCTTTCGAGAGTACACAAGCCACCTACGTTTAATTCTTTCACCATTTTCTGCAATTCTGTATTGAAACTCATTGGAAAAATGGCGTTTGTCAATCCGTGGGTACTTTTTATCATTTGTCAAAAAAGGTATTGGCTCCATCATTACAATAATGTCTCTTTCTCTCACTGATAGGTGCTCAGGCCAAGTTGATGGGTCATTGAATAATTGACGTTCAGAACTACTAGTAATAGATTCAGATTCACAATCAGTGAGAACATCGTCTACTCAAAAGTATGGGTAGTTTCATGTTTAGCTGTCAGTGGATTATCTTGAGCGTCTTGTTTGTTTGTACTGAAATTTTCGGAATGGTGAGATTCTACATTATTAGTTGAATTACAATGCAGTTCGTCATTTGGCAGAGCTACAGATGAAGACGAGGTGGGCATAAAAAAACTTGTTAATTTAGGAACTTTACTAAGCAGTACTTCATGAGCTGCTTTAGCTTCCCTTCCCATTTTCCGCCTTTGAGCCCCTGATTGCTTTGAGGACATTTTTCTTACTTGAAATCTTGGGATATATTGTTCAACCAAAATTTAGTCAAAAGTGTAAGATCTTCATTTTATTTTAATAACTGGAAAAGAAAAAAATGTCAGAATCCTCATTGAATAGGTTAAGGACTTTCATAGTTGGCAGTACAAAAAATAATTAGGCCTAACATAATAATTTTCAGTTAAAAAAACAGAGTTATTCTTATTTATAGTTAAACAATGATACAATTTCCAAAATGAGCTCTCAACCAAAAAGAGCGCTTTATTACACAAAAAAGATTTAACCTTCTATTTAATACTTTTGAAAAGTATTAAATCTACGTTTAATTCTTTTTTACAATTATTTTATCGATGCGCACTTTTTTAATCATTACATTATCAGAGCGCACTTTAAAAATGATTAATTGCATGTTTAGATCAATAATTTTTAAAATACTCGATTAAAAAGAGAATATTGAGCATTCACTATTATTTCACCTGCATCTCGCACATTAAAATTATTATATAAATACACATTATATTATGTACACGCACGAACACAAAAACAATATACACTACACGCTCGTTTTTATAACATATACTATATACGCAAAATTTTATTAAAACCTATAGTGTAGAGTGATGATCATATAAGACGACAGTAAAGAAAGCATTTCTTAGAAATATATAATAATATAAAAATAAAAAATGTAGGTTAATGTAATAACTGGAAACTCATTAGTTTCCTTCTGTTTATTTACTAGGACATATTTTTATTCTAGAATGCTTAGGAATATACAATAGTCAATATGCATAATTATAATAATGAGAAAAATATTTAGTAGGCCTAAATGTATCACGTAGGCCTAACTTACCTTTCTAGGTTATGTATACACACTATAAACATCCACATTATACACACTATAAACATTAATATTCACTATAATACACTAACAAAATACAAAGTAATAAACAATATTTATACAAACTGGATAGAATAAATAAATTTTATAAACTTCAAAACACGAAAGATTTACTGAAAATATGACGTAAACAACATCGAGTACTGTCAGCTGTCAACCTACCAAAATTTCACAAAGAAAACAGTGTAAAATCGGCCGCGGGGCGTGAATAGACGAAGCGTCGTGCAAACGTAGTGGGGACCGCGGCGGGCAGCAGAGCTTAACATTCGATTCTAGTAATTGGAAGCTTTTGGAAGCGTTTGGTACTGGTACTATTACAAGCCAGTATATTATACGGCATAACGACGATATATGCGAAATACAAATTTCTCCGACTCGTGGCGCCCCGCTGACGCGGCGCCCGCGGCAGCTTGCCCCACCTGCCCCCCCTAGGGACGACCCTGGTTCCCTTTCATTTAATATTTGCAAGTTTCTCATCGTAAAACGGACGAAACGTTTGGTGTTGAAAAAAGTAAAAATAAAATTACGAAAAACAGAATTTTCCGTAATTGGATTAAATAAATAAACCAAACATAACATTTTATGAACTTCTGAGTATTTTCCAATGACTGGCATTTACAAAATATAATAATAGTTATGTAGAAATAGATGAAAAATTATAAATACAATTCTATAAAGTTTTAATAAATTTGTTGGAAATACATTAATAAGTTTGAGAAATTCGACTTTAATGAAAAACAAAACAGACCAAAATGCTCCAGAAAAGTGTTAACATTTACAAGAAATGGCACTGTAAACTTTCGAAACACCCACACTTGGGCAGAAGAAAACCCACACGAGACTGCTACAAGACATGACCAACATACTTTCTCATTTAGTGTGTGGTGCGGTCTTCTTGGTGATAATCTCTTACGCCCTTTTTTCTTACCATCAACGCTTAATGGAAGACAATATTTACATTTTTTGCAAACGAATCTGATGGAAATCTTAGAAGATATTCCACTTGCAGATATGCAAGATGAAGTGCAGATAGAGTGCAGATGTGGTTTTTGAATGACGGTGGATCTGCTCACTGCTGTCGTGATTTGATGACTCATTTAAATAATACATTCGGTAAGCCATGGATTGGTCGAAACGGACCAGTAAAATGGCCACCTCGATCTCCCGATCTCATGTCAGCAGACTTTTTCCTTTGGGGTCGGATGAAGTCGTTAGTTTATTCCGCTCGTATTGGCACACAAGAAGAATTGAGACATTGGATAATAGAATATAGAGCTACTGTTAAGAATTAATCCTGAAGCTATAAGATGTACCCGGCTAGCATGGATTCGCCGAGCTGAATTCTGCATTCAACAAAGTGGCCACATTGAACAACTGCTTTGAACGAACGTTTGCAGCCTATATCAATTTAACAATTTTGATATTTAACCATTTAAAGGAAAAATTCAATAATACAATTACATTTGTTGTGAAAACGTTTACGAAAACCTTTGTTCTGTTTAAAATCTTAACACTTTTCTGGCACATTTTGATCTGTTTATTTTTAATTAAAAATCGAATTTTTGCAAATTTGTATTTACTTTTAATAAACATTATACACATAAATTTTCTCAAAATTAAATTACCTACAAACTTAGTTAGAAATTGTTATTTGTTTATTGGCAAATTAACGATGTTATTTTATCTTAAATCTAAAAATGTGTGTTTTTTGACTCCAATGTTGTGTGTTTTACACAGCTTTTCTTAGAAACTAATCACGATAGAGCTCTGAGACCTCTTTTATTCAATTTGTAAGATTAAAAACCATAAGAAACCACCAAGTTTACCCTTCACTTTATACCCCACGAATTTCAGTATGGCGTCATTTCACCGTGGGAGCAGAAGTCAAGCCGTAACTCGCTAACGAACCATTTTTGGACCTATATTTATATGAACTTTTTTTCTTATTTTAGCTATAGTGTCAGGTCCCGAGAGATTGCCGTCCAATTTTGAATCATCCTGTATAATACGTTACTATAATTAAAACTTTGGCAAACCTTTAAAAAGACCAGTATTAATAATGAAATGATAATCCTTTATAATCATTAAACCCTTATAATCGAAAGCCTGCACAAGGATTGAGTAACAAAGGTGAGGATAGAAAAGCAAATAGCAACAGAATGTTAAGTGTCTAAGAGCAGCAACAATGGTGTTGTATTTTTAAAACATATCTAGAAAAAGTCCTAAAAAACTGAATTAAAAATCTAAAGCCAGGCAGTGCAATCAGACAGTAACTGCTCAAGATCAAAATTACTTGAAATACATGACAAAAACTCGTGGAAAAACAGAAAGTGAAAAAAATAAAAGAAAACTAAATATATGTACAACAGAGGACAACAAGATTGCAGCATACAACTGGAAAGCAGTGAAAACATAGCGAGTACTTGGGGTTATGGTAAAAGATTTGTAAAAGGGGCCATTATATACTGGTACTGGAGGGTGAAAGAGACTAGGAACGCAAGCTATTAAACGTTTTTCTTGAGATAGTAACATCACGGAGAAATATGAAAGGAAGTTTATAATGCAATGTTTAAAATTATGATTCCCTACACACAGTTCGGATTTGGCCATTAAAAGATTATAGAAATAAAGTGGCCACTTTGGTCTATCAAACATGTTTAGGATTTAGTCAGTGTAGGCTGCGTTGTGTGAACCGTTCGGTATATAAGAAAATTAGTGTGATCAGCACTATGTTTCAGCCACTCTTTATTATTTCAGGATGTAATCGTAGGTACCAATTTACAAGGCTGACAAATGCTAATTTATTTTATGGACCGCCCGAGAATCGAACCCGGAACCTCCAGGTTCGTAACTACGCGCTACTCGAGTTAGCCTACTAAGTGTCTCAACTGGACACAAACTTAGAGAAAGTTTGAAAAAAAAAACAGCAAATGAAATGGAATTTTGGCGGACAGGCTGTTGGTAAATAGACAAGAGAAATTATAACAAACATCCAGACTAGAAAATTACGGTAATTACATACTAAAACTGTAGGTGTAATCAGAAATAATCAGTTGTTTTGGTATGGACACACGAGAGGAATGCTTTGTGAAAAGACGCACACAACAAGAGTGACATTCGCAACTCAATGGCACAAAAAGACCAGGAGAGTCAACACGAGGCTGCAGAGACGATAAAGCGGAGATAAGAGGGAGAGAGAGTTTGAGGACTGCTTATGAAACAACCAAAGTTTGAGAATCTTGCTAAAAGTCAGAGTTCACATAGTAAACGGATCAATGACGATGTTAAAAAATGGAGTAAACTATCAACGTTTATGGAAGCTAATTAATATATCAGAAGGTAATATAACTATTTAGATAATAATTTGATAACCAAATTACATGAGATTTGAAATTTAATCATTTTGAAAAATTTTTATAATTGACAGCGAATATGAGAGCTAGTCACGTAGCGTAGAGTTGCTCGGAATGTGTAGACAACAGCACAAAGGCAACAATTTATAACCGCGCCGCGCGCACAGTTGCCTAATTTAGCGCGCATAATACAGAATTAATGCGAACAATGACTCAGCCTCCGAGTTCCATACAATTCTAATTGCCTATTCAAAATAACATTAATTTGTACCATTGTTTTCAGTACCGGAAAAAATGACGACCGTGTATAAAGAGGATTTCCAGCTTCCTAATTCCTCTAACCATATCAGTGATTGTCACATTTTATTTTATACACTTTTGATTTCCGGAGCAAGCGAAGTTGACGAGTAGGACGCAGATGGATGGCAGATGTGTGGAATAGCAGGGTTAAGACTTTGTTGGCTTTAAATCTTGAAGCAATTATATGGACTTCCCTGGAAAGATTCTACAATCCAGATTGTTGTTTGATGTAGAAACACAAAACACGTTATTATGAGAAATAGAAGTGAATGTAGTGATTTCTTTCTGTCAGCCCATGGCCAATCTTAATTTCCACAAAATGGATGCCATCAACGGTTTTCCCAATTTCCGTAGCAATCTGTTCATTTCTTATTCTTATTAATCATCTTCCGTCTTTCGCTGACAGCATTTTCCAATTTTAGTTTTGTCTTATCTCGGCTTTCGTCTGTTCATCGCTGTCGTTCTGATTTTTTGCTGAAACACTATACTATTGACTGAGAGAAAAATATTAAATAAAGGGAAAATATTATTTATATACTTAAAAATAATTTTATTTTATAATGTTAAATTATTTTCTTGTTTTTCTTAATTTCATTTTCTACAAGTGTAAAGTTAGTTATTTATCACAAATAACGCTGATTATAGGCCTATCTGCACCAGCACAGATAGATTTATCAATGAATGAATCTGTAGGCTATATGCAGTTTGTCAAAACTACGTTAGATAATATTGCAGTGGAAACCAATTACTTTTGTAATATCTGGTATTACTTCAAGAACATTTTTAAATGGAAAAGTACAATTACGGTACATTCGCGCGCGCTCACACACACACATACACACAAACATTTACAACTTACTTCGAGGCAGTACCCACAACAAAGTTAGATAGGAGGGTAATGTATCTACAGTAAAAGGTACATTGAAATAAAAAAAAAAAAAAAACAGTTTCACTTGTTCGCCTTTATGATAACCCGCAATTTTGAAGTCTGAAATATAGTTGGAGTTACAGTTGAGCACACAATTTTATATAAAAGAAGAGTGAGAGAACATTACAACGACCAAGTGCGTGAATAATGATGGAAAATGAACATCTGTCACGGAATAAGGTTGCGGTTACAAACTACGTGAACTTCGGCGGGCAGATCAGGTCTATTTGTCACACAGATGGTCTCTTTTAGGAAAAATACAATTTGAGAGCTAGTATCATTTCTTAACTTTGAAATCCTTTGTCAACTCCGATATATTGAGTGTCAATATACAGCGAAACTATTTCTCTGTTATTTGAAATAGTAAAAATTTTTCTCATTTTTAATAAATAGCAAATATCTCGTGTATATAAAAAAAGGTATGTATAAATATTTTAATAATGTAAACAGTCTACTATGTTTTTAAGTTTAAAACAAATGTAATTAGACAAACTGCAAAATGCTATTAAAATACTTATGTTACGACTGACACATAGATTTTGATCTTATATCAGTGGGACAAATCAATGGACACCAGAAAACTCAATACTTATAAATTTTAATAAAACTTTTCTTAAACATCAAAACTCATATTACAACAGTTTTCTTGGTGAAACAACTGTCCAATACACAGTATCAGAACAAATAATAAAAGTTGGGAATATAACAGGCAGGGGAAATTTTCTGGCACAATAATATTTTTAAAAAGTTCCAGTTGTCTGAAAAGATAATTGCGCTGCCTCCGAGGTCAAGACATTACAAAATGTGTCATCCAACCGAACTTGAAACATGTGACAAATTTTGTGGAAGGTTTATGTATGTTGCCTACACGTAGGCCTACGTATCCAAAGACGCTCACGCACACATAACCGTGGAAGGTTTATGTATGTCGCCTACACGTAGGCCTACATATCCAAAGACGCTCACGCACACATAACCGTGGAAGGTTTATGTATGTTGCCTGCACGTAGGCCTACGTATCCAAAGACACACAAGCACACATAACCGTGGAAGGTTTAAGTATGTTGCCTACACGTAGGCCTACATATCCAAAGACGCTCACGCACACATAACCGTGGAAGGTTTATGTATGTTGCCTGCACGTAGGCCTACGTATACAAAGACACACACGCACACATAACCGTGGAAGGTTTATGTATGTTGCCTGCACGTAGGCCTACGTATCCAAAGACACACACGCACACATAACCGTGGAAGGTTTATGTATGTCGCCTACACGTAGGCCTACATATCCAAAGACGCTCACGCACACATAACCGTGGAAGGTTTATGTATGTTGCCTGCACGTAGGCCTACGTATCCAAAGACACACACGCACACATAACCGTGGAAGGTTTATGTATGTCGCCTACACGTAGGCCTACATATCCAAAGACGCTCACGCACACATAACCGTGGAAGGTTTATGTATGTTGCCTGCACGTAGGCCTACGTATCCAAAGACACACACGCACACATAACCGTGGAAGGTTTATGTATGTTGCCTACACGTAGGCCTACGTATCCAAAGACACACACGCACACATAACCGTGGAAGGTTTATGTATGTTGCCTACACGTAGGCCTACATATCCAAAGACGCTCACGCACACATAACCGTGGAAGGTTTATGTATGTTGCCTGCACGTAGGCCTACGTATCCAAAGACACACACGCACACATAACCGTGGAAGGTTTATGTATGTTGCCTACACGTAGGCCTACATATCCAAAGACGCTCACGCACACATAACCGTGGAAGGTTTATGTATGTCGCCTACACGTAGGCCTACATATCCAAAGACGCTCACGCACAAATAACCGTGGAAGGTTTATGTATGTTGCCTGCACGTAGGCCTACGTATCCAAAGACACACACGCACACATAACCGTGGAAGGTTTATGTATGTTGCCTACACGTAGGCCTACATATCCAAAGACGCTCACGCACACATAACCGTGGAAGGTTTATGTATGTTGCCTGCACGTAGGCCTACATATCCAAAGACGCACACGCACACATAACCGTGGAAGGTTTATGTATGTTGCCTAGACGTAGGCCTACATATCCAAAGACGCTCACGCACACATAACCGTGGAAGGTTTATGTATGTTGCCTGCACGTAGGCCTACATATCCAAAGACGCTCACGCACACATAACCGTGGAAGGTTTATGTATGTTGCCTACACGTAGGCCTACGTATCCAAAGACGCACACGCACACATAACCGTGGAAGGTTTATGTATGTTGCTTACACGTAGGCCTACATATCCAAAGACGCACACGCACACATACCGTGGAAGTTTTATGTATGTTGCCTGCACGTAGGCCTAAATATCCAAAGACGCACACGCACACATAACCGTGGAAGGTTTATGTATGTTGCCTGCACGTAGGCCTACGTATCCAAAGACGCACACGCACACATAACAGTGGAAGGTTTATGTATGTTGCCTGCACGTAGGCCTAAATATCCAAAGACGCACACGCACACATAACCGTGGAAGGTTTATGTATGTTGCCTGCACGTAGGCCTACGTATCCAAAGACGCACACGCACACATAACAGTGGAAGGTTTATGTATGTTGCCTGCACGTAGGCCTAAATATCCAAAGACGCACACGCACACATAACCGTGGAAGGTTTATGTATGTTGCCTACACGTAGGCCTACGTATCCAAAGACGCACACGCACACATAACAGTGGAAGGTTTATGTATGTTGCCTGCACGTAGGCCTAAATATCCAAAGACGCACACGCACACATAACCGTGGAAGGTTTATGTATGTTACCTGCACGTAGGCCTACATATCCAAAGTCGCACACGCACACATAACCGTGGAAGGTTTATGTATGTTGCTTACACGTAGGCCTACATATCCAAAGACGCACACGCACACATAACCGTGGAAGGTTTATGTATGTTGCTTACACGTAGGCCTACATATCTAAAGACGCACACGCGCACATAACCGTGGAAGGTTTATGTATGTTGCTTACACGAGGGCCTACATATCCAAAGACGCACACGCACACATAACCGTGGAAGGTTTATGTATGTTGCCTGCACGTAGGCCTACATATCCAAAGTCGCACACGCACACATAACCGTGGAAGGTTTATGTATGTTGCCTGCACGTAGGCCTACATATCCAAAGACGCACACGCACACATAACCGTGGAAGGTTTATGTATGTTGCCTGCACGTAGGCCTACGTATCCAAAGACGCACACGCACACATAACCGTGGAAGGTTTATGTATGTTGCCTGCACGTAGGCCTACGTATCCAAAGACGCTCACGCACACATAACCGTGGAAGGTTTATGTATGTTGCCTACACGTAGGCCTACATATCCAAAGACGCACACGCACACATAACCGTGGAAGGTTTATGTATGTTGCCTGCACGTAGGCCTACATATCCAAAGACGCACACGCACACATAACCGTGGAAGGTTTATGTATGTTGCCTGCACGTAGGCCTACATATCCAAAGTCGCACACGCACACATAACCGTGGAAGGTTTATGTATGTTGCCTGCACGTAGGCCTACATATCCAAAGACGCACACGCACACATAACCGTGGAAGGTTTATGTATGTTGCCTGCACGTAGGCCTACATATCCAAAGACGCACACGCACACATAACCGTGGAAGGTTTATGTATGTTGCCTGCACGTAGGCCTACATATCCAAAGACGCACACGCACACATAACCGTGGAAGGTTTATGTATGTTGCCTGCACGTAGGCCTACATATCCAAAGACGCACACGCACACATAACCGTGGAAGGTTTATGTATGTTGCCTACACGTAGGCCTACATATCCAAAGACGCACACGCACACATAACCGTGGAAGGTTTATGTATGTTACCTGCACGTAGGCCTACATATCCAAAGTCGCACACGCACACATAACCGTGGAAGGTTTATGTATGTTGCTTACACGTAGGCCTACATATCCAAAGACGCACACGCACACATAACCGTGGAAGGTTTATGTATGTTGCTTACACGTAGGCCTACATATCCAAAGACGCACACGCACACATAACCGTGGAAGGTTTATGTATGTTGCCTGCACGTAGGCCTACATATCCAAAGACGCACACGCACACATAACCGTGGAAGGTTTATGTATGTTGCCTGCACGTAGGCCTACATATCCAAAGACGCACACGCACACATAACCGTGGAAGGTTTATGTATGTTGCCTGCACGTAGGCCTACATATCCAAAGACGCACACGCACACATAACCGTGGAAGGTTTATGTATGTTGCCTGCACGTAGGCCTACATATCCAAAGACGCACACGCACACATAACATTGGAAGGTTTATGTATGTTACCTGTACGTAGGCCTACATATCCAAAGACGCACACGCACACATAACCGTGGAAGGTTTATGTATGTTGCCTGCACGTAGGCCTACATATCCAAAGACGCACACGCACACATAACCGTGGAAGGTTTATGTATGTTGCCTGCACGTAGGCCTACATATCCAAAGACGCACACGCACACATAACCGTGGAAGGTTTATGTATGTTACCTGCACGTAGGCCTACATATCCAAAGTCGCACACGCACACATAACCGTGGAAGGTTTATGTATGTTGCCTGCACGTAGGCCTACATATCCAAAGACGCACACGCACACATAACCGTGGAAGGTTTATGTATGTTGCCTGCACGTAGGCCTACATATCCAAAGACGCACACGCACACATAACCGTGGAAGGTTTATGTATGTTGCCTGCACGTAGGCCTACATATCCAAAGACGCACACGCACACATAACCGTGGAAGGTTTATGTATGTTGCCTGCACGTAGGCCTACATATCCAAAGACGCACACGCACACATAACCGTGGAAGGTTTATGTATGTTGCCTACACGTAGGCCTACATATCCAAAGACGCACACACGCACACACATAACGTGTGCGAAATACAGAACGTTTCATGAAATAAAGAAAATATTTTTACCACATTTCTACGTGTGATAATAAAGAGAACAGTTTATATAAATATAGATCCCCATTGAGTTGTTTTAAATTTTGAGCTCTGTAATATGGCCTAAATCTTAACGTGAAGAGTAACTTGCCATTAAAATATGTTATAAATTTTTGGCAAATTTTTAATTTTATATTTTAAAAAGATCTAATGAAATAAGACGTGCCAAGTCCTATACATTAATTATTTTATATAATGTAAATGAATAAATAATTTTATAATCTCAAAATTATTTGTAAACGAATAAAATAAAACGAATGTGATTAATATTTGTGTTCAGTTTCATCATTTCGATGAGATTATTGTGAACAGTTTTTGACTATTTGCCTTCACGGCCTAACACCATTATCGATTTAAATGCAAATTAGGAGAGGCGATAGATTACCACCTGATCCCTAATTCAGAACACTGTCATTGAGCTCAGCGTGTTAACGATGTCTCAGCTGGCAAGTGCTACCTTTTATATTACTGCAATTACATTTTTACTAGCTCTTCGGATTTTAGTCCTAAATTAGATTTCTGGATAATAAAATTTTGTTATTTTGAAGAAGACCAAAAGTATCATTAAACGTTAAAAAAGTTTTTGAATCGGAAAATGTTTACTAATATTGTACGTATTTCTATATGCGTATTGTGTATGTTCTGGGATGGGCGCAATGTGTATTGGTCTCTAGAGGAATGGGCAGAATTTGGTGACAAAATTATGTACGTGACTGCTCATTTGTTAAACCAAACTCTGTGGTTGTAGAGGATAAGATCTTATTACCTGAATAAAAACCAACTCATGTAGTAAATACTTTAAGCAAAGTTATACGCAAAATTTAAAGTCCCTATGTAACAGAAACAGAGAGAAAATAATTAAGAATATCTGCTGATAATCAGGTCAGTTCAGGTCAGAAAACAACTGATTTGCTCTAACAATGACCGTAATAATATACAGAAATTCAACTTGCTTAAACGGTGTAATAATTGTCACAAATTATTACTGCCATTAAAGTTGTAAACAGCAGTTTCTCTGGTGTCCAGTTACTTTGTTTCCATTGTTCAAAGACGGAGACTACAATCCGTGCCACGCCACAATGCCAAAAAATGACGATAACACACGCGCGCGAGTAAAATGCTCGCGCTCAACATAATTGTCCTAAAAATTGATTGTTTGATTCATTTTTAATGATTTTTAAAGGGGTATTTTTAATTTCACTTGATCGCTGCGAAGGAAAGGTGAAACAGGTAAAGTAGTCATGACCTACCTTGCGACATCTAATGTTAATGCACACCAACATCTAAGTCCATTAGCTGTGTCTGCACACCTGCTCTTACCTCTACAGTCTCGCAGAACTTTATCTCTGTACTTGAAAATTTAACGGGACAGTCGACTTCCATATATCTCTCTTATTACTAATACAGTACACCTAATGTTAATGAGTTCATTTTTAGTTTGTAAATGGTGCAGTTGCTGTATATGTTTATCTAAAAATGTGAACACTATAACACCGCGTCCAGGTACTTGAAAAATGTTTCACTACTTTGTCTCAAGTGTTTGTTGTAAAACAAATCATCTTCACAGATCGCATGTAGTCATTTCAACTGTTATGTGTGTTTTATGCAGAGAATTACTCAGCCAAGCACAACAAATATTTTGTAAATCAAAACGTTGACATCACATACACGTTGGATTATGGTAATTTTGGTTACACCGAACGCAAACGTTATGCTGATCGTTCCAATCCAGTGGTTTTCCGGAAAACGTTTTTAAACTGTAGTTGGTAAAAAAAAAAAATTATAGAACCTAAGGAATTCAAACGTTGAAACCCGGACTGAGTTACTAAAATTATGTATTTTCCTGGATAATATCGAATCACATACGATTAGGAACTAGGACAATAAAATTTGGTGTATTGAAACTGATCCTATCCTAAAGAACATATGTTAGCGTTAGTGTTAATAAAAAGAATATTAGTCAACGTTAATACTGACATGTGAAACAATGGCTGAAGCGTAGCACTATTTGAAACAGAAACTTGGACCACCGGATGTAGTGAAATAAATTGTTTACAGTTACTGAAACTTCTTTTTGAAGAAATACGCTACTACGCATTTTGAAGCTTCATTTTGTGTTACTTCATTTTACGCTACTAAAATACGAGCGTATTGAGAAAAGAATAATCAAATGGTTAGGTCAACATATTTCAATAAAAAGGGGGATTGTACAACAAGAGAAAATGTAAAGAAGTTAGCTGTAAAGTATTATTATTTATAGCTAATATAATTATTGTAAATCTGAAACGAGAAAGTATCGAAACAGGAAGGTAGTGCGTAGGCCGGAGTGAAGTATGAATCCATGTTGAGATTCTAAGCGTTAGGTGTCACAAGACAGAAAATTTGAATAAAAATGAAAATAAGTCAGTAACATTGTAAGAAAAAGTTGAATGTATAGCTCTGCTATAGTACACTGTACGGTTTTTAAATCGCCCTTAAAACGTTGATTTATTTATAATGGACTTTTCGTGTTCTGCAGCGTTTACGCTTTTTGTATCAAGGGAAAAATATAAATAAAGCAGCAATTCAACTTTATTTCATTCAACATATTTTCTTATACATTTCACGTTATTACGTTACTTTGAAATGAACGAAAAGTAGTTCCTTTAGTAACAATAATACCATACGTTAGTGGTATTAAATGGACACATACTTTTCCAGGAAAGGCGACAGATGCTTTTTACTGCCTAAATATTTTTAAAACATAAAATTTTTATTTCTTAACTAGTAATTGATTTTTTTAACATAAAATCATACCATCGTCATCATCAACATCCTCATCGTTGTCGTCGTCGTGTCGTCATACTCATCATCGTCATTGACGCCACATTAAAGTCATCATTATCATTAGCACACGTATGGTCACTGTTAAGTAAAAGTCTTCACATTCATTCGTGCATTAAATTGTTTTAGAAGCTACCTTGTTCAGTATTTCTGTTACACAGAAGTTAATCAATCGACTATTGCTAATATACTACGAGCTAACCCCGTCGGGCTGTCTTAATATAACTTCATCTTATTTCTACACCTTGTCTTGTTCTTGATGTTTTTATTATTTCAAGCCTGATTATCATACAAACTATTCTAGCCTGCCCTTTCCATGCATCTCTGAGCTGTCAGCAGTCTGTATCATTCGCTATCACTTATGTGTTTGTAATCCAAGTTTTTGATTCACAAGTCAATGAAAAAGCACTCTTAATTGAAAAAATGCTGAAAAAATCTTTTTAAAGTTACGGCAGTTAGTTCTACAGAACAGAAGGGATCCATCCTGATCTTATACGATTGAAAAATTTTGAATTTATTTCACCAGTTGGATGTAATACAATGTTAGTTTTATGTCCTGGAGTCAGGAGCTGTCCGACACCAATACGTAGGGGGACCCAAAAGTAACAAGAATTTTTCTCTGGCAGTTGGTAGAACGCTAGTTCCGACTTCTCCCGCTAGGTGCCTTTACTAGACACCATTTTGTATCAGCTGCCCTAGCGGCATTGTTGTGGAAACATTAGCGCGGTCAGTGTGACTATTTTTTGTAAGCGCTGTTTCACGTTTTCGGCGATTTTTCAATGGCAGACATTAAATACCAACTTGCTAACATCAGGTTCTGTTTTCTGTTAGGGAAACCTAAGGAAATCAGCAGCAGAAACTGTCGCAATGCTTCGGACGGCTTATGGGGAGGCAGCTTTGAGCCAGGCAAGGATTTACGAGTGGTTTTCTCGTTTTAAAGTGGTCAAATGTCAATTGAAGACGAACCACGACCGGGACGTCCCTCGACTTCCAAAATAGACGAAAACATTGAAACAATCCGTGTTGCGATCATGTTTTATCGTCGTAGAACAATCGATGAATTGGAGGAAATGACTGGAATATCATGGAGTTCATGCCAACGAATTTTAGTCTGAAGATCTGAAGATGAAACGTGTTGCAGCAAAATTCGTTCCGCGTGTGCTTTCTTGTCGGCTCAAAATCCTTGCCTGGCTCAAAGCTTCCTCCCCATAAGCCATCCGAAGCATTGCGACAGTTTCTACTGCTGATTTCCCTAACAGGAAACAGAACCTGATGTTAGCACGTTGGTATTTAATGTCTTCCATTGAAAAATCGCCGAAAACGTGAAACAGCGCTTACAAAAAATAGTCACACTAACCGCGCTAATGTTTCCACAACAATGCCGCTAGGGCAACCGATACAAAATGGTGTCTAGTAAAGGCACCTAGCGGGAGAAGTCGGAACTAGCGTTCTAACAACTGCCAGAGAAAAATTCTCGTTACTTTTGGGTCCCCCCTCGTATAACTGGAAAATTGAATCGTTTAACCGCGCTAATTTATATTGTTCAATTGTATCTGAATATCGTGTTAATGTCTACGTGTGAACTTGTACCGTCTCAGTGGTTACCATGTATTATAATCGAATTGATAGTTTTGTTTATTAAAAGTTTTATAACGCACAAACATATACCATTAGATGAATGTAACAACTAAAGGTGCTATCACTACTGTTAGTTCAACATTAATCAAATTTGGAGCCCAGATGTGTGTTGTCGGCCCATTATGATTGTCGGCAGTTATGTGTGTTGCATTTAAGGTCTGTTATTGACGTTTTAATTTATTTGTTGTATTAATTAATTTTTATTATTTTCTTGCTTATCATTAATGTTTTAAATTTATTATTCGTATATACAAGAGTTAAGCTTCTCCAGTTTAGGAGTGTTATTAAAGTAAACAGATAAACATTATTCGGTGAAACGAGCAGGCCATTGGGCGTTCGGGGGTCCGAACACATGAAGAACATCCAGATAGGTAAGACGAATACCTCGAGATTGGCAGAACATGCTTGGGACAAACAACATAGAATACAGTGGAATACCGTGTCCATAGTAGATAAGGAGTAGGACAACGCAAACTGAAGGAGGCGGCTGTCATCATCGTTAGTGAGAAGTGTTTGAGCCAAAGAAGCAAAGAAGCCAACTCCTCCGAGTTGGTTTAATATTTTGAGGAATACGATAAAAGGCCGTGACTGTGGGAACAGGTGTTTGTATGTCGGAAATTTTCGTGTGGGTTGGAATTTTTCGTCTAATTATGGAGTGAAAAGTAGGGGAGGGGGCGTGGTCTTCAGCAGGTAGGCGTTGTGTATAAATAGAGCTGCCTAGCCGTTGTTAGTTATTTCAACATGGTCTTTTAACCGCCAGGTAAAAAAGATTCATTTTATTTTACATTATTTTGTAGTTTTGTTAACTTATATATTTCTATTCTTATATGTGCCTAATGTTTGTAAGACTTATATGGTTATGAAAAGTTTTTAATTGTAGTTTTGTATATATTGCTAACATTTTTTATAATGTTTTATTGTAAGTTGTTTCATGTTGTTTAGCTTCTGATGACGATACCAGATTTCAGAGACCGAACGTTAAGCGACAAAAATATTACGATGGAAGCAGCCCGAATAGAGCGTTTACCCGTAAGAAACCACCCATCGCTTAGAGGTTTTAAAGAAAGTAAACAGAGAGTAAACGAGTGATTATAATTATTGAAAGCATTAGTCTAGAGCAGTGTTTCCAAATCTGTGTATTGATAGGCAACTTCAGGTGCTCAGGGAAGAGACTGGAAAGAAAAATAAATAAAGCAAAGGAGACAATTTCCTAAAATTGGGTACACAATATAAGCATAATTATAGATTTAAATTCTCTTTCAGACGTATTGTTTTATCGTGTTGTTTCTGTTTCTCGTTTATGTAGACAAGTCGTTTCTTATTTCTGCAAAATTATTAGGTAAAAATGTCATCGTATTCAGCGGATCCAGGATTGGGCAACTCTACTTTTTCCGGTTTTACACTACAAGGCTGTCAAATAAAAATTATAATGACTTGAAGTGTAACACACTTGATGTTTTTTTTTATTTCGAATGTTTCCATCCTTCCATCGTCGGTACCCAGTTTGGTGCCTTCCCGTCGATGCCGTCACTCAGCTTAGTACCTATATGAGGAGAAAGTAATAATTAATGCTTCGCAACGAATTTCTATCTTGGAAAGAACTCTCGACTCAAGAGGTTTAGGACCCCTGACGACAGAATTTCGTTCACGAGTCTATACAGCGAGTAAGCCCTATCATTCCTACAAATGTAGCCCTAAAGCTATATACATGTTAAGTTTACATGTGGTTACAAGACCAACAATTTTATTAATCAATTTAATTGTAAGGCGCACGTATGTAGGGTAATCGTAGAGTATTTGAACTGTGACTATGTGGAAAATATATTGTATATTGCTTATTATAAGATGAAGGGATGTGCGTCATAAAAATCACAACCACAGAGAATACGTTATCGTATATTTCTTTACCTTTATAGAGTTTCACCGACTTTCTTTTTGACGTTATTCTAATTAAGTACTTCTGCATGTTACTAATTACTGCGTAGTTATTGCGCAGGACTACCGCACGGCATTCTTCCATCAGACCACAGGATAAAATTGTTATTATTTTTTTATCTTATACTAGGTGGTAATTTGCACCGAGTTTTCTAATATTGAGACTCCTGACGAAAAGCGTGCACAAACATATTGAAGAACACGAGTCCGAGTTAGACAGACACTTGTAAATTCTCCGTTTATAAAATATTAAAAGAAATGAAGAATATTTTCTGAAAGTCTGATGGTTGCGTTCAGAGTGGAATAACTGTAAAATTTAATAGTTAATGAGGCGTGAAAGCGAGCCGAATATAACGGAGTACACTGCAATTAGTAACAGCGCACTGCATTGGAGATATTCGTGCAGGGAAGAGGGAAGATCCTGTCAGCGCTCACGACAGCACAAAGGCGGTATATTTATGACTTCGCAGAGATATCACCTTATGTATACGACATGGGTAAACGTATTTTCTTACTTGCTAAACAACTAACTGCCTCAGAGATTTGTCGCATGCAGTACTAATTGTTTAGTCAGGATGTAACCAGATGACTAGATCTATACATTCAATATGGCAAGAAAAATTGACTTAAATACATCGTATTTCTGTCTTTTTCATTTTAATAACAAAAAAAATTAATGGAAACAATAATACCTACTATAGTGTTAATGTGAGTATTATCTACAAATCTGTTTAATGTAAAATAATTTACAATACTAATAAAAAATTCATTTATGAGTCACTTTCAGTACTCGTAAGTCACAGTTAGTCTTGTTTGTCATGGATAAATAGTTCAAGATAAATGATAAAATACTTAGAAACGTTACTGACAGATTTAAGGCGCTCAAAATGTGGACTTATTGAAGAATATTACGAATAAGTTGGGTAGATAAAGTCTCTAATCTTGAGGTGATATCAAGAATTCAGAAGAAAAAATAAATTATCAATACTGTTGAAATCAAACGTGGGGCACACTATACGCGGAGGGAGATATAGTCTTGTAGAGGTTATTATACAGGGCAAGACCTAAGGAAAAAGGAATCCGGAAAGAAAACGTACTTCTTGATTAAAGAACTTGAAAGACTGGTTAAACTGCAGCTGTACCGACTTATTTAGAGCTGCCGTGTCTAGCCTTCGCATTTGCTAATTTGATTACCAACCTTCTTAAAAGAGACGGAAATTTTAAGAAGAACGACAAAAAATGTTATTATAATTAAAAGTTGAAACAGAAGTTAGACATAAAAACTGAAATAGCTGTGGGTCCACACCGTGAACATAAAAGATGGCGTGATTTGTTGGCCGGAATAGATGTCACTACCTAATTCTTGCAGGTCGTTGATAATAAAAATAATCTATTTTTAAACTTACTGAGAATAATAAAAACAATAATACATAATATTGGGATAACGTGAGTATTGTTTTTTAAATAATAAATTACAATAATAATAAATAATTCAGGACATCTGCGTTACTGACATCTGCAGTAAAACAAGTTAATTTTTAGAGGACATAGCCAGTAGAACAAGCTTAAGAATTTCTGCGGAAAAACCAAATTTCTCACGAACAATAAAAATGCGCCAAAATTCTTGCTAACAGATATTGATCGAATAGAGATGGTTAGAAAATTTAAGTATCTAGGGGAAATAATTCAAGAGAATTACTTAGGAAAATCTGCTGTAGAAGAAAGGATTCATGAAATGTAAAGTGCATATGGTATAACTAAAGATATTTACAATAAAATTTGCATATCTAAAAATGCAAAAATAAGGCATTACAGTACAGTAGTGAAGCCAGAATGCCTACATGCAAGTGAATGTCTAGCATTGAATTATAATTTAGACAAACTAGAAATATTGGAAAGACGAATTAGGAAAATATTAGGCCAACGAATAACTTCAGAAGATTGGAAATTAAGAAGTAATGATGAAATATATCAGAGTATAGAAAATGTAACAGAAACAGTGAGAAAAAGAAGAACTATTTAATTTTTTGGACATTTATAATGAATGGACGACAATACGTTAACAAGGCAGATAGCCTATTCAGATATCCTTGGGGGAAGAAGTCAACATCAAGTTGGATTAAAGAAGTTCAAAAGGATTTAGAAAAAAAATAATATAAACGCAAAAGAAGCAATTGAAAGAGAAATTTGTTGGCAAAAGTGGTAAAAATGGAAGGAGTCCAGGGTAGGAGAGAAAAACGCAGGTTCAAAGTAGACTGAAGACAGGAAGAAGAGACAGTAAAAAATGAAAGAATATTGGAGGAAAAGAAAAGAACAAAGAATAAAGGATTGAAATTGGCATGTGGTCCTTAGATGGCCGATACAAAAAACATTGAGGAGTTACTTTTTTACTCATAGTTTTATTTGCCATGGTAAAATGCATCATGGTAAAGAAATAGCTATATATAAACATATTTTTTCAAACAAACGAATTAAATAATACAAATGATTATACTTATTGTCAAAAATATACAAAAATAAATACATTTTGAATTCACGATTTAACACGACATAGACCATGCTAAGTTTAGTTTTGAGTTACGCGTTTTAAAACTCTTGTTACCAGTTAATTTGTGTTGAGTGATACATTGTTTTTAATAAAACTTCTCTGCCGCTAGGATTATGTGCGTTTTCATGCATAATTTTCTAATCATAATTTAATAATTTTATCATCAGCACACAGACACACGCGTACACATTATTTAATACGAGCGGACAGCTGGCATTGTTATATTGCTCATGTGTCGGTTAACGCGGTAATAATTGCACATGGGGTGCCCAATTTAGGGTTTATGAATTTCCATTACATGCAGTCTATCAGATTTGGTAAGCACTTGGGTTGTTGTATCATATTTACGTTTACAACAAATTCAGCCCCTTTAGTTTTTAGTCATAAATTTGTACAAGAGCAAAGTATAATACAATAGTATTTTAAAATTTAAAAAAAATTCTCACAGTAAACGGATTATAACTTGCTTAACGTGTTGACTAAAACGAATGTGATGTGGACTGTGATGATTAAGTTTTGAGCTAGATTTATCTCTGTAGGCAACGAAGTATGAATGAAATTAATTCCGATATATGAATGTACCTATCTCGTAATTTGCTTTAATATAAAATATAAATATAATAAAACATTCAGATAAATTATTCTTTTTTTATATCAGTACAAAAATAGGGAGGTGGTCTGTTATTGTATACAATAATTGTTATGGGAAGACAGGTAATGAAATGAAATAAGAGAATGTTTCAGGAAGGAAAGAAATTATGAGGCCAACAACCGCATCTATTACCCTGACGCTGAGAAACTATCATTGTTTCGTACATCGCTTAGTAAAAGCAGTATGCTCTCGATTATCAGACTACTGGGAGAAGGAAGGGAAGGAGAATAAGGAGGAAAAGGGGAAGGAGAAGAAGAAGAAGAAGAAGAAGAATAAGATGACAGCAAAATATTTAAAAGTTATTAAAGTCTCTTTTAAAAATAGAATAATAAGTTGGAAACTTATTAAGTTTGCAATTACGTTATTATTAAGTCTGGATTACTAAGTGGTTCTGGCAGTTATGCTGTCATTTGTAATTTAAAAACACTGCTTGTACATGTTGTTACCAATGGCTACGAAGAACAACAAAACAGTTTGTATTAGCTACACTATTCAGATTAGCCTTACTTAGCAGAAATGTTAATGTTTGAGACTAATTTCCAAATTTAAATTATTTTGTTCAGTGATTTATTACGGAATTTAGTGGTGCATTAGTATTCTCTTTCCAAAAGGAATGTTTTAAGTTTTGTATACATTTGAGCACACACACACACACACACACACACACACACACACACACACACACACACACACACACACACACACACACACACACACACACACACACACACACACACACACACACACACACACACACACACACACACACACACACACACACACACACACACACACACACACACACACACACACACACACACACACACACACACACACACACACACACACACACACACACACACACACACACACACACACACACACACAAATAAATGCGCAAATACTTAAATAGGAATATTAAACAGTTATCAGTGTAAAAATAGATTAAACTATAATAACATGAAGTGTACGGTTATGTTGCTATCAACGCAGTTTAAACTACAGCTTGAAAATCGATAATGAATTTGATGTCTTATTCTGTCTTTTAAAGTAAATTGAAGGTGCAACCTTTATGAATACTATAATTAATTTCTAATTATAGTAGCGACAAAAATAACGTCCGAGATTCCAAAACGACAAATAAAGTCGCAACGGCGCTTTGTATCAGAGACGTTTTAATAAAAATCCCCGCTCCACAGTAAAGAATCGATAGTCACGCGTCGATAGCGACTATCGCGTGCGTTTTCGAGTGGATGCGTAAAACAAGAATGTCGTCATATTTTATTTCTTCTGTTTATTTGTGTCTCTAAAGTCACAGTCATTTTTAGATATTCTATATTTCTGTTTATTTGTCACAAATAAAATATGTGCGTTGGAGGAACATGTCTGCACTACTCAGTGTAGGCACAGTAAAATAGGAGTCCTAACTTTTCTCTTGCAGATTTTACTTTTCATTGTCTTGTGTTATAAAACAGAAATTTAAGAAGGGTATTTGGCAATCCAATTTGCGACTTTGTGTTAAACATATTGTTTCAGAAAGAGTGTGAGAGAAAAGATAGGTAAATAGATAAATAGATAGACAGATAAATAGATAGAAAGATAGATAGATGGTAAATAGATAAATAGATAGACAGATAAATAGACATATAGATAGATAGATAGATAGATAGATAGATAGATAGATAGATAGATAGAGAAAAAGAGAGAGAGAGAGAGAGAGAGAAGCAGTTTCTTTTATATGAGCATAGTAACATTTATTAAAAAACTAGTGAATTGCAAGCATTAACGAAATTTGCTAAATATGTATGATTCAGATTTACATCAGCATGAAACGGAAAGACATTCATTACGATGAAAAAAATGTTTCTCGTTCGTCTACTTATTACAAAGTTCCTTTTGTTTTGACTTTACAAAATTATAAATTTGTAAATTAAAGCTGCACAAAATTATCACATTTTCTACTTTTCAAACTTTTTATTAAAAATGCCAAACTTTTATTTCAGTGTTGCACAACAGTGACTATTTGCTTAGGGATTTATCCGATTGTGACAAGAATTTCAGAAACCTAACACTTAAATAACTACATTTTTTAACTGCTCATATACTATATAAACATAAGTAATAAACCGATATCTCAAATGTTTTGTTGATTCTAAGGCTAACAAGAAAATCCAAATGCTCAGAGCATCAGATCAAAACTTTGCAATGGGTGGATGGATAGGCACGAGATACGAGATCAGGAAAGAAAGGAATATTACAGTAAGATGCAAAGCGGGTAACATTAAGAACTAGATAATAAGGACAAGAGAAGAATGGAATGCGGAAATTGATAGAATGGGAGAAGACGGAATGGCGAAAGATGCAGAGAATATAGAAACCACGAGGTTAGAGAGGAATCGGCCGACTCATTAAATGTTTTCTCTGGGTTAATGTGCATGCAATATTTGAAAGATGATAAGAGAGAGAGAGAGAGAGAGAGAGAGTGAGAGAGATAGGAGGTGATTTTGGTTATAGAGACGTAGTACAAACTGTTAAGTCTGAAACTTAGCAGACATGTGACGTTTAGTGCTACGAAATGCAGCGAGCGACTGATTACGACTAATGGTTCTGAGAATCGACCAAGTCGGTGAATAATTCATGAATTGCTCAATGTATTACACTTGACAACACAAAAAATATATATTTCTATAGCTAGTGACTGGGTAAATAGAAAAACAAGTCTGCAGAGAGATTTAAAATATCGGTTTTGAATAAACATTTGCATGTATTATGTGCGGATTCGCCAATAAATGATACCAATACAAGCCTGTTTTTGTAAAAAAAAATATGCTATTAAACAAGCGTAGTTCACATCGTTGTTTCATAAGTCAATTTTATAAATGGAAACATTTATAGACATTATGTTTACCAAGGTGATGCTTTTCATGGAGACAATCCCATACCAACAAAAATTGTTGTAGATGGTACTGTTCTGGAGGAGGTCAGCTTTATTGAATATATGGGGTACACTGTCTTACATTACAATCAGTGATGAAGTGAAGAAGTTCAACTATAGAGGTGGGGCTATCAAGAGAACTCTAACGTGTAAAGAAACATGCTTGAAGTTGTACACTCACACTCTTCATGCCTCCCCACACTTTTCTATGGGTCTGAGAATTGGACTTTAAAGAAATCCCAGACCAGCTGTATTCAAGCGGCCAAAATAAGATTTTTCAAGCACGTGGCAGGATATACTCTTCATGATCGCAGTAGAAATATCGATGTACGGCAAAATTTGAATATTATGAATGCACTAAAATAAAGTCTACGAAGAACTCAAAGTGATGTGGTTTATAAAAACATGCTAGGTTTTTAGAACAATTTACTTGTTGATTAATTAAAAAAAATTAAATTAAACAGAAACATAAATTTTCATTAAAAATTTAAAAACAGAAATTTCATTTAACAATTATGTTTAAAGAGTTATAATACCTAGCAGACGAATATGGCTTTCAAACATCAGCAGAAAAGACTAAAACAATGGCAATAAGAAGGAAGAATCCGGTAAGAACTAAGTTAGTGATAAATGCAAAGATTATAGAACAAGTCCAGAATTTCAGTTACTTGAGACGTTACGTTACATATTAGACAGAAATTGATCTGGTTGAAAATTTAATCAAATTTAGGAATATCTGTGGAACAATTCACAGATACCTTAAAAATAAGACAACGAAGAAAACAAGGATAAGGGTTTTTAACACTGTAGCGGTACCAGTTTTGATGAATGGAGATGAAGCTATGACAGAAAGAGACAAAGCAAAGGTTAAGCGTAGAAAACGTACTTGAATACTTGGGTTTACGTACGTATTTGCAGATATAAAATACAAAATCCAATTAAAAACGCACTAAGTCAAGTCAATACAAAACACAAGTACAGATATATATATATATATAAATTTGTGTGTGCGCGCGTGTGTGCACTATTTTTTACACAAATAATCTGTGCCCTTAATAAATTCCAACTGTGCCCGTTAGAGAAATAAATCCTGAAAAAATAAAAAAATTCATGCCCTTTGTTTTCCTATGAGACGATAGGCTCAAATGCAATCAAAACCTCTTTTCCCCTTGAGTGCAATAAGTGTGCTACATTTCTCAAACTATTTTCGCAGGAACACGGACACAAACAGTTATATACTCAAATACACGCAAAACTTTATCTTTGTATCAATCATTTTAGTAAATACATTTAGATATTTAGACATTTTTGTACTTTAAGCTATTTTTATGGTTTATAGAGTACAGAACATTTACTTCAACTTATGTTAATGATTTGATAATAGAAAGAAATCACCTAACTACTTTAATAACTGTAAAGGAAAAACAGTTATTCTTTTGTGAAAATTCACGCACTAAAAGCAGACAATGGGGTTGCAAATAAGTGGAACGTGGCAAAACAGAGAGAATTGAGGGCGAAACAGACAAACTATTAGTGATTATTATGGCCAAGACAAATAACGTCAGTGGTACAGAAGACTACCAATTTTTATTAAACTATTTATTATCTTTGTTGTGTCGAATTGGTTATAGGCTTATTTTGTATGTTTACTTAGGATTTACGCACTCTCCATTTGGCACAACAAACAGAGTATTGTTTATCTTTTATTTCTGATGTTTTAAATTTGAAGACGGCTGCCGATTTGTTGAGCCAAAACGTCCCTTTAAAAAAAAAAAAAACAGTGATTGAAAAAGTCCGTCTTACCAGTAAGCCTAACGTCAGTAAACGATCACTGAGTCTTTTACAGAAATCAAGAAAAGGCGCACCATTTATTTGGGTTGTGGATAAATCATAGACGTATTTCTATAATAATAATAATAACAATAATAATAATAATAATAATAATAATAATAATAATAAGAAGAAGAAGAAGAAGAAGAAGAAGAAGAAGAAGAAGAAGAAGAAGAAGAAGAAGAAGAAGAAGAAGAAGAAAAAGAATAAGAAGAAGGAAGAAGAACAGGAGAAGAAAAGAAAGCCCTAAGATTTTACTTTTTGTAAAACCTAGGGTAAATATAATGTATCAGAGATATTAAATATAAAGATAACAGGAAAGAGGAAACAATAATTAACAGGGAATATACATAAAAATATTAATTGGTAGTATGAAAATTTAATATTAAGAATATATATAACAATTTACCAAACTCATAGCTGTTACCGGCAGATTCACGATGGTCTGAGAACGCGTCAGACCGCTGAGCATCCCTAAAAGTCTGATGTAATCAATATTGTTTCTCTCACGAGATTTGTCAAACATAGTGTCTATGCATGGAACGATACGTGTTCAGTCTATTATTTTTATTCAATTTGTAGAGTGTTTTCCAGTATCATTTATTTGCCTGCGCATAAATAAATGATATTTTATTCCAGGAGTTATTTTGAAAATGATATTTTCATTTATTTTTTCCAGGAGTTTTTTAATGCGCTGTTACAAATATTTTGGTTAAGTGATACTGTATTGAGGGTCAATCAAAGCCCACGATACCACGATAAAAAACAATTTATTTTCGTCTTGTAGATGACTACATATATAATTCTGTGCAGTTTAATTTTATGCCTTAATGTTTACGTTTGTTTAACGCTTTTGTTTTTATGTACTTTTCTGTACTTGTTAACGTTCTTGTCCCTTTGGCTTTTTTTCGCTTTGATAAAAATTTTAATTATGTCATTGGCCAATGGGCGTAGTTTCCCAGATTTTAAAATATCAACAATATCGTGTCAATATTTACCTTTAAAATAATAATTATAGTTCCATTACAAACATTAAATGACAAAATTAGATGAAATACGAATGTATTGTCATAAATGTAAAGAAAACATAAACGGTAGTCTTTCTTCTAATAGGTAAAACCAATAATAGTTTATAAAGAATAAAAACTAATCTCTTAATTTTAAAGAAAGTAAAGATTCTTGTTACAAAAAATATGAACCTTATAGTATACAAGTGAATAACCACTATTGAAAAATAATGAAAGATTTTATTATTAAGGCGTATGAAATTAATATTTGTTTTTGAAATATGTTTCCTGAAAAGAGATAGGAACGTTAGGGCCGAATGGTAAAACAGACCACCCGTTTAGTTTCAACGTCTTAATATTTTATGACTTGTAATATTTATAAACCTCTGTTAAGTGTTTAGAAATCTTTCATATATACGCTTAGAAAGGCAGCTGAAAACATAAAATAGAATTTTTTGAAGATTTTGAATTGATCAATAAATTTTGATTAATAAAGTTGTGTTAGAGGTTATAATCACAAACAGAACAGCTCGATTAGCGCTTTCAAGCTTCACAGCTCATCATCAGATTGGAAATATATTTCAGATTAGATCAGATCAGATATGCGTATTCTGTTTAATAAACTTTTAGTCACAAGTTGTCACCTAATATCGTGATAATATCGTAAGAAAAATTTATTCAATTTAGTTGAGAACAAATAGATTTAAATAATTGTTAGAGAATTAAATAATTTTAAGACAGTAAATGTTTTAGGAAAGATTTTAAGTTTAAGAAAAATTTGACATAGCCTATAAGAAAAACCAAATGAATTCAGTAGAATTTATTTCTTATTACATTAACGTATACATTTTTACCGTTTGTAATCAATTTCAAACCTAAAATTATAGAAAAGGTTATAGTTACGACTAAAGTAAAAAGAAATTGAATTTTCCTATTTATGAAAACGATTAAAGGTGGCTTTTGTCAAAACTAAATGCAAATAATTTTTTCTAACCACACGTACTTGTATATATTAATAAAAATACAAAATGAAAATCCCTAAAGATGTAAAAATAAGGACACATCGTACTTTAGCAGATAACAAGTTAAAGACGGATTAAAATATTATAAAGTCTGACGACGTAAATAGAGGAAAAACCTAAGATCATGAGAAAATGTTCTAATAGTACTAAGAAATATGAAAAATATTTTAAAATTTTATGTTTATGTAAGAAGATTAAGGGTATGTGTTTTTCCTCAAAACAAAGAAATTAGAAAGACGTGAGACAGTTGTTGTCAGGAATGTGATCATATGCGAATACAAATTTGCCAACCAGCGGGTTCCAACACAGTTCACTACTATTCAAAAATAAACTTGCCCCTCACTCTTTTCTTATAAAAAAAAACTGAGAATAAAGAAAAATTGTTTGCCATCGGGTAACAGTATTGAAGTTTCCCCCACACACATATGTAATTGATTATAGTCTACCCATCATTTGTCTGTCTACCCAAGACCTATATTTTACTACATTAATCCTTAGTAACAGACGCAATGATGATCCTTTACACAACCTCCAGATTAGATATCTCTTTAAACAAAGTACATGTGTTGATAATAGATTAAACAATAAACAACTATAGGGGTAAAAACTAAATACAGTAGTTAAAACGTAATAGGGTTATTGTAAATAATTTTTCTAAAATATCGTCATTTTTTTTCAGACTAACCTGTATTTCAAGGTTCATGATTTTTAGGTCCCATTTCTCTGTCAGTAATGAGGCTTAATTCTGAACACACTCAGCAATCCAGCTACAAAGACTTGTATATGTTAATAAAACATTATCACACAAACAAGTTTGATATATTACATACAGATTTATTGATATTAGGGTTTCTTAAGTTTATAAATTAATGAAATATACAGTTAACGTAACATATAGATAGTCATCACAGTTTAAAATTAACCACATTTCTGACAAGTACACTTAACCGTTAGCACGCAGATGTATTAAATTACTACAGGCCAAATAAACGTGGACATTTAGACATTGTTCGTGACCAGGTATATAGACATTTATTGGTTGGACAAAGCCATATAGCTAATGATATATGGGTAACCATTTCTAATGACCGTATAAGAGATGGGTTAACATTTTAAACGTGAAAAAACAGAGAAACGGCGGGAGTATAACCAAGAAACGCATATCGCTTTTGTTGATCTGGAAAAAGCATTTGATAATGTAGACCATAAAAAGTTATGGAATATTATGGATAGAAGAGGGTATCCACAGGACATAATAAATGCACTTAAGATCCTTTACAAAAGTACATCTGTAGTCCTGGACCTGAATGATAGACTCTCAGGTGACATTCCAATAAGTAAGGGAGTTAGGCAGGGATGCTGTGTTTCCCTAACCTTGTTTAATATGTACATATGACGACATGCTGAGAACATGGAAATCCAGAGTGACTTCGGGAATACAGCTTAACAAATTAATTTGTATGGATTCTGTGCTATGTGCGGATGACATAGTTCTTATTCAAGAAAATGTGGATGATTTACAAAGAGATATACTTCAGTTACAAGAAGTAGCAAGAGAGTACTCACTGACAATTTCAGTAAGAAAGACCAAAACCATGGCCTTTAAAGGTAAATATCGAGTGAGGACTAAGATAGTTATAAACAACAGCACTTTAGAAGAAGTGAGCCGTTTTAAATATCTCGGCTGTGCAGTAAGCTATGAATCTGAATATGATATACGAGAGAAGATACATAAATTTATCTTCTCAAGGAATATCTGTGGTACGATTCATAGAAATCTTAGAAATGAAACAAGACAAAGCACAAGGATTAAATTTTATAAGACAATTGCAATAACCACATTGACATATGCGAGTGAGGCGTAGGTCATGACAGAAAAGGAATGCGGCAAGTTTCAGAGTGCTGAAATGCAGTTTATTCGAAATACTTTAAATTATACATTGCAAGATAGAATGATGGGATCAGAGCAGAGCTCGAAGTAAAGGACATGAATGAAATTATTTCAGTTTACTGAAGATAATGGTGGGACCATCTGCAAAGGATGACAGAGGATGGATTGCCGAAAAACGGCACTGAACTAAAAAGCCATTGGTAAAAGGGTCGTGGGGAATCCGAGGATGAGATGGGTGCCGGAACAGGTTTATATAACCTAAGCCTTGAAGAAGAAGAAGAAGAAGAAGAAGAAGAAGAAGAAGAAGAAGAAGAAGAAGAAGAAGAAGAAGAAGAAGAAGAAGAAGAAGAAGAAGAAATAGTCTTATTAAGTGTCAATGCCGCTTTGTTTCATACCACGGAAAGAACTAGAGACATCGTATAGGATTCTGTGGATTGACCAAATTAGAATAAAAAAAACTGAATAAAGGAAAATAATAATTAATTTAAAAATTAAAAGAGATTTTTTTTATATGTTCATATATAATTATCTTTATTCCATTTTTTCAATCCAAAACATAATTTTAACCAATATTTTTTATTTTCAAAACAAATCCTGCGGACCATTTAGCAATCAGAGGTTTGCTGACCATCTAATGATAAATTAATTGACTGCCATTAATTAACAGCTCAGACTGAAGCAAAACGGCGACTGAGACCACAAAACACCAGTGTCTTGTCTTGCATCAAGGACGCCTAGATTAATAGAAGTTTTATTAACAAATCGTGCGACAGCGAATCGATATTTTCCGCTGGACACCGCCTATCGCGTGCGGGGGAACGAACCGAAATGATACGCATTTGTAGCGGTATGGTTATTTATGTCTTAACCTATTTCTGTTTCATTGGCATTTTCTATTTCTGTTCAAGTGTCCCCAATAAAACATATTCGACAGAGAAAAATAGAAATAATATCCGAGGAAACTATAGACAGTTTTTGTCTTTAGTAACCCCATTCTGTCTTATTTTTATTTTACCATTTATGTTTCACAAGTTATCAATTTTGCTTTCTTGCGTATATAAGGAGAAACTGTATATAACTTTTTTTTTGCTTTTAACAGTCTGCCTGGAGCCAGAGTATTGTTACATTTTGCTATATATTTATGTACTTTATTTGAATTTTCCAATTCGTAACGCATTCCTTTAAATCTGCTCTCTTGTGTCTTTATACTACAGTATTGTGCGTACGATAATTTTAACTTTTCTCTCCTCCAACATTCCCTGAAGTCACCGTAGTCTTTTAGGTTTTATCATCACATTTCTTTTTGACTGGTTATAAAAAATATGTCTCATAATTTGGTTTATTCTTTTTACGTATCCATCCACTGTTCCTCCCCTTAATATATTCCTTGTACTCTTGTTCAGCACTAATGTTTCACAGATGTGAGTATGATCTGATCATTATCTTTTGCAGTTACTGACAATGTGTTGGTCTTATTAGCTGGTTCATTGCTTTGCCAAATCTGACTTTCTTAGTCTCGCCTGAATCTCTTTCTCTCTTCAGTTTTATTTGCAAATCTGACGTTATATCGACAAAATCTTCCACAAATTCCCTATATTCATCTACCTGGATATATACGCCTATTTTGTTTTTTAAAATAACACTTATGCACAGACTTGCTTTTAAACGTAAATTTGTCCGTAAATAACAAATATGAATTTCACAATTCGAATTTCCACGTAAAAAATTGTACCCACGTCGTATATGCAGATGATATTGCACTTTTGGCTCAGAGTGGAAACGAACAGAAAAGGGAGAAATATCGTCTTCTCAAACAAATTTTCAAACAAATGTCATGTTTTTCCTTTAGAAAAAGATCTAACTCTAGTTAGTGAACAACTAGATAATTGAAGAATTAGATAGTTTCAATTACTTGGGCAGTGACATTTATTATGACTCTGACAGGCATGTAATTAGTAAATTAGGTAAATCCTATTATAAACACTGCTGTATGTGAATCGTGGTTGTTGATTAGATAACATGAGATTCGTATATAAGAAGTGAGATATCTTGGATGACAAAGGTTCGTTGATATGTTGGTTGTTTCACGATGGTGTCAAGTGAGAATGACTATCTTAGCGTTTGTAGTAAAATAAAAGAATAACAGCGAAACTGGAGCGGACACGACCAGTGACATAATAGCTTGGCAAACCGAGTATCTAAAACGATTTGTCGCAATAGCAATAAGGTACCGTGGCAGGCAACTGCTTGTAAAAAAGTGTACAAGCACAAAATGTACAGAAACGTTTCCTATCTTAACACACAACAAAGAAGGGGAATATGTACAGTGAACGTTTTCTTCATAAACACAAAAAACAGAAGGGAAAAATGTACAGTAAGAGTTTCCTGTCTTAACACAGAAAACAAAAGGCGAAAGTGTACAGTAAACGTTTTCTTCATAAACACAAAAACAGAAAGAAAAATTTACAGTAAACGTTTCCTGTCTTAACACAGAAAACAGAGAGGGGATGTACAGTAAACGTTTCTTATCTTAACACAGAAAACAGAACAGGAAAATGTACAATAAACGTTTCCTATCTTAATACAGACAACAGAGGGGGAAAATGTGCAGTAAACGTTTCCTATCTTAATACAGACAACAGAGGGGGAAAGCGTATAGTAAACGTATCCTATCTAAAGACAGAAAACAGAGAGGGGGTGTACAGTAAACCTTTCTTATCTTAACACAGAAAACAGAACAGGAAAATGTACAATAAACGTTTCCTGTCTTAACACAGAAAACAGAGAGGGGTGTACAGTAAACGTTTCTTATCTAAACACAGAAAACAGAACAGGAAAATGTACAGTAAACGTTTCCTGTCTTAACACAGAAAACAGAGAGGGGATGTACAGTAAACGTTTCTTATCTTAACACAGAAAACAGAACAGGAAAATGTACAATAAACGTTTCCTGTCTTAATACAGACAACAGAGGGGAAAATGTGCAGTAAACGTTTCCTATCTTAATACAGACAACAGAGGGGGAAAGCGTATAGTAAACGTATCCTATCTAAAGACAGAAAACAGAGAGGGGATGTACAGTAAACCTTTCTTATCTTAACACAGAAAACAGAACAGGAAAATGTACAATAAACGTTTCCTGTCTTAACACAGAAAACAGAGAGGGGATGTACAGTAAACGTTTCTTATCTTAACACAGAAAACAGAACAGGAAAATGTACAATAAACGTTTCCTATCTTAATACAGACAACAGAGGGGGAAAATGTGCAGTAAACGTATCCTATCTAAAGACAGAAAACAGAGAGGGGGTGTACAGTAAACCTTTCTTATCTTAACACAGAAAACAGAACAGGAAAATGTACAATAAACGTTTCCTGTCTTAACACAGAAAACAGAGAGGGGATGTACAGTAAACCTTTCTTATCTTAACACAGAAAACAGAACAGGAAAATGTACAATAAACGTTTCCTGTCTTAACACAGAAAACAGAGAGGGGATGTACAGTAAACGTTTCTTATCTTAACACAGAAAACAGAACAGGAAAATGTACAATAAACGTTTCCTGTCTTAACACAGAAAACAGAGAGGGGATGTACAGTAAACGTTTCTTATCTTAACACAGAAAACAGAACAGGAAAATGTACAGTAAACGTTTCCTGTCTTAACACAGAAAACAGAGAGGGGATGTACAGTAAACGTTTCTTATCTTAACACAGAAAACAGAACAGGAAAATGTACAATAAACGTTTCCTGTCTTAACACAGAAAACAGAGAGGGGATGTACAGTAAACGTTTCTTATCTTAACACAGAAAACAGAACAGGAAAATGTACAATAAACGTTTCCTATCTTAATACAGACAACAGAGGGGGAAAATGTGCAGTAAACGTTTCCTATCTTAATACAGACAACAGAGGGGGAAAGCGTATAGTAAACGTATCCTATCTAAAGACAGAAAACAGAGAGGGGATGTACAGTAAACCTTTCTTATCTTAACACAGAAAACAGAACAGGAAAATGTACAGTAAATGTTTCCTACCTTAATACAGACAACAGAGGGGGAAAATGTGCAGTAAACGTTTCCTATCTTAATACAGATAACAGAGGGGGGAAATGTACAGTAAACGTTTCCTGTCTTTACACAGAAAACTTATTTTTGTTTATTTATGCTTTGTAGGTAGTTACTAAACATACTCTAGCGGCCGCGATAGTTACAGCACATCTTAAATAAGTTGTATTAGACGTAAATAAATGCCAAGTTCTTGTGTCCAGACCTGGTACTGTCACTTCAGATTTTGTACTTTTAGAGTTCAATAGTTACTTCTTATCATTATCGTAGTCAGAGTAATGTAAACATGTCAACTTAATATTTTTAAATAAAAGATTAATAATACATTAATCTAGTAGGTTTCATTAGAAAACAGTGCAATTTCTTTTATTTCCCACGATACAAGTGTCCGATTGAAAAGCTTGTTTACGTGATAGTTGTATAGACCTTAATGAGAGTCGTCTAAATTTTTAGCCCCATTAGACGCACAGATTAGATTTGTCAGCTAATTATGTAAGTTCTGTTTTGGTGTATTATTGAATTTTTGATACTTTACAGTGATAGATTAAAGAACTTTGATTAAATTTTGTTAAAATAATGAAATAAACTGCTCTACCATGATGATCGTTTTGCAGGAGGCTACTGGAGAATCTGGTATGCATGAACTAGCAGTTTAGAAATAGTACAAAGGCATAAAAAATAGTCGTGGATGAGTTGAAGATCGTGATAGTCAGTTGAAGATAATGGTTTTGTGTGCCATACATTTTTTGCGCATTATTTGCACGAAAATTTTAACCATTGTTATGTACTTAGTATACTAGCGTTGATCATGATTTTATCGATTGAGGAGTACAATGAGAACAAGAAAACGTGGCCAGCTGTACACCAAATAATCACACTTGCGCGGAAATTTTTCATGTTGGATATAAATTGAAATGATACAAAAATTAAAATAAAAAAAAATACTGAAATACATCGTGCTTTAATTTAAGTCCGTATCGTGTAACATCTGTACAACAACTGAAGCACTCATGCAAATCAACACAGTTTGAATCACGTTTAAGTTGCCTTGCACGAGTGTTAGGAAACAAGAGACGGTTGTAAGTTACTCATTCTGTCCTTTACAATGTATGCTACTCTCCCCATCGCTTCCTTGACAAGATGACTGACATTAATAAATCAGCGGCAAATTAAGCTTCCACGGACTACTGTCAAATATTCAATATATTCGGGTTTGAACTTTGCCAACTGTGTTCTCAAGCGTTTTGGCCACAGTCGTACAACACTCGCAACCGCACTTTTTTCTACGAGAGTACGACGGTAGTTGTAATGTAGTACAGCAAACGACTATACGTGATATTAATAGATTTAAATGCCCACGATAATCGCAGAAATTTCATAGATAGAAGGAAGCGCAGGTAACCTCCCAAAAACTTCAGAGGACTGATTTTAATTTAAGTAATTAAATTGTCAAAGAGAAAAATTACCTTCTTGTGGAGTTAAAACAGTGTTTCCAGGCTTTATTTAACCTCACTTTATTTATTTAATCTTCTTTAACACGGTTAACATGTTGCCGGTCCTTATATGCTCATTACGCATTAGATCCCTTAGACGATAACCACTCACGTTCATTAAATATTCATTTCAGCGGTTTGTATATGCTGCTTTCCTTTGCCTTTTGTCGTCCATGTTTCAGTAGCAATTGTAAGAACAGGTATCGCCATTACTTTACAGAACTTCATTTCAGTATTAGTTCTTGTTTTGTTTCTTAGTGTTCGTTGCGTTGTATCACACATCATCTGATATTTATTTAGTTTTTTTTCTCACCATCATAATGTTCATAACTTAGGTCACAGCTAAGAAAAGTAAATTTGCGATGCCTGCTCTAAAATCTTATCCCAATAACTATTTTGGAACGGATTGGGAATGTCTCTTTAAAGGCTATAACCTTCGTCTTGCTTTGAGATATCTTAAATTATATGTCCCACATACACGGCTCAAGTGGTAGGCCTATATCTACTGCTGCAGCATAACTCCGCTCTTCTGGAGTATCATCTGGTCATCAGCAAATATCAGAGTATTTATGGATGTGGTGGCAGGATATAAGTTTATCACTGGACTGACTTCAAGTTTCTACTGTCTGATCATATCATCCAAATATCATCCAAGTACATTAAACAATGTAGATGAAACGCTGCACCCTTGTCTGACACCTCTATTAACCACCACTGGATCAGTCTTCCCTCTTCCAATACGTATCACAACAGCCGTGCAGACATATACGTTGTTGATCACTCTAATTAAACGCAGAGTATAGCCTCTTCCCTCTAAGATTTTCAATAACATATCCCTGTTAACTCGATCAGATGCTTTTTCATAATCAATAAGTGCCAGGTGTGTTTCTAGATTATATTCCCTTTGCTTCTCAACTATTTGTTTCACTACAGCAACGATATCAATTGTTGATCTGACCTTTCTGAATCTATTCTGCTTCTTTAATAAAAGGACACCACTTGTCTACACAACTCATGTTATAACACTTAATCACTTCTGGTCATTTTACTTTTAATATATTCTTTTCTTTCCTTATCCCACTTGTTACACGTATCTTCCTATCCTTTCCCTATGAAATCTGAACCCATGGAAACACATTAGCAAACCATTTAGTTAGTATTACATTTCCATCTCTGCTAATGACATCCTCATTATAATCCCTTCCATGTAGTTTCATCTCATTATCTGACTTAAAGGATGAATTCTTAAATCGAACTGTTCACGTGATTTTCCACGCTTTTCCACGCCTATGTAAATATTGAAATAAGTTGTAACTACTAAAATAGTTATCACAAAGAACAATTGATGATTTTGATTTTTTATTCTTTAAGACAGATGCATAACCATTGACGCTGATATGCCAAAATGAGGAAAGTTTTATTCGTTTCTATTGTATTTTTATCCCTTAATATAAAGTGCAATCGTACATAATTCCACTCTCATCACATAGAACATAATTTTTTATTCCCCATGGTGTTGGTTTGTTTTTGATGCACTGCTTACAGTTTAAATTTTCGTTAAAAGGTGTGATTTGCTCATCAGTACAAAGCCTTGCTTCCAGAGGTAGCTGATGGCAACCGGACCGCAATGCATCATAAATTGGTCTGACTTTCCACAGATGATCAGTCCTTTCAAGTCCATTTTCTAAATTGTCCACCAAGTGTAAATTTTGACGTAATTGATAAAGTCTCTTAATAGGCGTTGAGTCGTAAAAAAATACCAATTTTGCTATCCCAATTAAACTGTGTCTTTGGATATCCCAAGTTGCCCATTATAATGTGTTAACCGATAAGAGTTCTAATCTCTTCAGTGTTAGTTGGAATAAAGTTCTTAATTTTTTTTTTGTACAGCATATAGGTTTGTCATATTTTTCATTATTTCAAATATGTCTTTACTAACATAATTTGTACAATAGTCTATTGGTGACTAAACCATAAACATTTTCCAAGAACATAAAACAAATTATTAGGGGAATGTCATAATAAACGTTTCATATCAACTAAATGTAGTTCTTTTTAGTTAAATTTAATTCTGTAAAAATGACTAGGGGCTGAATCTACGTAGTACACCATTCTGAGAATTATTAGCCAATGTGTCAAGACGTGTACTTTCTACTTACAACTCCTAACACTTGAGTATCATTTCCACCAAACGTAAATGCGTTATTAGATCCCAGATCATCTAAAAAACAATTTGTTTTACTATAATTCATGCGGTAAACGTTAGACATAACGGTAAATATTCCTAATAGAAGACTGCTTATATTCATTTCCTTTATTCACAGACAAAATATCCTCTTCATCATGTATTTCCCCACCATAGAAACAATCAAGTCTAAAAAGCTGCTATTATCTATCAAAGCTATAATTTCCTCATCACTAACGAAAATATTTTTACTCATTGTAAACACTGTTTGGCAAGGCGCCGCCAGGGTACTTGCCACCCGTGTGCAGTTTACCTTTGCCGCCCTCCTGAATATACTTTTCATATCCCTACTTTGCCACACTATTTAATATTATTTTAATTAAAAATTTATACAGACATAAATAGTAAAATTAACAAAAAATAAATATATTTTTCAAAAACTTATTTAGTTGAGTACTTACATGATATAAGTGGAAGAGGTGTTCGTAGAAGTGTTGAATACACTTTCAAAAATATAACTGATTATTTGCGCGGTCGTCTTTTCAAAGTTTTTGTAACACTATAGTTTATTATACATACGACGCCTCAGAATTACTCCGCCAGACCGTGACAAAAACACGACCGTACTTGGAAATATCTTAAGCATAACTGACAAACTTCTGTTACTACTTATGAACTGCTGTTGTTTTGAATACAAGTTGGCAGTCCTAAAGGTGCCCGTTTGTCAAAACAAAACATAAATAATTTCTTATTACAATTGGGCAGGTACTTTATAGTTTGCCAGCGTCGACATGCAATCGCCTGTCTACAAAGCCACAAAGAGACCGCAGCTATAACTCAGATACAAATGTCGCGCAACAATACCTACCTATACGCTTTCTTGGCAGTCAAAACAAAGGATGATGCCAGTACACTGCGGCAATGCTAAAAAAACAAATATCAAGAACAACTCCATAAACGTTAATCATATACCTAGACCTAGGCGGTATTAATTATTTTAATATCTGCTGATGAAATTGGAAGTCTACGGCCGCCACTTTGGTATGGCGGCCCGTGTGCGGTGCACATTTCGCATATATGGTACCGGCGGCCCTGCTGTTTGGTACCTACCTTACAAAACAACACTGTCTGCGAAGGTTAGCAAACAAACCCACTGAGAGGCAGTGTTCACCAAATGGACATCGTAATTTCAAAAATTCCCTGTCAATAATATTCAAAATTATTAAGTTTTAAAAACTCTAACCCAATTATTTTACCCTTTCCACAAAGGAAAAGTAAGATAGTAGCTTGTAGGTAATTATTCTGTTTAAAGAAAAACGTTCAGAAAAGAAGACCTCACGAAGATCTTGCATACGGTTGTAGCTGCAAGTAGTTATCAACAAGCAGCACAGAGAGCTACACCAACCACTACATTAAGTATAAAAGGATTGTGTATAGTTATGTAAATACAAAAAGAAGCAGCATACTAGAAAGCAGCATAGCCTTAAGTTCTTAGAAGCCTACATTTTTTCCTGCGATTGAGGATTTTTTTACTTTTTCCTACAGGATACTAAGAATTTTAAGATCCTTTTAGGCCACCTGTTGTCGCTCATTTGCTGTATGTGTCCTTATCACATCAACCTACTCTGGGATAAGTAAAAATAAAAGAAAAATAAAAGAAATAAATAGAACGAAAACCTACAAAAATGTAGTTAACGGGAATTTGCCTTATGACTGTTTGACTGCCTGTAATTTAGACTGTCAAGTGATCGAGTGCAATTCTTTTATGTTTATTTTATTGTTACGACAGTCTACTTGATCGTCGTCGGTACAGCGGAAAACAAAATACAAGGCACCAATTAAGTTACTAATCACCAGCTTTAATTTTCCCAGTTAAAACAGTTCGTAATTATCAACACAGTCTCTTACAACAAATCAAATAAAAATTGTTCATACGCAATAACATGTCAACTAATATTAAAACACAATTGTATTACAATATACCGCCCGATTATAAAACACACTTCACTAATAACCACTTGAACGCACACAGTAATATCGCCCGATAATAACTCTCGAACCGCACAGTAGTTTATCGCGACTATAACTGAAAACTAAGGCCGCTGCCGCCTAGTATTTATACAGCGCTCACAGACCAGAAGATTCCAAACTGCGTGCCAGTGTGTACGACGTAATTAATTGCGGCCTTGGCATAGCCCGCGCGGCTGGCGGCTTCCAGAAAAATCTCGCGAATGCGTCGAGAATCACGTACACCACACACATTCCGCCGGATTCAACTGGAACATTCGATAAACACGTAGATTGTTCTGTGATGTCATAACATTATCAACATCGACTCTTACCACCCACGTTTGATCTTTTGACACCCAAACCGGAATTAAAATTTCAAAGATGGATATAATAATGATTGTTTTGATGAAATTACGAACTATTACATAGAACTATCTAGATAACCGTAACATAGATGAAAAATTAAAAACATAGAAATAAATTTTGTTAAAAGTGTAAAATTGTAAACTAGATACTTAAAACTTTTAAAACTGTAAAATGTGTTTGAGATAACAAATGGAAGCGATTGCGCAAGAGCGACATGACAATAACAGTAGCGTTCGTGTGCTTGACAGCGCAGTGACGTCACACTTTGCAAAGAAGCCAACTCATTTGTTGCCAATTTGCTACACTTAATACAGAATTAATTGGAACAGAAACTCGGTCGCGAGTTGCGTACAGTTCTAATTGCTTATTCAGAGTCCCTGTAATTAGTGATATTGTTAACAAGAAAATATTGCTGCAGTGTACACATAAATCATATTAATAGACTTCTGATGTTACAGTAGACAGATAGGGTTTTTATAATTGTGCACGTACAAATAATTTACTGCGGAGCTATGTAAAAACGTTTGCTTTTATCTCACAAAATTTAATAAACGTTTAATAATTAGTAAGGGTAGTTCATTGTCGTGAAAAAAGTCCGTTTTCCGATATCATCAACATTATAAAACTTTCATCTTAATGATAATTTTTTCTTACAAAATTATTAATCTGAATTAACTTTATAATTTGATAAGCGCATCAACAGAAGTGTAGGCGTAAGATTACAACCATCTGTGTAAAATCATCTTCTCTTGTAATATAAACGGTCTCACGGATTGTCGTATTTAACAGAAGAAACAGAATAACTGCCACCAGTTTAAATCGCTAATTACAATTTTAATCACACTTAAATATACATAAAGGCACTATTATACAACAATTAATCAAGCTAAAGATTGTCCCAAACAATAAATAACAAACAATGAATATCATCTTATTATCATAGTTGCAGTAATTAATACTGTACGTACGTAGTAATCACTTTACATTAAACCGCAAGTAGCAATAACTACAACTCGCAGATCCAAGCTCATCTTACCCGACCGCTGGCCGCTTATATTTTTACCTAGCCGAAATTCGAGCAGAATCTACCGTAGTTACTGGAAGCCGACCTTGTACATACTCTGCGGACCGAATGTCACAAGTTACATATTTCATGGCTGTGAAAGTTTATCCCGAACGGGCAAATCGTCTTGTGTTCTTTGCTTTAAATTTGACTCTTGAACGTCCTCTTTCCACTTTCAGAGCACTTTATGCACCATTCGCAAACATATCTTCTTCGACGTCATTTTGCTTTCCCAGTCAACTTCCAATTTCTTGCGTAACATCCTCTACGATCCTGTGTGATCTCCGAACTCGTCCGTTCCCTGTACATCCGTTACGACTTTTTCCCACTCCTACGTCTTGTGAACTTCCAACCAATTCTTTCTCTCTACAGGTACTTCTTGAATGCAGGAGCAAGGAGGAGTCATGTCTGTCGTCGTACAAGCAAGGGCCCCTTTTCTCCACAACGGGGGGTAGATGGTGACTCCTTCTTCAGCCATCGTCACTTTCTTCATCGAATCCTATCAATCAGTCGAGCGAAAATTTTCCTTCTCTTTTGCAACCCTTAGGATATTGTTTTTTAATTCCATTACAAACTCTAGGCATTCATAATTGATTATGACGTTAACAACGTTTAATTTGACAATAACTTGTAAAGTGACACCAAATCAATGTATATGCTCAGTAAAAGCGTTTTAGTAAGTAAAGGCTATAAAATTGAAACATTACTTAGGAAAATAGGTAAACAAGAATGGAGTCTAGTTTTTCACAAAATGCACTTAGCGATTTCAACCGATTTCAAGCCCTTCATATTACACTGCACTGGCGTAAGAAAGAGTAACGGAAGAACATTTGGCGCTAATGGCGTTGTGTCATGAACTCGTAAAGATTATGAGCGGTGACGGTCAAGGCCCTTGCTTGTATGTGTTTTACTTCTTAACGTCTGTAGAGGTGAACAGACGAAATTATTCAGTTTAAAATATATACTGTTTCCCAACAGTTGCAAAAGTTTGTTGATGAACAGCTAATGGCTTAGTGCTGAACAAGACTTTACAATATTGTAGGTGTTGTCAAGCATTACAGCCTTCCAATATACCCGCACGCGCGTGCATGCGTGTGTGTCTGTGTACCGTAAACTCTATAGCATCGAAAGAAAACCTATTAAAAAAATATCAAGAGTAGTTTTCTATTGGAATATTAGTAGGAATATTAAAAAAATACTAATATTATATCTACGTGAGAGTGGTCCCTACATATTTAATTTTAAGAGTATCCTACATAGTTGGCCTTAGGCTTATTTTAAATAAATTATTCTTATAACGGCCGTTAAATACTGTTCTTGACATACGTTGCAAGAAATAGGTTTTATTTCTGGTAGTAGTAAAAGACAACCTGGATTATCCCTGGATAATTGGGATCAAGAAACGTTGTTCTAATACCTTCATTTAGTATAAACGACTTTTAATACTACAAGAAACTTTGAAAGTACAAACAATCGGGGCAATCGTAAATGTTGAAAAATGTGTGAGTGTTATTACTTGCCTTACATTTGTATGTCCAACCCATAATACTAGAAATTGTGTAACGACTCTTGAATGTGCAGGATTATAAACACACAAGAAATTTTTACAATCAAATCAGTTAAAATTTAACCTTCTTATTATTAATGCTCAACATTATTTTTGATTGAACAACATGGTCTCACTTAAAATTCATTATTTTACTTTGCGATAGACATACATTCTATATATTTAACTATATGTTTACAACTAAAGCCTTCAGTTTGATTAACATACGATCATTATTACAGTACGTGATAAGCCTAACGCAAATCTCTCTGTGAAGCCATTATTAACGGATATGTATTTACCGTCCATTATTTAAAAAAAGTGTTTCATTAACTTTTCGTGCACTGTGTTTTAACAATTCCAATTAATTGCAGACCGCAGCAGTGAATAGACTGTACCAATAGATTGTCATAAAAAATCTTCTTCTTCTTCTCCAAGTCAAGGTATAGGCTTATAGCCTGTTCCGCCTTCACGAGTGTTGCTAAAAAGTTTTAAATAGTTTGTCTTTTTATAGTGTAAGAAAATTGGTTGCTATTGCATAAATTTTACCAAGATTTTTATATTGTTATGTATTCTGTATAGAGCCGGTTGATCAGTTTCGACAGCATCGTTAAGAGGAGGTGGATAACTTTCGCTGCTCCCTAACAACATTATCGATTTAAATGCACATTAGGGTAGACTATAGACTATAGGTTATCCATTACCTTCTGATCCCTATTTCATAGCATGATTATTATACCCAACCGTGTTAATCCTGACGAATTGACGCCTCACACCTCAATATTTGTTTTATGTTGATTCTAATACAATTTTTAGCATTCGAATATTTTTAATTTAAAATATTTTTTGTGCACTTTTGCTACTTTACAATAATGCATTTTATAATTTGTAACCCGACCCTGTATGCCTGTCTTTACAAAAATAAAATAGTAGAGGAAAAATTTTATAAAAAATAAAATTTTCAATAAAAAAAAAATTTGTTTATGTTTAATCAAGGTCAGTAATTAAGGAATAATGCTGTTTTAAATGTTCTGTAAAACGTTTAAGAATCAGGAAGGTATTTGTTAACTATTGAGCACTTCTGGAAGATCTGAACCAAGTCTGGAGTTAACTAGATTAACTCCAGGCAGCAATCGATTGATGATTTTTCTTGCTGGTCCAATATCTCACTAAAAAAAAAAAATTTTCTTCTTCTTGAAGTCTCTTTGCCTTAATAAATAACCTTAAATTAGCCTGTGAAATAATAACAGACAAATACAATTGAAATATATGGATTTATTAAACAATTTAATAAATAATCGATTTTTTATCGATTGAGAACAATTATCGACTCCGTCTAAGGGAATTATCGATTGTGCATACAGTAGAAAAATTATTATAAGTATTATAAAAAGGACAGGTTCTTTGAGCGATTATTAATAGTCAGAGAAGGGTAACGAGAAAGTATAACATTAACAATTAAAGTAAATTCAATAATTATTATTTAACAGTATTTAAATAATTCTGATATATAATGTTTAAGAAATTGTTTTGTCAGACCATATGTAGCTTCGATGACGTCACTGGATAAGGAAGGCAGATTCGTATTTCAAGATGGCCGCTGTTAGATCTGGCGAGTTTACTGCGATGTCGTCGTGTCAAAAAATCACAGCAAAATTACCTTCATGAATGTTTGAAATGTTCCCGCACTGGTGTAATTTGTCTATTAGGTTGTTTGGTGTGTTCTGAAGAAGTGTTCCGTGTATACTTGTGTTAATTATGTTATTTAGTCTGTGTTCACTTCTGTGGGTTAAGTTGCTCAAAAAATGGTTATGATTTGTAGCGTGAATTAGATCAAATATATTGTTTTACTGTTTTAGATCACTCGTATAATGAAGTTAGGTGTTAGTTTTCACTAGTGTCGTTAACGTTTTGGTAAATTTAGTTAAAAAAGTGTTTATTTCATCTAACTCTCGATTCCCTTATATGAATGGCTAACTGTAGTACCATTTTCGACTCGGTTATAAGGAACGTTTTTTTCACACAACTATTCAGCTTGATATTCAACAAAAGACTATTTTAACTTGGTCAAAATCTGGCCCAGTTAATCTTTGAAAAAGTATTGTTAACATATTTCGATTACCCATACACATGATACAAAATTACATTATATATGGAATTTATTTATTTTATTCATCACTTTCATGAATTATGAACCTTATCATTGGTTTAATCATCTCATTCCTTTTAAATTGATATATTATAGTCCATATCTGTAGACATTTTGTGGAAATTACCAAATTTCTTTTATTTTTTTGAAATATAGGCTCAAAATTTGATTTCCGCCTTCATACAATTTTTCTTCCATTTTAATTGTTATTAATACTATTATAATAAATTTTAATTAGTCATATTTCTCTTCCTTTCCTTAAATACATATAAATTGAACCTTTATTATCATTTTAACTCGTAGGATCATTCCCAGTAGTGGTTAACTGATTTACCTTATCTAAATCTTGCTAGTTTACAGGATTTATAAGTGAATTATACTGGTTTATATGACTTCTGTGAATTCACCAAATGGCCTAGAGTTTAGAATTTTACATTTCTGTCTTTCTCAAATAAATTTAATCCTACCACTCCTCTGACTTTACATAGTTATTATTACATGAAAATAAAATGGTTTATAACTTATTGTGAGGTGTAGTATTTAATTAACACTACTGTTATAAAAAAATAATTATGAACATGATTTAGCCATCTGTACAATTGAACTTATTGCTGACATGGTTTGAACATATACATTTAACTCCTTTTGAATTAACACAGCATACCTACTGAAACATTATTAATGGTATGTATGCTGTAATTTAGCAAACATAATTCACTTTAAACACATAATATAAATCTTATTTTCTAATAACTCTTACAAACACATTGATTTTATGGCTGTGAACAGTCTATTTAAACATTTTAAACCTATGAATACTAAATTAGTGCCAGTCCTTCCTGGTCTAAACCATTATTATTTATGATCCCCTTCATCAGTAAACATGACCACCCATACTCTAGTTATTAGCATTTTTTACAAATGTCTTCTAAATAAAGAGTTACATTAAAATAATAAAATACTGGAAATCTTCCATTTTATTATTTTATTATGCTGTTTATTATTGGATATTAAAGTTGTTATATAGCATATTGATAAGTCATAGTATCACTAACTTTACGTTTATTGCATTTCCAAAAAACACTTACACAAATTCACTTTCACTGGTGGTTCTGATATTTTGAGTCTCACTATCTCAGACCAGACCTTTAGTAATCATGGACTGTTAAGACTTGTTTATTTTCTTTATCGCACAATCGCTTTAGTAGGTTCACTTCTTATAATACTATACAACACTTTAGGTTTCTAAATAATTACATTTTTATAGGATTTTGGTATGTTATACTTTCTTTTTAATCGTTTTGGTGGGTTTGGGGTTGATGGTAGTTAATAATAATAATAGGTTTTACAACGGTGTTTCTTTCATACTATTTCTTCCTCTCCTCCTGTCTTCTTTCTTGTCTTTCTTCTTATCTTCTTTCTTGTCTTCATTTTTGTCCTTCTTCTAGTCTTCCTTCTTCTGGTCTTCTTGTCTTCATTCTTCACTCTTGGGTAAACCAAGGTACTTTGTGTTATCTCGACTGATGTTTAGTTTGGAGCATCGAAGTTATTTACTGATACGGACCTTGCGTTTCTCTAAAGGTTTCAGGGTATTGTTTTCTTCCTGATCCCAAATTTTATTCTTCCTTCTTCTTGTCTTTGGGGTATTTTGGTGTTCACCACTCTTAAACTGATTCTCTTTCTTCTTGATATGGTGTTATTTAATTTGTTTACTGCTCCTAACTTCCTGGGTAAATTCCTGATCTTATAATATGAGTTGCTTTCAATACTTTCTTTGATATTTAAACAGTGGTTTTTATATAATGTAATGAGGATTTTTATTTTATCGTGGTTCATTCCTTTGATTTCATTAAATCTCATTCAATATTATTTTAACATATGTGGTGTAATTAAATTTTATGATTTTATATGACTTAATAAGTAGTGGATTTTCTGTCGCGCTACAAATTTTACTAATGGAATTGAAATACAAAGCAACGTTGAATTAATAATATTTTGAGTAACAGATTTGGTAATAGTTAAAATAAAACGTAGATAATAAATTAAAGTCATATAGTTCGAAATTATTTTCTAACTATTATGTAGATGCATTTTATCCTTATCTACACAGCAAAACCTGATAACATTAGTAGACCCTAATTTTCAGTTACTAGTCAGTGAATAGTTTTTCTAGAAGGAGATATAAACTTCCTACAAGCAGAAGTGTAAATTTTATGAATCCAGCCGGGTAATGGAGAATTGAGCGTAATTTATGAATCCAGCCGGGTAAAGGAGAATTGAGCGTAATTTATGAATATAGCCGGGTAATGGAGAATTGAGCGTAATTTAAAAAATACTCAAAGGCAAATGATCTCGAGAGACTATATGTCATTATTATTTTTTACAGATAAATTAGAATTATTTTTTAAACTCAAATAAATAAAGTAAAAAATCTGTTTTCATATATTTTCAATAACGTTTAAATTAATATTTTCATTTTTGAAGGAGAGGAAATTAACTTACGAAAAGTATTTTCTGTTTCAAAGCTAACTGTAATTTCAGTAATCCCAAGGTCATGTGCAAGTAATTTCAGTTTTAAATAACTTTAGTGACTAATTTTTGATATTATCTGTTTTAATTAATTATAGTCATATAAATATATTTAATTGAACAATGTTTCCATAATTTGAAAAAACCAAGCTGACAATTATAAATGTGTATATTTTGAGGAATAATAAATGCTTACAAGTTTGTATGTAACACTTGATAGTTAAAAACTCAAGGAAAAATGAAACAGGTTTAGGAAGTAAAAGAAATGCATTCATATTTGTAAATAATGGGTAACAATGGGTAAAAAGTTAAAAGTTTATACAAAAATCGGTCTAGTGACTATTTGTTATTAAACTTTATTCATTTAATTATTATCCATAAGCTTATTACCATGATGTCATTACATTGCACTAAATTACATTACTTACAATAACTGCCATATGATACATATTTATTTAATTAAGACCTCACACATATACATTATATTATATTAGTAAATAATAATTTCTTCTATAAGTATGTTTGTGCCACTCTATATCATGTTACGTACGTTTCACAAATACAATCGATGTCTTCGTAATTTAACTATAAATGTTACATTAAAATACGAACAATCAATACATTACATTACATTTCAAACTTTTACAAATATCATCCATTTTTTTACCTCTCCACTTGTTTACATCTTTCTTTTCTCAAATTTAACAATTGCCTTGTTCCATGTCTGTATAGGTCTTACTCATTTTTGTCTTAAAAATTTATTTAACTATTTCACACGTTGTAAGTCGCCATAAGACTCGTATAATGTACTTCATTTTCACAGGCTGTAGCCTATCCATCCTACTTTTGTGTTTCTCACTCAATATTTATGTCTTTCAGCTAAACGGCAATTTATGTCTACATATGGTCTTAATTTCCGTTCTCTTAAAACTTTCCTCGTACTTGTGAAATTTTTATTCATGGCATAATATATTTTTATCGTTTTCCAACTTTTTCTGATATCAACTTCTCACGATCTTCGTTCATTTATTGCGACGTATGCTGTCACTTTAAGCATACGGGAATGCTGTCACTTTTCGACCATAGTTCCTTCAATGCCTGTTTTTATGTTTTCTGTTGTCTCGCTAATTATCATCACTTTGGCTTTACCCTTATTGATTTTTATACTCTTCTCTTCCAATACGGAGTTCCAAACATTATTATAAAAATTATGCAACGTTTATTAAATTTGTGATTAACTTACGTGATTACATAAAATACACGGAAAATTTCCATCTTTTCAATACGTTTTAGATAATAATTTAGTACTTTAAGAATTTAGTACAGTTACTCTACGGTTAACATTACAAAATAATAGTTAAACCATTTTTAAAAAGGACAATTAATTGTTTGATAAATTATTAAAATTATGTTGAAGTTTTAATAAACTTGACTAAACATTTTGTTTTTCTTTTCAAATTCAACGACCAATTTCTTGTACAATTAGCAACACATTTTATAAATTTAATGTTACTTTTCACGTCAACACATTTGGGCTACTTTTAGAAACGGTGTCCTGAAAAGTTATTTCTGAAATTATTTTTGTTACTTTTTGAAATGTAATAAAAATATTAAATGAGCCTCCTTAAAGAAACACCACAATTATATTGTTAAGTTACTTACTGTGTATCGTTGCCAAAAGATTTTAAACCATATCCAGCATGTTGTCTGTAATAAAGGTGGTTGCCTGCCTTTTCTGTACACTACGGTTATTCCTTTTATGTTAATTTAATTAAGTTAATGCATTTTTCTATAATCAAAAACATGTTAGAGTTGATACATCCTGAGTTGATGAAACTTGAGACACTGTTTACAAAAGATGGGCCTAACTAGGGAGATCCATAAGAATTAAGAGTTGATCAAGTTGCATAATGTCAGATCAGGGTGCTGTTACGGACATACCATACAGCTGATTAATGTGTCACCTCCTACTAATATCAAAGCAACTTAACTGTTTTACTTCTTCATGCTTATTTCACATCTACTTACGTCTAGTGATGTTTTTTCAAAGCCTTCAAATTCTGGTAGTAAAACGCATTAATAGGCATCTTCTGTGTTTAATCAAAATACTACAATCTAATCACAGACTTTAAAGATACAATGGTTATAATCTGTGTTATAAAGTGGGCATAATCGTGTGTTCGTGATAACAGATTTTTGTTTTAATAGAGAAATACATACACAGCTTAACGAGGACATGGTACAGTCAGCGCTTGTGCTTTCATATAACTGGAATGTGCACAAATAAACCGATACTGGTCGAATAATCGTCGCCGCATTGATGTGTATAATACCATTTTAGAAACGCTGCTGCCTATGTATACACGACCCGTTCATTAATCACTTTAAACTGGCCACTGATAATAATGAGCGCTCGCAGAGTCATTTTAACACAATTGAAACAAAATATTTTCAATAAACGGTGTTTGTAAAATCGCCTAAATTAATTCTATGCATATTGCCATTCAATTTGTTTTCAGTTTTTTTTTATTGTGGCTTTATACATTAAATATATTGTGCAAGACAGATGATAAAAACAGAAATGTAGTAACTTATTCTATTACAGCATATGACAGTAAAGTCATACACTACAAAAAATAGTAGTATTTTTAAGTCCCTTAAAATTACGTTAATAAAATATGGTAGAAGTGATTATGATAACATAATAAAACATGGGAAGAAGGTTATAGGGGAGCTGAATTAAATGCCTTTGACTGCAAAAATAACCTGCAAAATACAAGATGATGATATACTCTTCATTCCTAAAAAGCAGCGTTAACTTTGGCGTAAATGAAAGAAACTGGTGAAGGCTACAAGCAGTAGAGCAGGAGTGCTAGAGAAAGTCGTGTGGCGTATCCAGATTCCAGTGTATTAGAAATGACGGCATCGAGTATATACAAGTGTATATACATTTGTATAGACAGACAATATTAGACGCCATAAGGATAAAGCGTCTGTATGGTTTGGGCACATGGAATTAATGCATGACGATCGTTGGCTCCAAAAGTTGTCAATCTGGGTTCTAAGTAGAAGAAGTAAAAGAAGTAAACACAGGAGTCATTTGACAGAGGATATTATTTATGACGAGATGAAAAAAGAAATCTACATAACAGGAATAAAATGATAGACCACTGGCGAGCATTATCCTAGAGACAACAGTAGCTATATGCCTACATGGTTGTGTCGAATATTATTAATTAAATTCTTTACCCTTAAATTTGATAGCGTCAATCTAATAGTCAAACAATACGCAAAAGTGTGATTAGCTTTTTGTTAAGCGTTCGTACCTTCCATTATTTTATTTCAGGATTTAAGGGTTATAAAATATTTTTAAATCTTAAAAAAGGGTTAATTATTTTTACGAAAATATTAACTCCAATTTTGTTACTTGATAATTCTTAATATGTTTATATGTATTGCAACAGTACACAGGATATGAAGTTCATTTAAATGGAGTACTAATGCTATATAACATTTTCTGATGGCCATAGATATTTTTTAAATTGATTTTGTTCTTTCTTTGTAAAGTAGTCATAAGTTTTGAACCAAGCTATGTTTAAAAAAGTATGTTATGTCAAAATGTTCACAATTTTATTCTCTTTTATGTCATGTGAGATATTTGTGTGTAAGTGCGCGGGTGCGCGTGTGATTTACATTTTATTTAATAACTTCGAGGGAAATTAACATTTTGTTCTGAAACTTGGACAGAATACTCTCATGGTTATAAGCTACATTTTCTATATACTCAATTCTCCACACCTATAATTTTTATATGGTTTTTTAAATGAAATCAGTCGTCTTTTATTCTCGTTATCTCCTAGAAAGTAATAAAATTTGTAGATTAAATCTAGACAGGCCTTTGCAGAATCGGACAGACTTTAAGCCTGATTTCAGTCTATCTGTGTTCTCATCTGTGACGTTGCTAAAGTTTCAACCAATCAGATGGTCTAAAATTTATTTGAGACGGACGCTTTCAGCGGACGGACTGCTCAGTTTCTTCTAAGGACTCGTTATAGAAAGACATACTCGCTGCCACGAGTTTTTCGTGATAAGACAGATCGTTTTCCTGTAGACTTAGAAGTTGGTTCACCGTTTGAGGTCTTCGAAACCATTACCAATTATAGAACTCAACTAATAAATAGATAATTCTAGTGCTTTATGTGTACAGTGTAAGATTTTCCCGAGTAGGAGCGAAATATCTGCCGAGATATTTTGATAGTTGCGCGAGAAGACTTTAAGAAACCGGAGTTTGTGTAAGATCAATACACGATCTATTTTACCCAGTTTTAAAATCCCTGAGATTAAGTGAAGTTAAATTATAAACAATAACAGATCATATCGCAGTGTACGTGGGTGCAAAGACGTGAATTGTCAGCGTAGCAGTCATCGGTCGACGTGCAGTTACAGCGGTCCAGTTGAGGTGCGGGAAGCGCATGGTGTCGATGCAAACTGTCGGAATTCAACGCAACAAGTAACATAGTTGTAAAACCAGCAAATAGACTCAATTATTGAAAAACAAATTTTAAATAAACAATTTAATATTATAAAGTAATAAGACAATAATAAATTTTTTTTTCCTACCTCCAGATATAGACTCTGTTGTAATTATTTCAATATTATTACAAATCTATCTATGCAGTTTTAATTTGTATCGTTGCAGTATATTTATAGTATTTATATATTTACATATGTTATTTATATCTATGTAAACTAATATTTTATTAGTTTTTGCTGAATAGCACTACTTAATATATAAAACATTTTAAAACAAATATAATACACAATATATATTTTTAGAAGAAAACGTGACCAAGCACTGTATTTTACCAAGTAAAGATAAAGTGTATTTTGGACAAGAGCCACTTCAAACTAATGTCCTCTCAACAGTAGACATGGTATTAAGTTTGTCATCTGTTTCGAAAGATGATTATATATCACGCTTAAGACGTATTTAAGTAAATATAAAATTATAGCGTCTGTGAATATTTAATTTTTGATTTTATTATTTTATTAGAATCTTGTATTATGTAAACAATAAATGAAATTTGAGGAAATAAAAATTCAAACAGACAACCATTTTATCAATGTTTCTTCCTTTAATGTATATTTATTATAATGTCATATTACATTTATTATTTAAATATAAAAATAAAAATAAAAATAAAATGTATTACCTATTTAGACAGTTGTATTTTCCTAACAGAATTTGTATGAAATATTGCAGTTTTTTCTTTCCTAAATTCTTTCAGTAAGTTGATTTTATATCCTTCTAGATGAAACGTAGATTAAAATTTTACAAGGCATAAATTTGTATTATTTATTTCATTTGAATATTGGTATATTCTTACCTTCTTTAAAGTGAGTGAAACTGATATATTTAATTTTTGTTTTTATTAATAAAGAGAATATTGTTTGAGGACTAAAAAAAGTCGCCGTGTCATTTTTTCCGGTTTATGTCCTCGGACGTATTCCGCTTCACAAACGTCCCACACTGCGACATCCCTCAGGTTTATGTCGCCACAACATGCTCGGTATGCGGTTCGCATCCATTTTGGACATGTGTACTTAGGCCTATATATCGGCCCTTTTTCTTGAACTATCTCAGTGGTTCTTCATTCGACTCAATCCGTTTGTTTGCATTCCTTATCCTATTCGATTTCGTATATCCTTTAATATTTGTGAGAAATTTCATCTGTTATGTCCGAAGCCTCTGCTCTTTTATTTTTATAGATGTTGATGATTCGCTCCCCGTAATACCCGTACAGCATTACAGGGAAAACCAAAGTATTCTTCAAGAGGACTTGTGCGTCTAATCTCGCTGAATAAACAAAACAGCATGATTATTTTACCAGGGCAAGTTAAAAAAATATCTTAGCAAGTAAATTATTGTAATCAATTACACTTAAGTTGTTGCATGTTAACACACTAATCTGTTTTGTTGTTTTAGGGCACAGCATATTGTGTGACAACAGACGCGCACACAGTCACACTTTATAAACAGTCGCACTGACGCTAACGATGTTAATACGCGTTAGTTAACAAATTAATGGCCATTTCTCATATTTATTTTCATTAGAACACAAACAACAAGTACCAGTACTACCGCGCAGAAGATTTTCATGCAGGAGGAAAGCTTGTGTTCTTCTCACGAGCTGCTGCATGGTAAAGACTGATTTTTAATTTATTATATACTTTGGGTCAAATACACCTATTTAACATTATTTCTATGGAATTAGCAGCCGTTAATGTTGGTAGAACTAATGTTTGCAGGAGAGTAGTTTGCTAACGTCACACCAGTTTTGCTCCTCTACTGTTCGAACTGTCTTCGCGGCAGTAATATACACAAATTCATCCTATCAGCATTGGTTTGTTTTGGTATATATTTTTTTTGTGGCGTGTATACCAACGGTACCTCAAATGCACTGCAGATCTGTTTAAAATATTTTCTAAACTAAGATAAGTCATTGATAAGTCATTACCAGAAAAAATAAGCTTTTTACATTTATTGAGGTGGCGCTCCTTCTTATTTAACATTGGTAATGTGTGTTTACTAGTCGATGTTATTTTTAAAACTGAAGTTCAGCGATACAATCGAACAGTACAAGTAATGTAGCGTTTACAAAATTTGAGTGATCATTTAAACAAATGGTAAATAGAAGACGTGATTTGAGTCACGCTGGTTTCAATGGACTATAAGAATTCTAGAGTTCTAGAGCTATGTCTATTCCAGAATTAAAAAAAATTATATATATATTGTAATAAAATAATGAACTCTCCGTGTGTTTAATAATAATTGGTGTGGCTCTCGACGTCTTACTGGTCTGAAACACTTCCTCAGTTTCCCAGTTGATCGAGTCCCAAATGTAGCAAGACCTGTCAAATAGCGTTATGCTGTTGAAGAAATATATGTGTAGTTTCACCATAAGTTTTAAAACAAAAATTGTTGCTTGTTGAAGAGAAATAAAAAAAAATTGTGTTTAAAAAAAATTATAATTAAAAAAAAATTTTCTTTTTATTAATTAATTAATTAAAATCAATTAATTAATAATGTGCTGTGAAGTTTTAAAATGTATATCACTCCTCTAAGAAATTTTATTGATGTTCTTGTATTTTCCAAATAAACTACAACCACTCATAAGATTGTCTCCAGGACAATCGATACTTGTTTACTTTTTCGTTTTGTAGGTTATCTTCCCTTGTATGTGGTAAAATCCTAGTAGTTTATTATTTAAAATTATATTAATGGTAATTTGTAATATAAATGAAAGAAAGAACTATTTTGTGGTGAAAAGTATTAATGTTTTATTAAATAATTGAAATATAGACTCTTTTCGATTATAATATCGACTCTCAGGGTATCGAAACAGTTACAAGGTTTGGTATATAAAATTCAACAAGGTTCTTTAAACAGCTAATTATTATCAAAGTCAGAGAAATCGGGCCAATATTTAAAAAGTATAACGTTACAACAAGTTAATTACTAATACTAGATACACACATTGAATAATAAATTTGAAATAATATAATTTGTTGTCACCAACACAGCTGACGGGAAACAAGGAGGCGTTGCTAACGAAAATCTGCAAATGGCTGCCGTCAAGTCGGTCAAAATGTCCTCCGAATCTGCGATGTTCCAAATAAGATATTTTCTGGTAGTATTTACGTCCTGGTGTCTGCAAAACTCCTTTCTGATGTTGTGTAGTGTCTTAAGTGAAGTTTCCGTGTTGTCTTTTGTATATCTGTGTAGTTATAAGTTCGTTCACTTTTTATGATTCCGACACTAATATATGGTTATGTGGTATACTGTTTTCTTGTGTTTTATAGTGTTTTCCGGTGTAGTTATGTGCTGTCCAGTCTTTATTTAGTCTTTATATATTAATTTTGTCACTATGTGGACGTTCCAGAATGATTTTATACGCCACTCGCGGTTTTACAAAAACGTACCGTTCACTTACTCGCCATTACCGTTTCTAGTTAGGTTAGCTCGGTTATAAACCGCTTGTCAAGTTCACTGTACAATTACCAATAATCAACTATCTTATTTCCTCCAGTTTCGACTAAACTCTTAGCCAATATAATTTTATTCTTAACATTGTTCAAATATAATTTTGCATCCTGTGCATATTCCCAAATACACTATATAACTGCCTAAACTTTGGTTATTTATCAATTTTATTTGCTAGATGTAATTTAAATTAATCCTTCAGTTCATTCGGCGTATTTTAAGATTGAATCATGCCGTTTTATAATGTTTTCTGTCCAAAATTAGTAATTTTACTTTCATTTTGTATTCAGTGAAAAATTAAAATTTAACTTCCTGTCATTATGCAAATTCAGCCATTTTTCAGTTATATTTATTATTAATAATCTTATATTGTATTAAAAGGTTTATATTCCCTTATTTTCTTGTAATTAATTGAATTGGTTAAATTTTAAAATATTATTTTGGAATATATGACTCCCCTCTTCAAATTTCTGAGTTTAGTCATTTTCATTTTTATTTATAATTCTGAATATAATTTTATAAAATCTTTCTAAATGATATGTGCAATTATATGGCTTCATCTCAGGTTTATTTTGTCTAAATCCCTTTTGTTTAATTGCATTTAAATGAGTAATTTCTCTGTTTTGATGGAGTTTGGTTTTCATTCTTTGGCCTAGATTTTTTAACAAGTTTTTTCTTACAAAATATTTTTACAAACAATAAATGATGTGTGATACCCTCTCTGACTTTTAAATATGGTATTATAAACTAAACATTTTTTCAAATAACACAACGATAACTAGTATTGGTTACAATACCATGAATAGTTAAACAAATAAGGAATATTTTCAAATAATTGGTTGTCTTCAAACTTCAGACATGTTTTACAATCAAATACTTATTTCTAACATTGAAATATGGTTCACAAAAAAGGTTTTTTACCAACTAACATCTTAATTACTTCTTACTGTTAACACAAGTAATAATTATGTTTACAGTTCTGATGTTAGTTGTAAATTTAAATAAATGACCTTATATCTAATACATTTTTAACATCCTTATCCTATATTTACAAAAACCTTATATCTATATTCTAGCGTGACAGAAAATCCACTACTTATTAAGTCATATAAAATCATAAAAATTAATTACACCACATATGTTAAAATAATATTGAATGAGATTTAAGGAAATCAAAGGAATGAACCACGATAAAATAAAAATCCTCATTACTTTATATAAAAACCACTGTTTAAATATCACAGAAAGTATTGAAAGCAACTCATATTATAAGATCAGTAATTTACCCAGGAAGCTAGGAGCAGTAAACAAATTAAATAACACCATATCAAGAAGAAAGAGAATCAGTTTAAGAGTGGTGAATACCAAAATACCCCAAAAACAAGAAGAAGGAAGAATAAAGTTTGTGATCAGGAAGAAAACAATACCCTGAAACCTTTAGAGAAGAACAAGGTCCGTATCAGTAAATAAATTAAATGCTCCAAACTAAACATCAGTCGAGATAACACAAAGTACCTTGGTTTACCCAAGAATGAAGAAGGAAGACAAGAAGACCAGAAGAATGAAGACTAGAAGAAGGACAAGAAGGAAGACAAGAAAGAAGATATGAAGAAGGACAAGAAAGAAGATAAGAAGAAAGACAAGAAAGAAGACAGGAGGAGAGGAAGAAATAGTATGAAAGAAACACCGTTGTAAAACCTATTATTATTATTAACTACCATCAACCCCAAACCCACAAAAACGATTAAAAAGAAAGTATAACATACCAAAATCCTATAAAAATGTAATTATTTAGAAAACTAAAGTGCTGTATAGTATTATAAGAAGTGAACCGACTAAAGCTATTGTGTGATAAGAAAATAAACAAGTCTTAACAGTCCATGATTACTAAAGGTCTGGTCTGAGATAATAAGACTCAAAATATCAGAACCACCAGTGAAAGTGAATTTGTGTAAGTGTTTTTTGGAAATGCAATAAACTTAAAGTTAGTGATACTATGACTTATCAATATGCTATATAACAACTTTAATATCCAATAATAAACAGTATAATAAAATAATAAAAATGGAAGGTTTCCAGTATTTTATTATTCTAATGCAACTCTTTATTTACAAGACATTTGTAAAAAATGCTAATAACTGGAGTATGGGTGGTCATGTTTACTGATGAAGGGGATCATAAATAATAATGGTTTAGACCAGAAAGGACTGGCATTAATTTAGTATTCATAGGTTTAAAATGTTTAAATAAACTGTTTGTTCACAGCCATAAAATCAATGTGTTTGTAAGAGTTATTAGAAAATAAGATTTATATTATGTGTTTAAAATGAATAATGTTTGCTAAATAACAGCATACATACCATTAATAATGTTTCAATAGGTATGCTATGTTAACTCAAAAAGAGTTAAAAGTATATGTTTAAACCATGTCAGCAATATGTTCAATTGTGCAGATTGCTAAATAATGTTCATAATTATTTTGTATAACTGTAGTGTTAATTAAATACTACACCTCACAATAAGTTATAAACCATTTTATTTTCATGTAATAGTAACTATGTAAAATCAGAGGAGTGGTAAGATTAAATTTATTTGAGAAAGATAGAAATGTAAAATTCTAAACTCTAGGCCATTTGGTGAATTCACAGAAACCATATAAACCAGTATAATTCACTTATAAATCCTGTAAACTAGCAAGATTTAGATAAGGTAAATCAGTTAACCACTACTGGGAATGATCCTATGTGTTAAAATGATAATAAGGAAATATACCTTAAAATATGGTAAATTTTCAAAATATATAAATTAATTAATTTTAAAGAGCAATGTCAAATTCAGAGATTAACACAAAAAACCAGTTCAAAGGTTTAATTTATATGTATTTAAGGAAAGGAAGAGGAATATGACTAATTAAAATTTATTATAATAGTATTAATGATAATTAAAATGGAGGAAAATTTGTATAAAGACGGAAATCCAATTTTGAGCCTATATTTCCAAAAGGGAAAGAAATTTGTTAATTTCCACAAAATGTCTACAGATATGGACTATAATATATCAATTTAAAGGGAATGAGATGACTAAACCAATGATAAGATTCATAATTCATGAAAGTGATGAATAAAATAAATAAATTCCATATATAATGTAATATTGTATCATGTGTATGGGTAATCGAAATATGTTAACAATACTTTTTCAAAGATTAACTGGGCCAGATTTTGACCAAGTTAATTAGTCTTTTGTTGAATATCAAGCTGTATAGTTGTGTGAAAAAACGTTCCTTAAAACCGAGTAGAAAATGGTACGACAAATTGCCATTAATGTTAGTGCATCGAGAGTTAGATGAATTGAACACTTTCCTAGCTAAATTTACCAAAACCTTAACGACAATAGTGAAAAATAACACCTAACTTCATGATACGAGTGATATAAAACTGTAAAACAATATATTTGACATAATTCACGCTACAACGCATAATCACTTTTACAGACAACCTAACCAACAGAAGTGAACACATACCAAATAACTTAATTAACACCAATATACACGGAACACTTCTTCAGAACACATCAAACTAACTAATAGACAGATTACACCAGTGCGGGAACATTTCAAACATTCATGAAGATAATTTTGTTGAGTTTTTAACAAGACGACTTTTGCAGTAATATATCCAGATCGAGTAGCGGCCATCTTTGAATTTACTAAGCCTACCTTCTTCATCCCGTGGTGACGTCATCGAAGCTGCCAATGGTCTGACAAAACAATTTATTAAACATTATATATCAGAATTATTTAAATACTGTTAAATAATAATTATTGAATTTATTTTAATTGTTAATGTTATACTTTCTCGTCATCCTTCTCTGACTATTAATTTAATCGCTCAAAGAACCTGTCCTTTATATAATACCTATAATAATTTTTATACTGTATGCACAATCGATAATTCCCTGAGACGGAGTCGATAATTGTTCTCAATCGATAAAAAATCGATTATTTATTAAATTGTTTAATAAATCCATATATTTCAATTGTTTTTTATCTGTTATTATTTCACAGGCTAATTTAAGGTTATTTATTAAGGCTAAGGGACTTCAAGAAGAAGAAAATATTTTATTTGAGTGAGATATTGGACCAGCAAGAAAAATCATCGATCGATTGCTGACTGGAGTTAATCTATTTAACTCCAGACTTGGTTCAAATCTTCCAGAAGTGCTCGATAGTTAATAAATACCTTCCTAATTCTCTAAATTTTTACAAAACCTTTTAAAACAGCCTTATTTCTTAATTACACACATTGATTAACATAAACAAAATTATTTTTTGTATTGAAAATTTTATTTTTTATAAAATTTTTCTCTACTATTTTATTTTTGTAAGGACCGGCATACAGGGTCTCGTTACAAAGTGGCGTCCAACTTAGAGGGCTTGATAAGATAAGCTTGGCAGCGGTTAATTAATAGAAGAGAGAAAAATGCAAAGACGAGCTACCTCGAAAAAGAGGGCGGCAGAGGCCGAAAAGGAGGTTGACATGGGGGATAAGGAGGCAACACCCGTGGAGGATCGGGAAGAATCACTACCCCCGGTGGAACAAAAACAACCTGAACCACCAGAGGAACAACTAGAAGTACCAACGCAGACAGTGGAAGTCAATGTCCCAGAGAAGGAGAAATCTAAAACAAAAGAAAGTAAAATGGACAGATTAATGGAAATGTTGATGAAAATGGAAGAGAGAATGGACGAGAATAATAAGAAATTGAGTGAAGGTCTGAATAATAGAATGGAAGAAACTAGTAAAAAGATGGAGAATAAAATGGATTCCACTAACAAGAAGATGGATGACAACAACCAGTCCACTAAGGAAGATTTGGGTGGAATGAATAAAAGAATAGAAAATACCAACAAGAGGATTGAAGAAACCAGTAAGAGTTTAGAAGAGAAGATGGAGGAAAACAACCAATCTTTGAATAAGAAAATGGAAGACCTGAAAAAGGACAACCAATCGTTGAGTAAGAAGATGGAAAGGAAAATGGAAGAAAATAGTAGGAATTTGGAGGAGAAAATGGAAGAAACCAGTAGGAAAATAGAAAATGACAACCAACAATTAAGGGAAGAATTGAGAGAGGACAATCAACTGCTGAGAGAAGAATTAAGGGAAGTTAACGAAGAGAACATGAATAAGTTAGACGAGAGGATTGAGTTAGCCAAGGAGGAGATAAATAAAAAGATAACAGAAACGAAGAAATCCATCGTAAAGAAGTTAGAACAGGAAGTCGTGGTGGTTAATCAGCAGATCAGAGAAGTAGACGAAAGATGTCGTCAAACAGAAAACGAAGTGCTGGAAGTCCGGGAAGTAATAACTAAGGAGATTACTCAGGTCCAAGAACAACAGAAAACTAAAATGGAGGAGACCAAGAAATTTGCCTTGGAGGAAGTGAATAAAGTGCGGACACAGGTAACTGAAAGATGCGACGGCGTGGAAGCCGCTATGACGAACATAACCGGACAGGTGCGTCAGAGCCAGGAGGAGATAGAGTTGATAAAGAACAGACCGACTGGATATCATAATTTCTCCATGTCAGAAAACAGAGAATGGCTTAATTTCCGGCAATATAAACGGAAGCCCATGGAATTCTTGGCACGCATAGAGGAATACTTAGAGAAACACAGAGGGAACCGATGGGTCCAGAACAGGGAAATCCTTGACGAGTCGTTTCGGGAGGTGAATGACCATTGGTGGATGGCCAACCGGAGCGACATCGACAATTATGAGCAATTTAAGAGCCTATTCAAGGCCAAGTACTGGTCAGAGACAACTCAAAATTTAATAAGAGACAATATATGCCACGGCCACTACAAACCTCAAGTCGGTAGTTCAATGACAGCTTATTTCCTCGGCAAGGTATGTATGGCCAAGCACTTAGAACCGGCCATACCTGAGGAATGCCTAATAAATAAGTTGTCCTATCATTATGATGAAGAGGTAATTCGTGCGAGGAGGGGCAGCCAAATAAAAACCATCCAGGCAATGACAGAACTCCTCGAAAACTATGAAAATGAAGACTACTACCGACAGAGTCGTAGAAGAAGTGATGGGCCCGAACCAAGGACTTATCAGAACAATAACCAGGGTACGAACAACCTAAACACTGGGTACCAAGGAGGACGGGCATACCCGCAAAATAACAATTTTAGTAATAATAATAATATTAACAACTCTAGTTTCAATAATAATAATAATAATACGGGTCCAAACCATCCAAACCCGAGTCGACCCTCTAATGGTTATCAGGGTAACCGCAATCCCTACCCTAATAACACAAATAGTCAGAGAAGCACCAATTATGGTAATAGTCATTACCATAATAATAATAATCGTGCGGGTCCCAATAATGGTAATTCCGTTAATAATAGGTTTCCTCGCCCTAGAGTGAACTTCATACGAGCCACAGATGGACGACAGCGGAGATTCAACCACAATCGAAGAAACAGCTACCGCGGATACGAAGAAAGGCGGAGGAGCCTAGAACGGGACCAACCAAGGTACTATCCGGCAAGGAGGAGTAATAGTTTAGATGACGCTGAACGGAGGTCTAACCACGAACGACCGGAAGACCATAGGACAGATCGACAGGTAACCACTCTGAGCATCCCAACTGAGGCATCAACTAGTATGGGTCAAAGGAACAATGATGCCGAGCCTTTAAACGGGCACAGGCAGTAATAAATCGCCGGAACCCGTTACTGCTCCTAAATACTGGGTATAATAATAATGATGAGTGCAATCATAGGTATAATAACAATCGTATCACAGTCATAGGGTGCAACTACCTAAAAGACATCAGACATGAGTTATTGGAAGAGGATAACAGGAATCCCACCAATAACTTCAACAATGAAATAATACATGTCGACGCCGAGGTAGAAGGCATCCCAGCCAAGTTAATGATCGATACTGGTTCGAACGTGTCAATCATAAGTACGACGGAACTGGAGACGATACAGCAAGAGTGCGGGAGAACTTTACCAACGTTGCCGTTGAATAATATTATTTTGTTGGGAGCAACCGGCCGACAAAACAAAACTATACGTAGGCAAGTCTCCGCCAGTGTGATGAGCTGTGGTATAGCAATTGATATGGAATTCTTGGTGGCGAGCGGTCTGCCGTTTAATAAACTGGTCGGGTGTGATGTGCTTAGGAGGAATTCCGCCATCATTGATCTGAGAACTGAAACATTATCGCTGTTTTCTAACGGACATACTTGGACGGCGAACTTGGTGGGTAGTGACCAAGTCGTTCCCGATAGTATCCATCAGCAAATCCGAGAAATTAATTACATCCATCCAACATCAATAATTGAACAAAGGATAGACGACACCTCCAATGAAGATTTATGGTCACAAAAAATCCAGGAGATCAGGGATTTCCGGAGCGGTATAACTGGCGAAAAGTTAACAATAAACCAAGCGAACAAATTAATAAACATATATAACAAATATAAATCAGTCTTTTCTGATGAGCCCGGTAAAGTGAAAAACTTCCAGTGTACTCTACAGTTCCGAGACACTGTGGACTTTAACCGGAAGTCTTACCCCATTGCGCAATCACGAAAGCAAGCAGTAAGAGCTGAAATAGAGCAAATGATTAACCGTGACATTATAGAGAGTAGCCATTCCCCATATACAAGTCCTGTCGTGGCTATTCCTAAGAAAAACGGACAAGTCCGTTTGTGTTTAGATGCGCGCGAAATAAATAAAATGATCATTAATGACAGGACTTCGCCCGGTGAGATTGAGGAGATTTTAAAACGGTTCCACGGTACCAAATACTTCAGTACCTGGGATACGGTGTGCGGGTACTGGCAGGTGGAATTACATCCACAGAGTCGTCAGTATCTGGCCTTTATATTCGAAGGGCGGAACTACCAGTTTAAGAGGTTGCCCTTCGGACTGGTAAACTCAGTCGCAGTCTTTGTGCACTGCATGGACCAGATACTTGGCCAAGAAGCACTACAATTCACCACCGTATATGTCGATGACTTGCTAGTGTCCTCAGAAACTTGGGAGGAACACTGCTACCGTGTGGAACACGTATTACAGAAGCTAGCGACAAATAATATTACGCTAAAATTAGCAAAATCTCATTTCATTGCTAAGGAAATACAATTCTTAGGCTTCATCTTAAATGATCAGGGAATCTCACCGTCGGCTGAAAAAGTCGAAGCGATTCAGAACTTTCCTACACCTAAGAATCGAAGGCAGTTACAGTCGTTCCTGGGACTCTGTAATTACTACCGCAAGTTCCAGGAAAAGTACTCAGAACTGACTGACAAATTTCAGCCGCAACTGTCATCCAAAAATAAATGGATCTGGGGTAATGAACAACAAAATATATTATCTCTAATAAAACAAAAATTCCTTGAACCCATTATACTCCGCCATCCAGATTTTAACAAGCCTTTCTTTCTTAATTGTGATGCCAGTGACATCAGCCTCGGCACTACCTTATATCAAGAGGATGAGGAGGGCGAACATCTTGTGATCTGCTTTGCCAGCAGAGCGTTGAATCAATGTGAGAAAAACTACAACGTTACAGAAAAGGAATTATTGAGTGTCGTGTTCGCGTGCGGAAAGTTCCGCACTTATAACCTTGGTTATTCCGTTACCGTCCGGACAGACCATAAATCTATCTCGTTCCTTAAGAGATGTAAGTTAAGCCATGGAAGGTTAACGCGGTGGATACTATTGCTGCAAGAATACGACCTTAAGTGGGAGTATATCCCCGGAAGGAAGAATGTCGTTGCGGACGTATTGTCTAGAGTAGACATTGACAAACAGACGTTCGAGGGGGAGAAGGAGAGTATTCTTAAAGTATACCATATTCTAAGCAGCAGCGCCGGTCTACAATCAATTTTAGAACACCTGAGCACACACCAACAAGCTGACCCGAAGTTAATCTCTATTATCACAAGATTGGAAGCAGGGGATGAGACAATCTCCCAATATTATAAAATACATAATGGAATCATGTTTTCAAGACCATCTTTATATAAGGAGGAATGGAAGGTTATAATTCCGACCCATATCGAGAAGGAGATAGTGTTCAATTATCATGTTCGATATGGGCATATGGGCGCCTTAAAGGTGGTAAAGGCCCTGGAAGAGAGCTGCCATATCAAAGACATAAATCGGAAAGTACGAAAGTACATAAGAAACTGTCGCATTTGCCAACTCGTAAAAACAAACAACGAGAAAAGAGAGGGGCAGATGATTCCGATAACCTCTCAGTCGAAACTTGAGAAGGTATTCCTGGATATCTGTGGGCCATTTCCCCGCAGTGGAGGCCGCCACCGATACAAATATCTCGTCATCATAATGGACCATTATACCAAGTTCGTGAAGCTATACCCAGCGAATCGTGCGACTACGAATAAAGTTCTTGAAATCCTGATCAACCAGTACTTCCCAACCGTCGGACAACCGGTATCGATCATAACCGACCACGGAACACAATTCAAGGGGAGGAAATGGCGGGATACACTGCTGTCAATGGGGGTTCATACATACAAGACATCAGTATACCACCCGAGCAGTAACCCGGCCGAAAGAGTCTTGCGAGAGGTGGGGCGCCTATTAAGAACGTATTGCCATGATCAGCAGAGGAGGTGGCAAGAATACTTGGAGGCCACTGAAGTATTCCTCAACCTGGCATACCATCCAGCCATAGGAATAACCCCTTACTCCGCAATGTACGAAAGACAACCCCCTAGGGAGATCGAAGATATCTTGGAGTTCCCCAGAGAGCATAAATATATATTTAGTAGAATTCAATTTCATAATAAGGTGGCCGAAGATCAGGAGAAACGGCGGAATAAGTACGATAAAAGCATGAGTAAGGTTATTAATTATACCGTTGGAGAGAAGGTGTTGTTGAAGAATAGGGAATTACCCAGTTCCTTAGAGGGGATAACAAAAAAATTATTGCTTCTGTACACTGGTCCCTATATTGTCTCTAAGAACAATAACAACAACACGTACGAAATAAAGGAAATGAATTCAAATAAAGTTAAGGGTGTCTTTAACCAGGCATCCATGAAGAAATTTTATGAATAAATCATCCAAATTTTAAAGCAAGGTAAGACCATCTTACTAACCAGGAATTTGAAATAAACATTTTGGAAGAGAATATAAAACAGGAATTAGAATAAAATCATCAAAATTTTAAAACAAGGTAAGACCATCTTACTAAACCAGGAATTTGAAATAAACATTTTGGAAGAGAATATAAAACAGGAATTAGAATAAAATCATCCAAATTTTAAAACAATGTAAGACCATCTTACTAACCAGGAATTTGAAATAAACATTTTGGAAGAGAATATAAAACAGGAATTAGAAAAAATCATCAAAATTTTAAAGCAAGGTAAGACCATCTTACTAAACCGGAATTTGAAATAAACATTTTGGAAGAGAAACATTTTGACAATAATACCAAAAGAATTTATGAATAACAAAATTCCAAAAACAATGTAAGACAATTACATACAATTTATTTGAAAGTAACTATTTGGAAGTAAGAATATAACCAAAAAGAATTTATGAATAACAAAATTCCAAAAACAATGTAATACTTTACATAACACCTATTTGAAGAAAACTTTATGGCAAGAATATAAAAAGGAATTTAGAATGAGAAATCATCTAAATTTAAAAAGATTGTAAGTTCACCTTACTAACCAAGAATTTGAGAAAAAACATTTTGAAGAGATAAATATAAAACAGAATTTAGATTGAAATAATATAAGTTCTAAAAAGAAAAGCAAGCCCACCTTACATACAAATTATTTGAAAACTTTATGGAATAATATAAGAAGAGTGAATTTTGAATTATGTATAAATCAAGTTTCCAAACCAAGAATAAGTACAACTTACCAACCAATTATTAATAAAACACTTTATTGAGATAAACAGAAGAGATTTAATGCCATATTTATGGTAAGCATAAAATATAATTACCATGGTAATAAAGGATCATAATGGGATGAATAAAGGAAACAGACTTTAGAATTAAAACAAATAATTCGGGAAAATATGATCATGTCTAATTTCAATAAAAAGAGTAAAAACCTTCCCATAAAATGATGCCAAAGGAAATAAATAAAAAATTTTTTTTTTTTTTTTTTTAATACGATTTGAGTTGATACGATTTCAGTGATTGAATAAAATAAAGTACAAAAACTTATGTGGAATTATGAGATAATAAAACTTTGAAGTGGTATGAGGAGAAATTATGACCTCATTATGAAATTAATAAAAAACATTCATTCGAAAGTATAATAACCATGACAGGAATAATGTGAGAATAATATCAAAGATATATGTAATTAAACGAATTAATATAAAATGATTTATGAATTAAATGTCAATTATGATAATGACAGTTATAAAAAGTTCTAGAAAATAGAACAAGTGGAAATAATGAGAACAAAGAAACAGTCTAAAAATGTCATAAAGATATGCTACTATAAACAATGCAGATTATAATAAAAAAACCAGAAGGTAATAAAGAGTTTATAACCAAAAGATTTATATGATAAGAAAAGTTGAAAAATGTAATAATAGAAGAGCTTCCTACCATAATATCAAATGAATGAAACATCCAGTTAACGAGACAGAAGAACAACTGAGATAGGAATATTAAAATCTCTGAGAAATATAATAAGTAATAAGTGAAGTATCCCAAAGATATTTTTTTTTTTAAATAGTAACAAATGTGTACTATTCTGAATAATTTTTTAATCTGTCTGTAGATAATTCCAGCAGTATTAATATGTTTTTTGAGCAGAGATGATTTGCCTCTGTACTCAAATATGTGTGAAGTATTGGACAGCAGAGGAAGTAGCGTACAGTGCCTCTCTGAACTGAACCAGCTCACAAAGTAGGGAACGATAGGGAGGAAATATCCCAAAGAGAAAATACTAAGAAGAAATATGAAAATGAAATAATAAATATGAAACTCAGATGACTATTACTATCAAGGAAGATCCAGTGAGAATGAGAAAAATATAAACTCAAATATAAATAAGAAAATTTTTAAAATGGAAGGAAGTCCAGAATAATAACACACCTAGAATAATTATCATATGCAATTGTTTCAAACAAAGCAAGTATAGTCTGAAAAAATTACTTCTGGAGAAGGGCATTCTGTAGCGTGACAGAAAATCCACTACTTATTAAGTCATATAAAATCATAAAGTTTAATTACACCACATATGTTAAAATAATATTGAATGAGATTTAAGGAAATCAAAGGAATGAACCACGATAAAATAAAAATCCTCATTACATTATATAAAAACCACTGTTTAAATATCACAGAAAGTATTGAAAGCAACTCATATTATAAGATCAGTAATTTACTCAGGAAGCTAGGAGCAGTAAACAAATTAAATAACACCATATCAAGAAGAAAGAGAATCAGTTTAAGAGTGGTGAATACCAAAATACCCCAAAAACAAGAAGAAGGAAGAATAAAGTTTGTGATCAGGAAGAAAACAATACCCTGAAACCTTTAGAGAAGAACAAGGTCCGTATCAGTAAATAAATTAGATGCTCCAAACTAAACATCAGTCGAGATAACACAAAGTACCTTGGTTTACCCAAGAATGAAGAAGGAAGACAAGAAGACCAGAAGAATGAAGACTAGAAGAAGGACAAGAAGGAAGACAAGAAAGAAGACAGGAGGAGAGGAAGAAATAGTATGAAAGAAACACCGTTGTAAAACCTATTATTATTATTAACTACCATCAACCCCAAACCCACAAAAACGATTAAAAAGAAAGTATAACATACCAAAATCCTATAAAAATGTAATTATTTAGAAAACTAAAGTGCTGTATAGTATTATAAGAAGTGAACCGACTAAAGCTATTGTGTGATAAGAAAATAAACAAGTCTTAACAGTCCATGATTACTAAAGGTCTGGTCTGAGATAATAAGACTCAAAATATCAGAACCACCAGTGAAAGTGAATTTGTGTAAGTGTTTTTTGGAAATGCAATAAACTTAAAGTTAGTGATACTATGACTTATCAATATGCTATATAACAACTTTAATATCCAATAATAAACAGTATAATAAAATAATAAAAATGGAAGGTTTCCAGTATTTTATTATTCTAATGCAACTCTTTATTTACAAGACATTTGTAAAAAATGCATAATAACTGGAGTATGGGTGGTCATGTTTACTGATGAAGGGGATCATAAATAATAATGGTTTAGACCAGAAAGGACTGGCATTAATTTAGTATTCATAGGTTTAAAATGTTTAAATAAACTGTTTGTTCACAGCCATAAAATCAATGTGTTTGTAAGAGTTATTAGAAAATAAGATTTATATTATGTGTTTAAAATGAATAATGTTTGCTAAATAACAGCATACATACCATTAATAATGTTTCAATAGGTATGCTATGTTAACTCAAAAAGAGTTAAAAGTATATGTTTAAACCATGTCAGCAATATGTTCAATTGTGCAGATTGCTAAATAATGTTCATAATTATTTTGTATAACTGTAGTGTTAATTAAATACTACACCTCACAATAAGTTATAAACCATTTTATTTTCATGTAATAGTAACTATGTAAAGTCAGAGGAGTGGTAAGATTAAATTTATTTGAGAAAGATAGAAATGTAAAATTCTAAACTCTAGGCCATTTGGTGAATTCACAGAAACCATATAAACCAGTATAATTCACTTATAAATCTTGTAAACTAGCAAGATTTAGATAAGGTAAATCAGTTAACCACTACTGGGAATGATCCTATGAGTTAAAATGATAATAAGGAAATATACCTTAAAATATGGTAAATTTTCAAAATATATAAATTAATTAATTTTAAAGAGCAATGTCAAATTCAGAGATTAACACAAAAAACCAGTTCAAAGGTTTAATTTATATGTATTTAAGGAAAGGAAGAGGAATATGACTAATTAAAATTTATTATAATAGTATTAATGATAATTAAAATGGAGGAAAATTTGTATAAAGACGGAAATCCAATTTTTAGCCTATATTTCCAAAAGGGAAAGAAATTTGTTAATTTCCACAAAATGTCTACAGATATGGACTATAATATATCAATTTAAAGGGAATGAGATGATTAAACCAATGATAAGATTCATAATTCATGAAAGTGATGAATAAAATAAATAAATTCCATATATAATGTAATATTGTATCATGTGTATGGGTAATCGAAATATGTTAACAATACATTTTCAAAGATTAACTGGGCCAGATTTTGACCAAGTTAATTAGTCTTTTGTTGAATATCAAGCTGTATAGTTGTGTGAAAAAACGTTCCTTAAAACCGAGTAGAAAATGGTACGACAAATTGCCATTAATGTTAGTGCATCGAGAGTTAGATGAATTGAACACTTTCCTAGCTAAATTTACCAAAACCTTAACGACAATAGTGAAAAATAACACCTAACTTCATGATACGAGTGATATAAAACTGTAAAACAATATATTTGACATAATTCACGCTACAACGCATAATCACTTTTACAGACAACCTAACCAACAGAAGTGAACACATACCAAATAACTTAATTAACACCAATATACACGGAACACTTCTTCAGAACACATCAAACTAACTAATAGACAGATTACACCAGTGCGGGAACATTTCAAACATTCATGAAGATAATTTTGTTGAGTTTTTAACAAGACGACTTTTGCAGTAATATATCCAGATCGAGTAGCGGCCATCTTTGAATTTACTAAGCCTGCCTTCTTCATCCCGTGGTGACGTCATCGAAGCTGCCAATGGTCTGACAAAACAATTTATTAAACATTATATATCAGAATTAATTAAATACTGTTAAATAATAATTATTGAATTTATTTTAATTGTTAATGTTATACTTTCTCGTCATCCTTCTCTGACTATTAATTTAATCGCTCAAAGAACCTGTCCTTTATATAATACCTATAATAATTTTTATACTGTATGCACAATCGATAATTCCCTGAGACGGAGTCGATAATTGTTCTCAATCGATAAAAAATCGATTATTTATTAAATTGTTCAATAAATCCATATATTTCAATTGTTTTTTATCTGTTATTATTTCACAGGCTAATTTAAGGTTATTTATTAAGGCTAAGGGACTTCAAGAAGAAGAAAATATTTTATTTGAGTGAGATATTGGACCAGCAAGAAAAATCATCGATCGATTGCTGACTGGAGTTAATCTATTTAACTCCAGACTTGGTTCAAATCTTCCAGAAGTGCTCGATAGTTAATAAATACCTTCCTAATTCTCTAAATTTTTACAAAACCTTTAAAAACAGCCTTATTTCTTAATTACACACATTGATTAACATAAACAAAATTATTTTTTTTATTGAAAATTTTATTTTTTATAAAATTTATCTCTACTATTTTATTTTTGTAAGGACCGGCATACAGGGTCTCGTTACAATATTCTTACTTGCTAACCACTGTACTAAGTTGGATTATACAGTTTTTTACACTGTCTTTTAAACATTGTATTTGGGGAATTGTACCCTGTCATTAGTATAATTAAATCTGTTTTTTTTCTCATTATATAAAACAAATGTCGCTTTAAACAGATTTATACCTTGTTACTATTCAAAGTAACATATTCACATAGTACCCATTTTAAGTCACTGAAAGTTGCATATTTCATTGTATTCAATGTTTGTGATTGCCAAGAATGAAACGCAAGGTTTATTTTCTATAATACCTAAAACTAGCACTGGTTCACTTTACACTTTTATTTTATGTTATTTCTAAACGGTCGTGTAGTCTTGTTAACATAATAAATTGGTTAGTGTTTTACAATGGAGATTTGTTCCTTTGGTACTATATTATTGTTTCATCTTGGTTCACTGGCAACTCTTACTTTACACACTTCTCTCTCTTAATTTTATGTACATGTTGTTACTATTTCGTTATACTTTTATTGGTATTTTACTATTTATTTTGGGGATATGGGGATTTGGGTGTCTTTTATAAGAGCATGACATCTTCCTCAGGATGCTGCCTTCTTCTTCTTTCTTCTGTCTTCTTTTCTTCTGTCTTCTGGGACTGGTATCTTCTCCATCTTCTTCTTGATGCCATCGGGTTTCTTGGGATTTCTTCATCTTCTTCGGGTTTCATGGGATTTCTTCATCTTCTTCGGGTTTCTTGGGATTTCTTCATCTTCTTCGGGTTTCTTGGGATTTCTTCATCTTCTTCGTCATTGTAGAAATACATCACCTGTATTGGTTGATCTTGGCTTATTCAGGGTTTCTTTTCCATTTATATTTCCTCGTTGTGGGTTTGGTCATATTCTGTGTTGCTTTGTTATTTACTTTTTACCTTCCTGGGTTATAATTTGAAAACCTTTGGTTATTAGACTGGTTTTGGATGACTCATCACTAGTAACTCATTTTATTTGAACTTGTATTTTTTTAAAATAATAATGATTGCTTTCCACAGTTGCTATGAATTAATTTTTTATATTAAACTTAATGCTTTCTTCCAGATTTAAATGTTATAATTTTATTATTCTAATGATCAAATGCCATTCAATATTATGCATATATCTGTCACGTTACAGATTGCTCTCCTCCAGAAGTAATTATTTCAGACATGTTTATGGATGAAATAATTTCTTATGATAATTTCATCCTTTCTTATATTTCATTTTCTTCCCCATTTTTATATCGACTTTTTATATTAGAGTTTAATTAATTTTATATATATAGTTACTTATTTTACTACTGATCCTTTTCGGATAGTTAGTGTCTTCTGAGATATTATTATTATTGTAATACATTTTCTTTCTTTATAAACTTCGTGTTGCATCCTTGGAATATTAATTCCCTAACATTCCCTATCACGTGGGCTGGGGCAGATCAGAGGGGCACTGTACGCTACACAATCTCTGCTGGCCATACACCACTTCTACAAATTGAGTACAGAGGCATATTCATCTCTGCTCAAAAACATAATGCTGCTGGAATTATCTTCAGTCAGTCATCGAATAAATAAATAAAAAGTAGTCTCATTTTCGACTAATAAAAATATCTTTGGTTTCTTCACTTCGTAGTTTCTCAGATTATCTCACATTTTCTATCTTAATAAATCTTCATAATTATTATTATACTCATTATATATATTTTTTTCTGAACTCTTAACTTGTCTGATATATTAATTTTAATTATGGTTGAAAACCTTTCTTTTAATACTTCTTGTTACTGGTTATAGGGTAACTCTTTTTCTTCTCCATCTGAATTCTCTTTATACTTCCTTCTGGTTACTTTCAGTGTTAGCATGGTCTTTATATATAGTCTTTTCTTATTCATTATTTGAATGGTCTTAATATATTATATTTAATTTTTAAAATTGTATCTTTATATTAGATATACAGGTTGTTATTTTTGATCATTTTATTTAAACATTTTGGTTCTTTCCTTTCTCTTAGAAAGTTATTAATTCGCCTTCGCATCCATTAACATTAATTCATTTATATTATATTTCATGTGGTACTTCTTCTCTTTGCTTTTCATATAGGTTTTATTATTATCATTTGTTCAAAATCATCTTCTCCATATGTTTGGTATGAGTTGTTCTTCTTTGCTCTTAATTAACTGTTTTCATTATCGTTTCATAAGTAATTAGTCTCTTTGCTTCCAAATTTTTTCCTTCTCTTGCATATTATACTCTTTTTTGTTATTCTTCTCTACTCCTTCAAATGCTAATGTGAATATCTAGCATTTATTCTGGATTAAAGTTAATTCTCTTTTCTGAATTAATCATTTTATTTTCTTCTAAATTCAATTATCAATGGAACATATTTATTTTTGGAACTGGGTTAGTTTTATTCAATATTCAAACTCTTCTTTTTATTTAAAGGCAAAACACTTCTCATAAATCATGGTAATATGTTGATCTTATCTTGTTTCAAAGTTCTGACGTTCTATCAACATTCAAATTCTGTTTAATTCATTTATTCCCAGAATTGTTTCATTCAAAATTGTTTATAGTAATGTGATCTTACTATTATTTCTGAATGTTTTGGTATTTCTCTAAATTCAAATTCTTCTTAATTATTTACCATACAGTTTTCTCACAAAATTAGTTATAGTAAGTTGGTCTTACTTCATTTTTTAAATTTTTTGTATATTAACATCAACATTCCTTTCTTCTATTTTTCCATAAAGTTTCTTCTTAAATATTTGGTAGTAAGTTGTGCTTACATATGTTTTTTTAAATTTTGTTGGTTAATAAACTCTTTCTTTTCATTTCCATAAAGTTTCTTCTAAATCATAGATAGTAAGATGTACTTACATATATTTTTAAATTTTGTTGGTTAATAAACTCTTTCTTTTCATTTCCATAAAGTTTCTTCTAAATCATAGATAGTAAGATGTACTTACATATATTTTTAAATTTTGTTGGTTAAACACAAAATGCCTTTCTTCTATTTTCTTCCATAAAGTTTTTCTCCAAAATATTAGGTTGTAAGTTGTGCTTACATATTTTAAATTTTATAGTTATATAAAAATTCTTTCTTTTTATTCATCCCAAAAGTTGTACTTACTTATTTTAGAATTTTTTTAGTTTAAATTCAAAAATTCTTTTTAATTAAATTGCCATAAAATGTTTTCTCCGAAATATCTGGTTGTAAGTTGTTCTTACATCATTTTAGGATTTTTATGTTTAAAATATTCTAAATTCAAAACTCCCCACTCATTCTTCATAATACTTTTTCATAGATCCTTGATTGTACACACCTTTGATTTTTCCTGAAACGATTTCCCTCAACTCATAGGTATTGTTATGCTTATCATTTACCACAACATGTGGTCCGGTATAAAGTAATAATAATTTTTTGGTTATGCCTTCTAAGGTGCTGGGCAGCTCTCGATTTTTAGGAGGACTTTCTCACCCTCTTTATATGTTATAATACGCCCTATTGCCTTTTGGTATTTGGCTTGCCGTTTTTCTTGATCTTCTGCTACCTTGTTGTAAAACCTCAACTGGTTGAATTTCCGATTATTGTTTGTTGGAAATTCAATGATTTGTTCAATTTCTCGGGGAGTCGGCTTCTCATACATGGCTGAGTATGGTGTAATTCCTATAGCTCGATGGTGGGCAAAATTTAGGAATGTCTCTGTCGCTGCTAGGTACTCTTGCCACTTTTTCTGTTGGTTGTGACAGTACGTGCGCAAGAACCTACCCACTTCTCTCAGTACTCTCTCAGCCGGATTGCTACTTGGGTGGTAGACTGACGTCTTATAAGTTTTGATCCCAAGTGCTAATAAAGTGTCTCGCCACCTCCTCCCCTTAAATTGTGTACCGTGGTCGGTAATAATGGAAGATGGTCTACCGATCTCTGGCACATACAAATCGATAATCCCCGCCAGAACCTTTGCTGTTGTTGCCCGATTAACCGGATATAGCTTTATATACTTGGTGTAGTGGTCCATTATGATTACCAGGTATTTATACCTGTGTCGACCACCGCTACGGGGAAATGGCCCGCAGATATCCAAAAACACTTTTTCCAGTTTTGCGTTTGAAGTTATCGGTATCATGATACCCTCTGTCTTTTCATTGTTTATTTTGGCTCATTGGCAGATCTTACAGGACTTGATGTACGTTCTCACCTTGCGGTTGATATTCTTGATCTTACAGTTTTCCTCTAGAGCCTGTATGACTTTTAATGCTCCCATGTGACCATACCTGACATGGTAATCGATGATGACCTCCTTTTCGATTTGGTGTGGGATTATCACCTTCCATGTCTCTTCGTCCAAGGCCGTTTTTATGAATAAGCTCCCTTTGTTAAGATGGTAATATTTGGAAATGGTATCATCATTGGCTTCCAAGCGACTCATGATGTTTTTCAGCTTAGGATCAGACTGCTGATGAATTCGAATATTTATTAATAGAGCTTGTAGATCGGCTCTGATCTTGAAGATGTTATAAATTTTTACCAAGCTCTCCTTCTCTCCCTCGAAAGTCTGATCTTCCAGATTTATACGTGACAACACATCCGCTACCACGTTCTTTTTTCCTGGAATGTATTCCCATTTCAGATCATATTCTTGTAGGGCGAGTACCCACCTAGCCAATCGGCCGTGACTCAACTTGCACCTACGAAGGAACGAGATGGATTTATGATCAGTTCGTACCGTGACTTGATATCCGAGAATGTACGTCCGGAAATTGCTGCATGCGAACACCACGCTCAGCAATTCCTTTTCTGTCACACTGTAGTTCTTTTCGCAATGGTTCAGTGTGCGACTAGCGAAGCTTATTACCAGATGTTATCCCTCCTCATCTTCCTGGTATAAAGTCGTTCCTAAGCTCAGATCGCTAGCGTCACAGTTTAAAAAGAATGGTTTCTTAAAATATGGGTGACGAAGTATAACGCTCTCCAGAAACTTCTCTTTTATCAAGCGGAAAGTAAGATCTTGATCTTCACCCCAAGTCCATTTGTTCTTAGCAGATAACTGTGGTTGAAACTTGGCGGTCAACTCGGAATATCGGCTCTGAAACTTCCTGTAATAGTTACAGAGTCCGAGGAAAGATTGTAATTGTTTCCTGTTTCTTGGTTGCGGGAACCTTTGAATTGCCTCCACTTTCTCTGCTGACGGGGTAATACCTCTGTCGTCTAGGTTGAAACCCAAGAATTGTACCTCGCGCGCTATGAACTTGGATTTCTCCAACTTCAGAGTTATGTTGTTCTGCGCTAACTTGCTTAGTACATAATCTACTCTGTAGCAGTGCTCCTCCCAGGTTTCGGATGTGATGAGTAAGTCGTCAACATAGACGGTGGTAAATTGGAGCGCTTCTTGTCCAAGAATCTGGTCCATGCATGCCACAAAGATGGCGACAGAATTGACAAGTCCGAAGGGCAGTCTCTTGAACTGGTAATTGCGCCCTTCGAAAATGAACGCCACGTACTGGCGGCTTTGTGGATGCAGCTCTACTTGCCAATAACCACAGAGAGTATCCCAGGTGCTAATAAACTTAGTGCCATGAAAACGTTTTAAGATCTGCTCTATTTCACCGGGAGAGGTTCTGTCATTCACAATCGTCTTGTTCAACTCGCGCGCATCTAAACAGAGCCGGACTTGTCCGTCTTTCTTTGGAACAGCAATAATTGGACTAGTGTAAGGTGATTGACTAATCTCAATTATGTCATTTTCTATCATCTTATTTATCTCTGTTCTCACGGCTTCTTTGAGCGACTGCGCGATTGGATATGACCTCCGGTTAAACTCTACGTTTTCTTTGAATCGAAGTTGGCACTGGTAGTTTTTTACCTTCCCTGGTTCATCTGAAAACACTGCCTTGTACTTCTCATATATTGTGATTAGACGATCAGCTAAATGTATAGGTATTTTCTTGTTATCGCTTCCGCACTGGAAATCCCGTATTTCTTGGATCTTTTCTGACCATAAATCCTCTCCTCCATGGTTGTATATAATGGGTTTAGAAAGAGGGCTGTTTCTAATAATATTAATTTTACGAAGTTGTTGATGTATAGGGCTGGGAAGTATAGTTGTGCCTCCTACCAGATCTGCGGTCCATGTTACTCCGTCTGGGAAAAGTGATACTTTATCTAAATTAAGATCGATTACTGCAGAATATCTTCTAAGAATATCGCAACCGACTAATATGTCAAATGGTAATCCGGTGGCGATTAAAAATTCCATTACTAAAGCTATATCACGGCTAACGACACTTAAGGAAACTTGCTTTCTGATGGTTTTATTCTGGCGGCCAGTTGCACCTATTAACACAATGTTGTTGACTGGTAACATTGGCAAAGTTTTTCCACATGCACTTTGTATTCTCTCCAATTCATTTGCGTTTATTATAGAAATATTGGCACCTGTGTCTATCATTATTTTAGCGGGAACTCCTTCCACCTCCGCTGTTATATAAAGTATTTCATTATTATTGTTGCTGAGACTCTTCTCGTTCTCTTCCAAAAGTTCCGTTCTAATATCTTTTAGATAGTGGTTACTTATTATAGTGATGTTTTTATGATTGTTTGCTTGTTGCAATTCATCCTTTTCTAACCCAGGAAGTATAAGCAGTAACGGGTCATTGTTGTTGATTACTGCCTCCTCCCGTTTAAAGCATTTTGGTCATCGTTCGTGTTAGTATTGACCGAGGCATCGTTCGGGAAACTCTGATCCGTTTCCTGACGCTCTGTACCCTGTGCGAGGTTTAGCGCCCTGTTCTGTTGTCGGCCAAGATCCTCCAGGCTTGTACTTCTTCTTCCCTGTTCGTATCTTGGACCGTCCCGTTCCGCACTCCTCCATCTTCGGTCGGCGCCGTGGAAGCTGTTCCTCCGTGGTTGATAATATCTCCTGGGTCCGCGATCTTCCGCTCTTATAAAATTAACCCTAGGGCGCGACACTCGGTTATTATTATTATTACTATTATTATTACTATTATTATTACTATAATTATTATTATAGTAATTTCGGTTGGGTGGGTATGGTCTGTCACCGTTATTGCTGGGGTATGGATTTCTCTGACTGTATGGGATACTATTATTAGGCTGATAATAATTATTCCTATTATTCGGATAGGGGTTGTTATTTCTAACACCGTTAAAATTGCCGTTAAAATTGTTATTACGCGGCGGGTTGTTAGGGCCGTCGTAATTACTGGGCTGGTTCCGGTTACTGGGATGGTTATTGCCGTTATTGGGGTATGTATTCGGCCTTGCCTCTGGTCTCTCATTTCTCTTCCTGCTCTGCCGATAATACTTCTCATTTTCATATCCCTCTAACAACTCGGTCATCGCCTGGATGGTCTTGATCTGGCTACCTCTCCGGGCCCTGATAATGTCTTCATCATAGTGATATGATATTTTATTCACTAGACACTCTTCTGGTATTGCCGGCTCGAGGTGTTTTGCCATGCACACCTTCCCCAAGAAATATGCTGTCATGCTACTGCCTAGCTGTGCCCTGTATCGTCCATTACATATATTGTCACGGATCAAGTTCTGGGTAGTCTCAGACCAGTACTTCGCCTTAAACATTTTCCGGAACTGCTGGTAGTCGGGAATTTCACTCCGGTTGGCCATCCACCAATTATCCGTTATTTCTCGGAAGGACTCATCTAAGATTTCCCTGCTATGGCTCCATTGCGTGATTTTATGCTTAGCGAAGTATTCCTCTATTCTAGCCAGGAACTCCATCGGCTTACGCTTATACTGTCGGAAGTTGAGCCACTCTCGGCTTTCGTTGATGGGCAATCCGGTGAAATGAGTCGGCCTATTTCTTAACGTTTCCATTTCTTCTCGGCTTTGTCGCACCTGACCGGTGATATTGGTCATGGTCTCTTGCATATCATTAGACCGTTCCGTTACTTGGTTGCGTACTCTCCCGAATTCTTCTTGAGTTTCCTTCCTCTGTTCTTCTACTTTCCTGCGGCTATGTTCTTCGATATTTGTAAATTTAATGTTCACTACTTCTTTAAACTCTTGTACCTCCTTTTCGGTCTGGTTGCACTTCCCATCAATCTCTCGAATCTGTCGATTTACCATTATGTTTTCCTCTTCCATCTTCTTATTCATCGCTTTCTTGTTAACATTGATTTCCTTATTCAGTTCTTCTCGCAACAATTCCATTCTTTCGTCCAGTTTGTCCAAATTCTCCTGATTGACCTCTCTTAATTCTTCTCTTAAAATTTGATTGTCCTCTCTCAATTCTTCCAACTTCTCCCCCATCTTCTCTTCCAACTTCTTGTTATCTTCTTTCAACTCTTCCTTCAATTGTCGGTTGTTCTTCTCTATCTTCTTCCTGGTTTCATCGATTTTCTGATTGGTGTTTTCAATTTTATTAATCAATTCTTCTTTAGTCGACTTGAATTCTTCCTTGAAAGATTGGTTGTCTTCCTTCAATTCTTCTAACTTTTCTCCCATCCTCTCTTCCATCTTCTTACTATTTTATTCTATCTTCTTATTTGTTTCTTCCTTGCTGGATTTGATATCTTCTTTCAAAGATTGTGTGTCCTTCTTCCTGTTCTCGTCCATTTGTTCCATCATTGCTCTGATCATCTCTTGTATACCCCCATCCTCCGTTCGTGTCGGCTTTTCCAATTGTTCCTTCCGGACATTGATTTCCCCTGTTTGTGTGGGTATTTCCGGTTGTTCCTCTGATTGTTCAGTTTGTTTGGACAACACCGGCGGCAATGAACTCTCCACATCTACTGGCGTTGCCTCTTTATTGTCCATGTCGGTTTCTAATTCTTTTTCGGCCTCCACCGCCCGTTTCTTTGAAGTTGCCCGTCGTTGCATTTTTCCGTCTTTCTCTGGCTTTGTAGCTGCTGCCTAGCTCCAACTAGTGATTGGGCAGAATGTATTGGCCTTTCAATCGCTAATTAAAGCCCCTCAGTTGTGCGCCAATTTGTAATAAAATAATGAACTCTCCGTGTGTTTAATAATAATTGGTGTGGCTCTCGACGTCTTACTGGTCTGAAACACTTCCTCAGTTTCCCAGTTGATCGAGTCCCAAATGTAGCAAGACCTGTCAAATAGCGTTATGCTGTTGAAGAAATATATGTGTAGTTTCACCATAAGTTTTAAAACAAAAATTGTTTCTTGTTGAAGAGAAATAAAAAAAAAAATTGTGTTAAAAAAAAATTATAATTAAAAAAAATGTCTTTTTATTAATTAATTAATTAAAATCAATTAATTAATAATGTGCTGTGAAGTTTTAAAATGTATATCTCTCCTCTAAGAAATTTTATTGATGTTCTTGTATTTTCCAAATAAACTACAACCACTCATAAGATTGTCTCCAGGACAATCGATACTTGTTTACTTTTTCGTTTTGTAGGTTATCTTCCCTTGTATGTGGTAAAATCCTAGTAGTTTATTATTTAAAATTATATTAATGGTAATTTGTAATATAAATGAAAGAAAGAACTATTTTGTGGTGAAAAGTATTAATGTTTTATTAAATAATTGAAATATAGACTCTTTTCGATTATAATATCGACTCTCAGGGTATCGAAACAGTTACAAGGTTTGGTATATAAAATTCAACAAGGTTCTTTAAACAGCTAATTATTATCAAAGTCAGAGAAATCGGGCCAATATTTAAAAAGTATAACGTTACAACAAGTTAATTACTAATACTAGATACACACATTGAATAATAAATTTGAAATAATATAATTTGTTGTCACCAACACAGCTGACGGGAAACAAGGAGGCGTTGCTAACGAAAATCTGCAAATGGCTGCCGTCAAGTCGGTCAAAATGTCCTCCGAATCTGCGATGTTCCAAATAAGATATTTTCTGGTAGTATTTACGTCCTGGTGTCTGCTAAACTCCTTTCTGATGTTGTGTAGTGTCTTAAGTGAAGTTTCCGTGTTGTCTTTTGTATATCTGTGTAGTTATAAGTTCGTTCACTTTTTATGATTCCGACACTAATATATGGTTATGTGGTATACTGTTTTCTTGTGTTTTATAGTGTTTTCCGGTGTAGTTATGTGCTGTCCAGTGTTATTTAGTCTTTATATATTAATTTTGTCACTATGTGGACGTTCCAGAATGATTTTATACGCCACTCGCGATTTCACAAAAACGTACCGTTCACTTACTCGCCATTACCGTTTCTAGTTAGGTTAGCTCGGTTATAAACCGCTTGTCAAGTTCACCGTACAATTACCAATAATCAACTATCTTATTTCCTCCAGTTTCAACTAAACTCTTAGCCAATATAATATTATTCTTAACATTGTTCAAATATAATTTTGCATCCTGTGCATATTCCCAAATACACTATATAACTGCCTAAACTTTGGTTATTTATCAATTTTATTTGCTAGATGTAATTTAAATTAATCCTTCAGTTCATTCGGCGTATTTTAAGATTGAATCATGCCGTTTTATAATGTTTTCTGTCCAAAATTATTAATTTTACTTTCATTTTGTATTCAGTGAAAAATTAAAATTTAACTTCCTGTCATTATGCAAATTCAGCCATTTTTCAGTTATATTTATTATTAATAATCTTATATTGTATTAAAAGGTTTATATTCCCTTATTTTCTTGTAATTAATTGAATTGGTTAAATTCTAAAATATTATTTTGGAATATATGACTCCCCTCTCCAAATTTCTGAGTTTAGTCATTTTCATTTTTATTTATAATTCTGAATATAATTTTATAAAATCTTTCTAAATGGTATGTGCAATTATATGGCTTCATCTCAGGTTTATTTTGTCTAAATCCCTTTTGTTTAATTGCATTTAAATGAGTAATTTCTCTGTTTTGATGGAGTTTGGTTTTCATTCTTTGGCCTAGATTTTTTAACAAGTTTTTTCTTACAAAATATTTTTACAAACAATAAATGATGTGTGATACCCTCTCTGACTTTTAAATATGGTATTATAAACTAAACATTTTTTCAAATAACACAACGATAACTAGTATTGGTTACAATACCATGAATAGTTAAACAAATAAGGAATATTTTCAAATAATTGGTTGTCTTCAAACTTCAGACATGTTTTACAATCAAATACTTATTTCTAACATTGAAATATGGTTCACAAAAAAGGTTTTTTACCAACTAACATCTTAATTACTTCTTACTATTAACACAAGTAATAATTATGTTTACAGTTCTGATGTTAGTTGTAAATTTAAATAAATGACCTTATATCTAATACATTTTTAACATCCTTATCCTATATTTACAAAAACCTTATATCTATATTCTTACTTGCTAACCACTATACTAAGTTGGATTATACAGTTTTTTACACTGTCTTTTAAATATTGTATTTGGGGAATTGTACCCTGTCATTAGTATAATTAAATCTGTTTTTTTTTCTCATTATATAAAACAAAATGTCGCTTTAAACAGATTTATACCTTGTTACTATTCAAAGTAACATATTCACATAGTACCCATTTTAAGTCACTGAAAGTTGCATATTTCATTGTATTCAATGTTTGTGATTGCCAAGAATGAAACACAAGGTTTATTTTCTATAATACCTAAAACTAGCACTGGTTCACTTTACACTTTTATTTTATGTTATTTCTAAATGGTCGTGTAGTCTTATTAACATAATAAATTGGTTAGTGTTTTACAATGGAGATTTGTTCCTTGGGTACTATATTATTGTTTCATCCTGGTTCACTGGCAACTCTTACTTTACACACTTCTCTCTCTTAATTTTATGTACATGTTGTTACTATTTCGTTATACTTTTATTGGTATTTTACTATTTATTTTGGGGATATGGGGATTTGGGTGTCTTTTATAAGAGCATGACATCTTCCTCAGGATGCTGCCTTCTTCTTCTTTCTTCTGTCTTCTTTTCTTCTGTCTTCTGGGACTGGTATCTTCTCCATCTTCTTCTTGATGCCATCGGGTTTCTTGGGATTTCTTCATCTTCTTCGGGTTTCATGGGATTTCTTCATCTTCTTCGGGTTTCTTGGGATTTCTTCATCTTCTTCGGGTTTCTTGGGATTTCTTCATCTTCTTCGTCATTGTAGAAATACATCACCTGTATTGGTTGATCTTGGCTTATTCAGGGTTTCTTTTCCATTTATATTTCCTCGTTGTGGGTTTGGTCATATTCTGTGTTGCTTTGTTATTTACTTTTTACCTTCCTGGGTTATAATTTGAAAACCTTTGGTTATTAGACTGGTTTTGGATGACTCATCACTAGTAACTCATTTTATTTGAACTTGTATTTTTTTTAAATAATAATGATTGCTTTCCACAGTTGCTATGAATTAATTTTTTATATTAAACTTAATGCTTTCTTCCAGATTTAAATGTTATAATTTTATTATTCTAATGATCAAATGCCATTCAATAATATGTATATATCTGTCACGTTACAATATATATATATATATATATATATATATATATATATACAACGAAATGGTGTTTAAGAGACTACTGCTTTTAGTCGGCTGAACAAAGTGTGGTTTGGGCGTACATGAATTAGACCGTGTTGTTTTTCTTTTAGCGATACAAGGTGGCACAGAATTCGTTTAAAGTTTAAAGGGTTTTTATACATTTATTGTTTAACAAAGTTATTTGTGCCATTAGGTGACAACTTACTCAGAACACTGTACTGCATTGTACTGTAGTTGAATAGAGGCACAAAACCAGCGGTTATACAGTAACCCGTACAGTGACAAAACAAGGAGCACAGTGATTTATGATAAGGAATATGTGCTGTTTCCATACAATGCATATAGCTGCTAATCACGATGGCCATAGAAATGTGTAGTTGGTTCTAACAGTGTCGCTGTTGTGATTAACATTATTACGGTATTTTATTTAACGGTGTGTGATATTACACGAACATATTAATCCTTTCTAAAAAAGAATGTTTTTTAATATAAAAGTAATTTAAGAATGAAACAAAGCAATAGAATGTTTGGTGCGCAGGCAAAGTGTTTACAAAGATAATAAAGGACGGTTAGTGGAAACATTATCGGGTATAGTTTCCCACAAAGAGCACTAAGCCACCGCACTACCTTCAGTTACATTGCACTTCCCTAAGAAAGAGTAATGCCGGTGCATTTGGCGATAATGCTCGGAAGTCGTGAACTTGTACAGTTTATGAGATGTAACGATCAAGGCCCTCACGTGTCCGCGTTTTACTTCTTACGTTTGAAGAGATGAAAGCAGAGGACTTTTTTTAAATAGCAAATGTAACTTTTATTAATATTTATTTTACAAATTTCTTTGGATTAACTTACAAATGTTTGTCGTTAATAATCAAAATGTAAGATTAAAGAATTCTTTACATTATTCCTTAGGCTTTCACGGCCGGTGTCATTTGAATTATGAAAGATATCCGGGCTGTTTGGCCGTGGTCCCTGGTTAAAAACAAAACCAAACGTTTCGGCAGCTCCACTGGCTGCCATCATCAGTGGAATAAAATTTCTGCACTTTGGGTGTCTACGTGCAGGCCCACAGTACTGTGGTATAGACTGAAAAAAAAAAAATTCTTTACATGTTTGTTAATTTGCTTTATTCATTTCCTACCGCAGTGCTTATGTCCAGCTGGCTAATTTGACATGTTAAATGTTATAGGTTATGGATTAGATAATGTCTATTAGTTTATGCATTAAATGTTGCTGATTGGGTATCTATGACACAACGTCGTACTGTACACTGAATATAAAATAGTGTTTGGGGTACATACTGTATGGAACGGGATTCTGAGTCGTCTGAGTCGTACCTCTTGATAATGCGATCAATAGCAATGCACAAATTATTGTGATCCGTGTAATATGAATTGGTGACCAAAGACTTCAGGGCCATACAGCCAAACGTTATGTTTACATTTAGTGTGGTTTCCTCATAACGCTGTGGTTAAGTTTATAATTGTTGTAATACCGACATAGTACGAAACGAACCATGTTTTATCACGAGAAAATCCAATTGTTTAGCGGTTGTTAGTTTGTCGAGTTTACCAAGTGTTATTGTTGTATAGTCAAACATAACACGAAATACAAAATCACCAAATACATCATCATCATCATCATCATCATCATCATCATCATCATCATCATCATCATCATCATCATCATCATCATCATCATCATCATCATATTCGTCGTCGTCGTCGTCGTCGTCATCATAATCGTTGTCGTCGTCGTCATCGTCAGAATCATCACCACGACTAGCACACCACCACCACCTCTACCACCTTCATCATCATCAGCAGTATCGCTAGCATCACCACCACCAAACTTTAAAGAGTCTATATTAAAGGGGCTATAATCAATGTTGGAAAATAATCGTTTTCACGTAGTAACAGGTTTCTGTTCTTATAGATCAAAATATTATTTCACAGCTTAACAGGAACAGCGCACAGTGAAACCTTGTGTTTTCAAATGACTGGAATGTGCACAAATAAGCCGACACTGATCGAATAATCGTCAGCCGCATTGACGTGTAATAACATTTTGAAAACGCTGCTGCCTGTGTGTACACGAGCCGTTCGTTAGTTGCTTTAACAGCCCACTGATAATAAGCGCTCGCAGAGTCATTTTTGTAAAAATGGAAGAAAAAATTTTCAATAAACGGTGTGTATAAAATCGCTTAAATTAATTCTATGCATATTGCCATTCAATTAGTCTTCCGTTTTGTTTGCTTGTGGTTTTATACATGAAATATATTGTTTAACAGGTATTACAAAAACATAATTTATTTTACCGAACAATTTGCAATAGATAATGGAATACAAAGTAAAAACTATCAATAACTTAGAAAACAAAACAAAACATAAACAAACACCCTACAAAACTTTATGCAAAAACCCGTCTATTAATGATACAATGAAATAAACAACCTTTATTACGGAAGTATAACTCGTAAACTAAGTAAACTATTTAAAGATGCAAATTTAAAAATATCTCATAACACAGACAATATTGTTTTTAATAAAATAAAACCTTAAACTAAGTCCAAAGTGAACAATGAAAATAGAATTTACAAAATAGAATATCTGGATTGCAATAAAGTCTACGGAGGCCAGTCAAAGACTATTTCAATAGATTCCTTCAATATCGTAATGCATTTTTAAAATCGAATATTTGTAAGTCTAATTTAGCAACACACAATTTAAATAATAAACACCAATTTCCAGACATTCAAACGTTAAATTAATTAAAAAACGTACAAAATGGTAATAAACTGAATGTCTGGGAAAATCTCAATATTTACAGAGACAATGATAATAACAGAACAAATTTAAATAAAACAAAACAAGGTAATTTATTTACAATTACATATTTATTGAATAATGAAAATGAAAATATGAAATATGTCACTGAACAGCTGACTACCTAAACTTTACAACAATTGATACATTAAATAGAAATAAAATCGATTGTTAATTAATTTATACAATAATTAAATACAAATCGATTATTCGTTAATTCATATAAAAACCTTTGAAGATACAGGATAAGTCTGTGAGACGTACGTCAGGTGAAAACACAATAATATATTTAAAAAAAAATACTTGCAGAAGTATTTATAATTTTAAAATATATTCACAATTCAGAAAACCTGCAAGAAATATTAAGGAGTGACGTTAAAAATAAAGATGAAAAAGATAGAAATATAATTTTCTTTTATAATATGTGACGAATTCAATTCGGATCAGTGGAGGCTGGTGATGGGGTTGCAAGGTTTCACAACCGTCAGAAAAAAGTGTCTTCTTAATAATATGTACTATTTATAAAATCATAGTCCTGTTGTTTAAAACTTTTCAAACTATTGTATTTTGAAAAAAAAAGTATAGGCCTACAGGTTTTGTAAAACGTTTACAATAAGTTGGTATAGCCCAGTTGTTCATCATAAGCTACGCGGCGAGGTTTGCAAGGTCCAGGCAAACCGGCGTTCGTGACGTCACTTACAGAACTTTTCTATTGACAGACCTGTCTCTGTTCAAACTCTCACGGCATACGACAATTTGTATGCAACGAAAATCTTTGCTAGGTTTCCAGTAGTTGTACAACATTCCGGTAGGCGCGCTATATACGGTGACTTGTGCAGCACAACGTTTGGATGTCTGATATCTATCTTTGTTTACGTCCATGTGCATACAGTATTTACGAACGAGCAGAGCCTGTTGTGTTCTTGGTACGAGTGTAAATTCTAAGAATCTTTAGCGTTAACAGTGTAAAAATGATTTCAAGTATTGGGTTTTGTTTATAAGCGATCATTTTTTATTATAAGTGATAATTTACTTCTATTTAAAAACGAATTCAGTAGGTGCTGCAAAAGCCGTTTAGTTTACGGTCTCTACAAGAAAAAAGAGAAATAAAAAAATTAGGTAAGCTACTCCTGATCTTTACTTAATACAGACTGTTAAATGTGGAAACAGATCGTTCAACAGAGTTTTTTAGGAGGTACGTTGATGAAAAACATAATTGGTTTTGTGTTGTAATTCCAGAAACGCTTCCGTTTACTTCCCTTGCGTACTCTATGGGGATGGTAATATTTGGATAAAATCAGCCTTTACTAGTCTAAATCATTTAATAGTCCGTGCTAAAAAACACGAAGCTTTCGAAATTCATATTACAAGGACTCTTTAAACCCGAAAGTTAGGTCTTTCAGGATATATCAATGTGGCAGAACAATTAGATAGTGCTTATGGGCGGAGTATCAGTGTTCATAATGAAAAAGTATTACAGAATAAATATACTTTAAAGATTATAATTAATTGTGTACGTTTCTTTGTTTTGAGTAGATACGATAACGTTAACCAATATCTGAGTTTAACGGCCATAATTATGTCAAAGTGATTATAAAATTAAACATAATTACGTTTATAAAAAGTGACAGTTATTAGGATAACTTGCTTGTCCATTACGATAAAGTGACAGTCCATGAAAATGTGCGACCCTCTCTTTTTGACACCACCAGCTACCACTGATTCATATAGCTTTCTATGGAAACATAGTAGTATTTTTAAGTAAATTGATGTTACATTAACAAAAGGCGGTAGACGTCATATAGGTAACGTAATCAAATATTAGAAGAGGGTGACAGGGCAGTGAATTCAATGATTTTGAGTCGGAAATGACACACAAAACCAAGACGATGATTTACTCTGTCATTTTAGAAAGCACAGTCACTTATGGCTCTAAACCAAAGAAACTCCCAAAGGCTTCAAGAGATAGATATGGACTCTTGAAGAAGATTTTATGGAATAAGCAGACTCCAATGCATTTGAAGTGAAAGGATCAGGAGGCAAATCTACCTAGACAGAACTATATTAGTCTTCATTAAGTATGAAGCGCCCACGGCCACGTGAAACTAATGCATGACGATCGTTCGCCCAAAAAGTTGTTAATCTGGGTTCTAAATAAACCCAGGAATTAAAGGAAAGAAGTAGACCGAGTAGATATTGAATAGAGAATATCTATGAGAAGATGGTAAAAGAGGTTTACAACGAGGAGAATAGGATGACTTGCAGGCTAGGACACAACCGTCCCTCGTGACGACAGAAACCTCCGGCGAACTCGATGCTACCGACATTAGTAGCTGTACGCACGCTGGCACGTGGATGCATAGAATGATGTTTAGCATAAAGTTTGATACTGCAAAACTAATACGCAAACAGCTCGCATAGGTCTGATTAACTTCTCTCTGTGTATTTGTACTTTCTATGATTTTTTTCAAGATTTAAAGAGGTTATAAAATGTCTTATCAAACGGTTATTTTTTTAATAAAGTAGTAAATCTAATGTTGTTCATTGACAGTTTTTAATACCTCATATTTATATTTAAATTTAGAGTATTTGTAATTTTAAGTGTATTATTTATTTTAAAATATATTAATACTTCAAGCATTCGCCTAGTACTATCGATGACTACCATCGGTTAACTCGTATGTAAAGTATTTAAAAACAAATTTAATACACAACATATTTTTTTACAGGGGAAGTTGACCAAACACAGTATAAAAACGTTGTTTCACCAAATAAAGGTAAAATGTATTTTGGACAAGAGTCACTTGAAACAAATGTGCTGTCAACAACAGAGACTGTACTAGGTTTTACATGTGTTCCGAACAATGATTGTATACCACAATAGGGGTTTATGAAAAGAAAAAATACTTCATGGAGAACTTGGAACATACCTAAAATAAGAACTGACCAAGAAGATATTATTTATGGAAGTGCGTAGATCAAAATTACGATATCGGTATTAACAAAAACAAATAAAAAGAAATAAATTATGATGTTCAGAAAACCTTTCCAGTGATGTAGCTTATATTGTGTGGGGATGATCAAATCTGAAATAATTAATTACTGTCTTTTGCCATTAGTAAATAAAGTCATCAGTGTAAAACAATAAAGATCTTGCTTGCCAAAATGGCACGGTAAGCAAGAAGGAATTTTTCTTTAGATAATATATTACTTTTTCAATATTACTTCAGATACCTGAGTGCAGTAACTGAGCATATTTATTTGCAAATAATTTATGTTATTCTAACATTAATGAACATATTTTAAGTGACGGCTTAAAAAATATCTGATTTTGTGTTTTAAAAAGTATGTATAAAACATGCTTAAAAACTGGATTTTAAATTAAAATTTTCTATGAAATTACAGAACACTGCTTTCTTATTATGTCGTTTAAAGTTTTTAAAATGTTGTAAAATATACAGCAATTACGAAAATAGATGGTAATTTGTTAAGTAATGTTAATGAAATATGATTAGCTTTACATTTTCATTTCTTTTATTTCTGCTCTTAAGAAAGAATGAAAGATATTAATTGTGCTGTATTTTGTTTCATATAGTTAGACAACATGAAGACAATTATGTATCATTTTACTTATATGAATAGAAATAGAAGATTTGTTTCCGCTTTCTATTTATTGTGAAAATAGACGATTTTCAACCTAACACATTATTCTTACAACTCGCAGAAGAAGAACTCTGTTTGCTTTCTTCGTACATTTCTACAAAGAATATAATTTCATATAATTAATGAAAGGTTGTTGCTGTTTTTTGTGCATTTCTCAAATTTGCACGTATGAAGAACTTTAAAACGTGTTTTTCCAGAGTTATTTCTTGACCTATACACGTACATTTAATTAAACTCAAGTTAATTAATGTTACTAATGATTGTATAATATTTCCAATTTGCTTCATAAACTTTATAGTTTAGTTAATTAACACATTACTTTGAATAACTAGTATTCCTTCTACTGTGTCAGGTAATATGAGTTTTCAAGGTATTTTTTAAGAATTTAATTTAAAACTCACTTTGCTGTGTGTTTATAGAAAGAAATTTGAAAATATGATTTCCAGAATTATTTTCCTGACGTACACATATGCATTGTATTATAGTCACGTTAGCAAAAATAAGCAGTTCTACACGTTAGTTAACTACTACAAAAATTATAATTTATGTTTATATTTTAATTGAGTAGAACATTAAGTAGATTGACTAAGGGTTCTTGTCGCATCACAATTAAGGAAATTATTATTTAATTTTTTTTTCAGGTCAGGAAGCATGAGATTACAGGTTGCTTAGATGTTTATTGTTTTCTTTAAACCTTGTTGTAGTATTAAACTGTGTTTTAATATATAAGCCTACTCTCACATCCACCTCAACTGGATTTTTACTTACTACTACGTGGTCAGTCAAATACAAACGGGAATTATTTTAAAGTAACTTATTAATTCATTTTTGTACAAAGTAAATTTACATCACTTTTCTACATAGTTTCCCTTTATGTCATTACACTTCTTCCAGTGGACTGGCAGTTCATTTTTTCGGAAGCCAATTGGACACAAATTCTACCATCTCATTATTATCAGAAAAATGTTGTTCCTCTAATGCTTTCTTTAGTGGTCCAAACAAATGATGGTCACTTGGTGACAAATCGGAGATATAAGGAGAATATTCAACAGAGATCAGTGCATTTTCTGCAATTTCTCATGAGTTATGGAGGAAGAATGGAGTGTAGCATTGTTGTGCAGAAGCAACACACAAAGGATCAGTACATAATGTCTTTTAGACTGACAAGCTGTCTTCACTTTATTTAGTAGTTATCAGTAGTATGCAGCATTAATTCGTTTTTTCCCATGGAGAAAATGCTATAAACAAATAATCTATAGCCCCAAGCACCTTGTCTGCTCAAAAACTTGTTTTTGCCTATACGGGTGCGATTTCACTTTTGAACGCTATTCCATACTTGACTGCTTTATTTCTGATATGCAGTGATGCACCCACATCTCATCACAGGTAAGAACGCGCTGAAAATTAAATGCTCCTCTGGGTTATACCGAGTCAAAAGTCTGTGATAAATTTCAGTTTTTTGATCAGTATTCAAAATGCAGGGAACCCATCATGCGGAATTTTCGGTCTACAGATTACAACTTGCTTTGCTTTGGTTTGTTTGAGTGGGGTGATTTTGGCACCAGTGGCAAGATTGCAGCATCTGGTCGAACCCAACGGCTGCTAGCAGATAACCTAGTGCTGATACAATCGGCGGGTAGCCTAATACTAGAATGGAGACCGGTAACACGATTACTCGATAAATGGCGAGGGAGAAAGAGAACTTGTATTTATGGCATTGCTGCTGGAACCGATTCAGGGAACAGATGTCACCTGTCGCAATGTCTCAAGCTTAGAAAGCAGACGCCGTGAGGGAATGAGCCTCCGTGCCGATGACCAGGCTATCAACGACTATTAGTAGGAGCGTGCACAGCGTTCCGGGATGAAACAGTCTAAGGGTGGAAAGAAAGGACAGACTAGGACAGATTAGGGCAATTTTTAATAAGTGATTATATTTGTTTTTGAAACTTATTAGTGGGATCATTTAATATCTTGAAAACATTAAAGTTTCAAAAACAAATAAAATCACTTATTAAAAATTGCCCTAATATATTTTCAGACACAAAAAGTTTCATGCTAACTATGATGAACCCGAAAGCTCCTGTTTTGTATAGTTTACCAAAAATACATAAACCTAATTGTCCCATGCGCTCAGTTGTTTCATATGTAACTGCACATGTATACAAAGTCTGTAAAAACTTAATGAATTATTGCCAAAATATATTAACTTCAACCCAAAGTATGCTATTAAAAACACTTTACAATTAGTTAATAATATAAAAAATGTACATTTACCACTGAATGAAAAATTAGTTTCATTTGATGTTAAGGATTTATTTCAGTCTATACCTGTAGATGTTCTGCTGTCTATCTGTTCCTCACATATACAAAATACTTTAACCTTAAATAGTGATCAGAAAAATGAATTATTCTCGGCCTTAGATATTTGCATAGGACAAAATTATTTCCAGTTTAATAATAAAATCTATAAACAATTAAATGGCTTACCTATGGAGTCTCCTTTATCAACTTTATTAAGTGAAATCTTTATGACATTTTTGGAAGAAAACATTTTTACATCCAATAACTCCAACATAAAATATGTTTTTCATTGGGCAAGGTATGCTGATGATATATTTTGTATCTGGACGGGAACAGATAGACAGCTCCATATGTTCTTAGATTATATTAATTCCTTTTATAGTAGCGTGCAATTTACACTTGAAACAGAAAATATGAAAAGTTAAAATTTTTTGGATCTTGCCATTACTAGGTCACAAAATAATCTTAGTTTTCAGATATTTAGAAAACCTACTTTTACAGATACCGTTATACATAAACAATCACTAACATAAAATTAAGCAGTTTTCATGCAATGGTTAATCGTCTCCTTATAGTTCCTTTATCCAAAGAAAATTTCAATAAAGAAGTAGTTATTGTAAAAGCCACAGCACAAAATAACGGTTATGATGAAAGAATAAAAAACTCTTTAATTTAAAAAAAAAACAGAAGAAAATTATTTTAAAAGAATTTTATTCCATAGAGCCAGATCAGGGTAACAACAAATTTCATTTAACAAATTACATTCCGCTTATAACAGATAGGATTAATAATAGGTTAAATAACCATGGTCTTAACATGGTATCAGTAAACAAACGTAATCTTTTTTCACTACTAGTCAATAATAAAGAAAAATCAAACACACTGGAGAAAAATGAAGTTTATGAAATACACTGTGCACAGAATGCGATGCTATTTATATCGGACAATGTGGTCGTGGTCTGAAACATCGCATTTCTGAACATAAGAAGGCGATTTTAACCAATACAGCCAATACAGGTTTTGCATATCAATGCTTACAACACAATCACTTCATAGATACAAAAAACATAACACTATTCCACAACATACAAAAAGGTAAAAAAATGGATTTTTTAGAAATTCTAGAAATTAAAAAAGGAATAAAAAATAACAAAAATTTAACAAATGTACAAACTGAATTCTGTGTATCCCCTTTATTAAAAGCTGTCATTTAGTTTAGTTTATTTTATATTTTGCATTCAGATTATATCTAGTTCAGTTAATTTTATATTTTGCATTCATGATTGTATTTAGTTTTTAAAGACACCTGACCTTCCCTTGTCTCTTGCACACTCCCCTCTCTATCTCATCACCCTCACAGTTGTTCCAGATACGCCCTAAACAGATGGTCACCACCACCACCACCACCACATTTACTCACATACTGTGTTTAGGTTTTCATTCATTCGTCTCTTTGACAATGGCTTAGGTAGTCGAAACAGCTGTCAGAGTTAAATGAAATCTGTGAAACTTACCAAGTGTTTTTATATATTTTACAAAACCTTTGTATATTATTATTATTACCATGTTAACATTTAATTAGTACATTATTTTATATTTTACATAAAAACAGAATGCTTAAACTATTATGGAAAAGTTTGTTCGTAATATGTTTACGTTACATAATGTTCGAATTACATATATGTACTTTAAACTCGATTGATTGTAAATGGTATACGCCTTGAAATATTGTGAAACTCCCACGTGACTAGTTACGTTCGTGTATCCAGAACATAACTGTCATACAAATTTGGTCCCATACTTTTATCTGGGACCATCAGAATGTAGACAGATTTAATTACATGGCGGTCCTGTACTATAAACCGTTCGTAGGGCTACTATTTTTTATGCTATCCTTTATAGCCTTTGTACTGTTCTAAGCGGCGCACATAATCTGTAACCAACCTTCTTGTTCTTCTTCTTGCTCTTTGCTCAAGAACATAATAAGGCTCAAAGCCTGTTACGTCGTCCGTTGTTACAGCTGATCTCTCTTTTATGCGAGGAGCTGGGAGAATTAGGTGAGAACGAATTAAGGTTATGGCCATCAGAAATCTGTTCCAACAGGGATCGGTTGTCGAGGTAGTAGAAAGAACAGCACTACAGCGGTTTGGTAACGTAATGAGAATGGAGGAAAGGAAGCCAAAACTCATCATGGAAGAGCGCCTAGACGTAGGATGAGGAAGAGGAAGACCACGACTGACTATACTGAGAAGCTAGGTAATAGAAAGGGAAAGACCTTGTTAGAATTCGAACGCCTCGCACAGGATGGAACGGAGTAATGGAAGTTTTTGAAGGGCCCCGATGGTTGACGGCAGACGGGGGAGAAGAAGAACAACAACAACAATTTTATTAACTTAGTGGTTTACAAAAGTCTATGATCTATGATAAATTAGGTATTTTCAGTTAAAAATATATTTCCCAATTAAATCGGACTTAAATTTATTAGTGATAATGCGAGCAGAATGGTATTCACAGAGATTTATGGTATTTTTCTGACAAGGAGATGACACTTTGTTATCAATTAAGGTGGCTCAATTAGTAGATGTTTCTAACTTGGAGTCTGATTAACTAGGCCAGGAGTCAAAGCCATAGATGTTTGCTGTTCAAGTGACAATTATTCCTAAACCGCACCTAAGATTCCTTTTATTCCCTAAACCGCACCTAAGTGACAATTATTCCTTTAAATTACCTAACATTCACTCTTCCCCTTCCTTAGCTATGTCACAGTACAATTCTTTTTTTAAATACACTAGTCGTTGTTTATTATAAATAAAAAAAGAGTTTTTGATACACTGCAATTTGAAAAACAGCCACCGATTGCTTTTTCCGACACAACTTTTGTACACGTGTTTTTCCAATATTCTTTCCTCCTGACGGATTATTTTTATACCTGTACTAAAATTCTTCCTAAAAGCTATGTTCTACATTATCTTATTTTTATTGACAATAATATCAGCAATATTTAATATATTGTTTTACATTGAAACAATACGTAAACAGCTGGTAAACATCTCACAGTATGTTTACTTGTTTGTGTACAACAACCTCCGACAATCGTTTCAGCCGGTCAGGCCTGTTCTAAACCAATGTAATTAACGTAGACTTATAGTTTTGGGAATAGTCTGAATGCCTAAAACGATCATCAAGCACGTAAATATTGTGAAACGTTTTCTTTGTGATATTTTATTCCTGTAACGACTAATTATACAGAAAGCTTCAAATAATTTTGACTGTTTGTATTCAAAATTCTGTTTTTTATTGGGCAGTATTTTAATGATAGGAAATAAAGTAATTGCATGAAATTGAACACATAGATTTAAAATATTTATTATTACGTGACTCAATATATGTGATATTACTACTGTCGTGTTTTGTCACAGAAAACTGAAATGTGAGAAGTGGGTAATGAAAGCTATAGAAGGCGAAGTATACACAAGCCTGTAGTTTACACTGTTTGTTTATTGACGATGGTTTGAATTCAATTACGTACACACGCATCGAGTCTACGTGCCTGTCATGCGTCAAACTATACTTTTCTTCGCGGTGAATATCAATTTTGATTTCCTTTACTATAGGCTGATTTATTCTACCCTCAAGCGATAACTGGAACATTGTCTACTCGATCTGCACGTGTAAAACGATGCGATGTCGTTGGCAGGTATTCGAGTTCACGCAGAACAAACCCAAACAATACACACCCACAAAAACACGTACAAAACGTTGTTTTAGACAAAAGTATAGGCGACATATCCATTGTAGAGCGTATTGTAGAGATGAGGGGATGAGAGACACCGTAAGTGTTGGTGAGTCGTTCATTAACTACTTGCTTCTTCTTATTCGGTTCTTCTTAAACTGAGTGAGCGACACGGTTTCTAGATCGGGAAAAAAACCTGCTCTCAATTAATAAATTTTGACATTTGTTCTAGTTGTGTTTTGGTCACAGCTATATTATCCTTGAGATTAGCCATAATAACAAGAGAAACAGTTTGGTTAACCGAACAGTGAAGTAGGAATTTTGTTTGACACAATTCTTAATTGAGCAGATCAGAAAGTCATTTTAGCCTTTTCTTATTTTTCGATTGGTATATGAGCCTGTTTGATCCATATAAAGTTTCCCGTGAACCCACTTTTTCCAATAATTATTTGTTTAAAATAACTACTGTATTTGCCTTTATATGAGTCGACTTTCAGATAATGGTTTAATATTGCAGATATTTTTATATGTGTCTATTGTTTAATATGTTATATTAAACAATAAATATGAAAACTTACATACTCTTTCTATTAACGTTCAAATTTAAAATAGCAATAAAATATACACGACCACAATTATTTAAAACTTTTAGAGTTTCTAGTAAAATCTATATTTAGCCTGTTACGAATACGTCTTTCAAAACGGAACTTAAAAACATAAGATAAACGTAAAATTAAGTCATAGACTTCATAAATCAAACATTTTAAAAAGAATATTTAGTGGTTCCATTTACTTTTTCATATAGGTTTGCATTTGTTACTATGTAGACGAAAACCATTAAACTGTATTATGTTAAATTGAGAAATTTTAGCAGTTAAATATACAGGAAACACATCTAAAATATATTCACAGATTTGTCACGATTTATGGGACGACATTATTGTTATTTTAAATGATCTACGATTTGTTTTTTCTCTTCTTTGACTGTATCACAGTAGAGTATATAATTCCTCAAAATATATTCGCTGTGTAAGCTGTCCTCTGTTAACTAATGCAGCCTGTAGCAGCGTGTCGTGTAAACATCCCAACATGAGATTAGAGTAAGAGATATTTAGTGATTAGAAAGAAATATCGTATCTTCTGAGCTGTTCACAGTCTATGATGTTGTGAAACTCGGCCTCCATTTATATGCTTAAATATATATACTCTGAATTATTTATCTTGAGCGAACATCAGTGTCAATTTACATTTTTTACAACTACAATTTAAAATCCCTTTGCGTGACGCACAGGTAAATTAAATTTGAACTATTCACAAGGTAGCACAGAACTAAGTGTAATTACAAAAGCTGGATTATAACGCATGTTGTGGAAAGGTGTTTACAATTTTCCTGCTTTTGATGTAAAAGGTAGAATGTTTACTGGCTTCGATATTTATTTCTTTACTTTGCGTTGCTCGTCTCAAGACAACGAAACCTTAGTAATGCGCTTGTAATAATATCAAAAGAGATATAAATTTGGCATCTATGTACCAATCGCGTTATGAAAACGAACATTCGACTGAGTGCCAAACAGAACCGAAACGGCAGAAAATTTTGATTACATTTGATTTCTTTGTAGCGTTCTACAAAGTATGTAGTTTATGAAAAATATCGAACCATTTCTAGTGTGTTTTTTACACAGTTGCAAGAATATAACATTTTAAGTCTGTTTTGACAGTGGCTTGCTTGTGTTATGTTTAATGACTTACACAGATACATTGAATTTCATTAAATGAATTAAAGCAACATTTAAATACTTACAATGGGAGTGAGAAACATTCGCTTTGTTTTATACAGTTACGGCTCATCTAAGAAATACATTAAACTGGTTGTCTGATAATACACATTTATTATTTTATATCTGCTTTTAGGCAACTTTCTGAGCAATTAAATATACTGTAAACGAATAACCGGTACTTGATGAGTAACTATTAGTACATTTATTTATTATAAAACTGTTTATACAACCATTCGCTGTTTTCATCTACTATTTTCCCGGTTTCGTTATTGCCTTCTATCCATTCTATCAACTTTAAGAGTATCTAAACTATCATGACTTAGCGAATTCAATAGTTTCTCCAAATACGTTTTCTTAAAATTTTGTTGAGATTTCTAAACCTTCAAAAGGTTATTATTTTGCCTCTTATTTTCTAAGTGTAGCTGTAGTCCGTACTTCATGAGTCTGAATTCTTTGCACAGCTTAAATAATATTGTCACTTCTTATATACATAATCGACTTCATAACGTCTTACATAATAGGCAATTTTCATTAAGCATGCTAACATAACACATATGGTAAAAACAGATTCAGCAGTGTGGTCGTATATGAATTTTTACATTGTATTTGCTCCGCCGTATTGAATCAAATTATCCCATAAATTCCCAATCATGTGTTAGCGTATTGCTATAATTAGATTTTTTCAACAAACAATATCGTGTCGTCAGAGTTTCTAATACATTGTAATCTGTTGCAATGTATTATTTTCAGATTGAACTGATAAATATCTTTCATAAACATTAAACAATCAAAAATAACAAACATTAACGTTTATAACAAAGGACTTATAAGTGCGTTTTCCGAATAATTGCTGTATACGTTTTAGGCTGCATAGCACGTGGAAAGGACGCTTATTTCTGCTAATATTTTACGTAGGCGTGACGGTTACGATGGTGTCCGTAAGTGGAAGTCACTAACCAAACCTAACTAAACCCCACTGTAATATTGGCAGCATGCTTTGCTGTGTCAAGTTGTCTAAGTTTTGATGATTACAAGCAAAATTATGAAGTGTTTGTCGGAAGTTTTTAACTCGTGCTGTAGGAGCGTTCACGTTAATGAATTGTAGACTGGACACTTTAAATGTATGGCGCAACTCTCACGACAGCTGATTCGCAACTTTAAAAAGCTTCTTTGTAACTCTCCTTTGTAACTAGGTTAAGTCACGTTTCAGCAATTACGGCAAGATTCTTGCAGTAGCCGTAAAAGATTTTAGATAAAATTCATTAAGCAACTCAAAATTGGATGATCATAGAAGGAACACAGATATACGGCAGGAACTGAATATTATGAGAATACTTGACAGGATCGCCCAGTATCGGCTGAATTGGTGGGAACATCTTTGGCTAATGGATGACTTCCACAAACAACCATGCAACTATAAGCCGAGGGGACGGAGAGAGGTGTGGGATGTCCGAGAAAGCGCTGGAGTGACCAGTTGTAATATTTGCCTATTTGAGACCGGAACAAACCATTCTTTGTTTAAAACTTGAGGATAATGATGATGATGAAAATAGGATGATAAAAACTGTAGTTGAGTTTGGCAATTATTTGTGATATATTTATGGAAACTTGGCGTCTATAAATAGTCGGTTAAAAATGCTTGAGTGTCACGGACAAAATTATTCCTTTTTGTATCCATACGATTTATTCTGCAGACACTAACAATGAATTGTCATCGGTTCGGTCAGATATGATTGCAGTGTCAAAGTGAAAAAGTGTTATGAAATTTGTTCAGTCAGTGAAGCCTTACTTTAAATACATAAGGTAGCCTGAACCCTTCATTCGTAATAGTATATTATTAATATACCTAATCATTAGTCTATACCTTAAAAGTATTTCTATAATATTAACGTTCTGTAATGTAAAATATAATAATAATAAAAATAATAATAATAACAATAATTAATAATAATAGTTTGCTATCCAGTATCACCCTCCAGATACTTGGCCGATTTCCTGGTCTGGGCCACTACGTTCCCCGTTCTCATCGCGATAATCGGCAGTCGTTTTTTCGGGTCATAATGGCATTTTCGGTTTTTGAAACTTCGTGCTCTAATCCATATTATTAGTATTGTTATTACTATTATATACTAATTCATCTGATGATAATCTGTGTTATGTTGTTATACGTGTCAACATATAACTTTCTTTTATAACAAAAGAATTTAAAGAATATTAAAAAACAATGGAGTGAGCAGGAGAAAACGATGTTAAGTAGAGACACAAAAGAACAGAGCAGTGTAGCTTTCACAAAATGCATTAAGCAACTGTACGACGTTCACATTAAATTGCACTTCCCTAAGAAAGAGTGACGCAGGTGCATTTGGCGCTAATGGCGTGATGTCATGAACTATGGGATGTGACGGTCAAGGCCCTTACTTGTCTAAGTTTCTCTTCTTAACGTTATGAGCTTAATACAAGCAACTAGTTTGATAAGAATATCAATTTTTATCTAGCAAATGAATATAAATTTATATTAACAATTCCATGACTAATGCTATATCATATAAATATTTTTCAGATATCTTTTTAAATACCTCGTAGAGCAAATATTTGTAGTAAATTACTGAAAGTTAAAACATGAGATTATAATAAAGATATATTGATTCAATGTAATGGTAAATTAACATTATTTGATGATTATAGCTTAGAGATTGCAAATCATACTGGAAAAATATCTATGATTCACTCTCCACTATTTGTAGAATTTACTTGGCCGAATTTGAGAAACTCGTAACGTTAAACGTAACGTTTTAGTTTTAGGATGTCTTCGTTAGAGAAAGTAACTCGAACGTAGAGAAAGAGAGAGTGACTACCGAACACACACACACACACACACACACACACACACACACACACACACACACACACACACACACACACACACACACACACACACACACACACACACACACACACACACACACACATGTATATCTATTGAAAAAGGAAGTCAGTTTTACTCAGCCGGATACCAGCCTTGAAGTCAGTAAAGTTTACTGTTGTTTCAAGAAAAGCAAAGAAAAAAATACGTTATTGTTACAATACAGCTGTTTTAATGAAATAAGATGTGACATGGTCATCTACAATTTTGTCAGTCAAGAGAGTCAGATACGCAATCTGTAATCTTCCTTATGTAAAGCATGAAAATTGATCCGACTTTACAACGTCATTTTATGTTCTGTTCAAAGATAATTCCTCATCTGACAACTTAATGATTTGTATACTATCCACATACGTTTTCCACTGATATAATATTGAGCTGCTCCTTTATATTAACTTGCAGCACATGTCTACCCTTACATCTTCTTATTCGTCACTAGTATCATTCTGGCTAAAGCACTATGTCTTAAATAATGTCAAAGAAATCACATTTTAGAAACTTTAATGATTTTTTTTCAATGTTGAATGTTGACAACCAAGCAAATACAAATGTTGCAGAATAAAAAAGTATGAAAAATATCATCGGATTTAAATTTTGTATTATCGGCAAGACACTTGAAAGTATTATTTACCTAAGTAATAAATATTTATTCAATTTAAGTAACAGGTGAATTATTAAGAACTATTATCTAAAGCAGTGAAGTACTTAAAAGTTTCTTTCTATAAAAAATAAACTTTGAACGTAATAGAAGAGGGATAGGATAACGTAGAAACAGGGATACGTAAACAAGTCACTCCTATTCCGGAAAGAAAAGGTCAAAAATTTGACATTCTTTATCCTCTTTTTTGTCTCCGACCCAACCGGTTCTATTATAATATTCGCACCATATTTGAACATTCCAAGTGGCCACATGAAGTTAAGTTAACCTGAGTAGAAGCATATCATGTTTTGAAGTGTTTATAGTAAAGTTTCAACACACGTTGTTTCACAACGAATAGGTGTTAAGGTAAAAGGGTGTGGAACGTCGCACGTTATGACGTCAACAGTACATTGTTTTGTTGACATCCTCAACAGTCTTCTTTGTAACTAATAATGTGTTGCAAGTTTCGTACCTGAAGAGCTTCCTTAATACTGATAAATCATTTTCTTTCACAGTTTGTAGTTATTACGTCGGTGGTTGTGATTAAGCGATTATGTTAGTAATAATTCTTTGTGTTAAGGATGCAAGAAGATTCTGTCTGGGACAGTGACAGTAAATAATCAGATTTCTCAGAGATAGTTTTAAAGCTGACTGTACGTCGTTTGTATCTTAATCACAGTCTCTTACACAAAACGTATTCTACAGAATATTTAAAGTAAGAAAATCCTTTAATCCATTTCATAGTCTGAAAAATTAGTGATCATGGATATTCTACATGTTGCGCCATTTCTAATTATAAATTAAGGAAAAGGATAATACGCTTAATGAAAGAGTGCAAGCTTAAACTGTGAAAACATCTTTTCAATTTGCGATATAAAGTACATAAATTATATTCCAAATTCGGATATCATTTGTGTGTAGAATATTAAAGTAGATTCGAGAATGGTATTAAAATAGACTCGTGCTGGAGTATAGAGTTAAGGAAGCAGGAACTCTTCCTTATTATTGTGATTTGAAATTACATTTTAAGAAATCAGGTATTAGTCGTCGTTTCAAAATATATTTTTATGTATCTTGAATTTTTTGTAGAAAAAACCTAATACTCTAAAGTAAATTAAAAATTGAAATACACTGAAATGGGCCTACATTGAAAATTAAAAAAAAAAGACGCAGGTTAGTATTTTCCAGATACTCTTTGGATGCGGAATAGGATGTTTTACATAGACTTACATTAAGCTACTCAGTAGAAAACATCACTTTGTGTATATAGAGTTTGTCCAAAAGGAAATTATTTAGAAGAGAAAAAGGGAAACATAAACTTACATCCCTAGAGTAGGCTACGTAGCAGACGATACATTTTTACAGTTCTGATAAACGCACGCATACGCAAATATCGTAGAAAACCATACCATTTTTACGATTTAATGACCTGTAATACGAATGTTTATTTTTACGAACTATACTATTTTGTTTGAAATAACTTTTTTTACATTGAAGGCAAAGGTGCCTTTCTTCCTTTAAAAAATATTAAAGGTGTATTTATCGAACGGTAAATTCATATTTCACGGAAACACAAATGAAAATAAATAGGAAAGGAAAATAACTGGTAGATTTACCCAGTAAAATAACTGGTCTGTTCTACCGTTGAAAAAGGCGTTATGCCCGTGAACTCCTGAGTTATTAAAGAGAACATGCTATATCCAGTTTCTACCCGTCGATGGTATTGTAAAGGTCTATTTACATGAAATTAGAAATCATCCTGTTTATAGTGTGCAATTACACAGGAATAGACTACTGTCAGTAGGAAAAAAGCGAACACAAAATACAGCGCATATATGTAAATAGAACGGAAGAATGATAACCCAACAAACCGTACTTTCAGCTTTGAAGAGATTAGTCGGCTTAGGACACAGCCAATGTTGTTACTGTGGCTTTGTGAGTGTACTACAGTCTCATTTGATGCTTCCATAATAAATGGCACAAACACCCATTCTAGCTTCATTTCTGAAATAGTTTCAATCCTTTCAACTAAGTTTTGTTCAAGTTCTCGTTTACGTCAACTTAACTTGTTATAACAATATAAACACAGAGTAATGGTAATAATAAATAAATAATAACTTTGAGGTCAACAATAGATTTTATTATACTTTTATGATGTTAACAAACTACTTTTTGCTTATTCTTATACCGTTGCAGTTGTTCTTAACGTTGGTAATTTAGAGCAAACCATAAATATTAATTATCACAACAAAATAAATATTGCTTACCGAATCCGTCGAGTGACTTACTTGTAATTTCGCTTAACTTGACGCGTTCCGAGGCATATGCCCATCTTCAGAATAATTTCTCTTTAAAGAACGTCAGACACTAAGATCAAAATATAATAAATTAAAATTAAAATCAATAGTTAAAACATAAAAGCATCAAAAATATTAAAACACACTAAAAACACAGAGGAGCACGCACTGTCACACTATGATGTGTTCGCGTTGCGTTTATAGCCGGTGTACACCGTCGCGATGTTACTTGCGCACTCCAACATCGCGACGGTGTACACCGGCTATAAACGCAACGCGAACACATCATAGTGTGACAGTGCGTGCTCCTCTGTGTTTTTAGTGTGTTTTAATATTTTTGATGCTTATATGTTTTAACTATTCATTTTAATTTTAATTTATTATATTTTGATCTTAATGTCTGACGTTCTTTAAAGAGAAATTATTCTGAAGATGGGGCATATGCCTCGAAACGCGTCAAGTTAAGCGAAATTACAAGTAAGTCATTCGACGGATTCGGTAAGCAATTATTTATTTAATACAAGTGACTTGGATACTTTAAAAATGAATATTATTACTACAAATGTTATATAAAAATTGTAAATTGTTGCTTAATATTAAAATGATTAGAGTCGACACGTTTTCCTTCCCTGGTAGTTGTATGTGTATTATATTGTTACGACGGTCTCACTGATCGTCGTGTGGTACAGTGGAAACAAATACAGACACCAAAGAAATCACTAATTACCAGTTTTAATGAGTCACAAATACCAATTTGTAATCAACAATTGGTTTATTTGTAAAATCAGGTACAATAATACAGGTTAAATTTGTCCACACGCGATAATAATGCCAAGTAATAGAGAAATCCTCATTAATTATAACACAATAATCATCACTTTCAACAACAACCACTTGATATCCACACTTGACAAATCGCTAACGTAAACTGACTGACTGAGCCAGCTGCTGTTGCTTAAATAGGAATCGCAGGTGTTCAAGAATAACTTTCCATCCTCACTGCGGCATGCTAGCTTAATTTGCGTATTTCAAGTGCTCTCCAAAACAATCTGGGAGGTACTTTTGTGCGTCCTTGATTGAAACGCTATATCTGCTCGACTAGCAGAGAAACGGGTGGAAGGCCGCTCTCGACTCCTCGTAACAGTTTCGTAACAGGTGTTACAATATTAACGTAGTTGGAAAAAGCCTTACTAATTTTCCGGTAATGTGGAAGATTACTACTTTATTGTACGTGGGAGTTATTGTGACCCACTTTAACACTCTATTAATTGAGAAAATAATTATTTTTTAATAAAATTCATTATACAATGTACTCTATAAATAAACAGAGTGTACTAAACAATTTCCACACGTTTTGTTACGTGTATCAATAACATTTGTAAGATTCTGTAATGGCAATTTGTTACTACCGTGGCAATCGTCCGGTTTGTTTGTAATAAAGATTGTTTACCCATAAACTGTAATAAGCAACTGGCCTAATGCTGGGTCGGCTAATATTATTGTTAAATACTGATTAACATTTTCATTAAAAAACTTAAAAAAATATTTTGTGATACAGGAGGACTCTCAGGACGTTATCCTTTCTTTATCCACACACTGCAGGTTTAGACGATTAGAAAAGTTAACTCGGTCGAATACTCAAAGACACGGAGAGTAGTGGAATAAGGCAGAAAACGTATCGAGTGGATTATAACATAGATGGATGATGTTAGAAAACAATTTGCTAGGATGAAATGAAATTAGGTGAGTCACAACATCAGGCAACAAAGTAATAGGTGAGATGAACATGCAATACATTTTGGGGACAAAAAGAAAAGGAAGACAAAAACGACGTAAGCACTGACCACCTAGTAAAACGTATGTGACAAAGATGAAAGACCTTGGCGTATGACAGAGAAAAATGAACAGGAAAGGATATGTCTGTGTTCCCGGATAAACAAATTAAGGTTTTTCAGATAGGTTCACTAGAGACTAAAGTGTAGAAAATCGTGATGTCACTGGAAAGCCATTATAGCGTAAAATACGATCTACTGATACACTGTAACAGTATAGTTACAAACACGTATACACTTGGAGATCGATATCCTCCCGCCTAACACAGTATTTTTGCAACACAGCGTAGGAGAAAGGTTTGGTTCGATATTTACATCCTATCGCCTTCACAACACCAACAAAATTTCTTGAAATTTATATTGCAAAATGAAAAGCCTCGTAGTTTTAATTTTTCAATTGTTTCCAACGCTCACCTATTTCACTTCATTTCCTTGTAAAAGTGTGGCCTTGGAACAAAAAGTGAACAAAACCTAACTCAAGATCAATCTAGTACTTCGTAAAATGAATACGTGGTAACTGTGCAGCAGATATGTACATCAAGGCACGATGACAGTTGTGAGATAGGCCTACAATAACGAGTGGCTTTTGGGAAATTCGGAGATACGTTAAAAAATAATGAGATACCATCACGTTTGAGGCGAAAAGTATTTGAGCTCAGTGTAACAGTAGTTATATGGAATGATACTGAAATGCTGACTCTCGCAACAGTACACATACTGTGAGTAGTCATTAAGAAATGGAGAGAAAACCGTGTTTGCTTTACTAGTGTGACAAAACAAAAACAGGACTAATGGCTGTTGCAAGGGGTATATTGCGGAACTGAAGTGAAGATGGACTGGAGTCGACTGAGGGATAACAGATATACAAAGTGACGCGTTGAATGGAAAACGAGACAGACGATTGGATGACCTAAAAATAAAGTTAAGAACTAGATGGCTGAGGCACAGCATCGACAAGAACCTTAGATGATATCTCTATACAGTAGTAGATTGGAAGACTGGAAAAATAAGCCTACTAGATATATTCAGCCAATACACTAGATGGTGTTATTATATACAACTTGTAGTCACTTCATTACTTAGACAACGTTTTAAACACAAGTTATTGTTTCTGGCTTATAGGTTTGTATCCTTAGCAGGAATTTCTTCTTCTGTTTTTTTCTAGACACTTTTTTTAGCGATATGTCATTAAAAATTTAACAAACGTGTTAGAGTTTAGTTTCTTAGTATCCTTAGAGTTTATAAATTTCAAATGAACAGCTCACGCGACAAGGGGGCTGTGCGTCCCGAGCTTAACTTATGCTCATACTTATGCAGTACAGTTTGAGTTGTACAATGCAAAATTAAAGTTGTACAGTACTTGTAATTGGCTGAGTGTTTTATTTTCGAGTGTTCATCACTTGTTGTCGAGTGTCGAAAAGCGTTCTCGCACAAGTCGCGTACTTTTATAAACCTACCCTACGGAAACGATAATAAAAAAATAGCAAGAAAATAGACATTTTAAAACAGTTTTGTGACATTATAAAAACATTCAATAAAATAATATCAATTTTCGTAGGACACTCATTAGTTTTGTTAAGTGTCTACAAATTGAAGTTACCTTATATTTTTAAATATTTCATAAAATAATGATAAACTACTAGAGACAAACTCATAACATTTAAAACTATTTATGTTGTGCAACATTATAAAAACATGATTACTTATATACGTAAATTTACAGGAATCCAATGATTTATACCAATTAATACTTTAATGTTAAATAAATTATGCATGATAGGAAAACGTTAACAAGACTGGCCTATTTGATTATGTTATCAGAGCGCTTTTATTCAAGATGTCATTTAAATAAAAATTTTCATAATAGAATTATACCGGCGGGTTTGTTATCACGGTGAAACGATCAAGTATGCGGCACGAGAAACGTTCATGTGCAGAGTGACCGATATCTTTAATCTGTAGGCTGCTTTCAGCAAGTAATTATTTTACTTGTTCGTTAAAGCGGTGACGCTCAGTACCAGGAAAGTCTGCTCCTAAGTCAAACCACAAAGCACCCAACTTGCAACCACAAAATCCAAACCCTGTGAGGCATTTTAAGCTCCATATAAGAAGTTCTACGACGCATATTATGTTTATTCAATAACATATTCAGCTTTCCGCAAAAAATATATTTATATCTAAACACATCTTTACCTAAATATAAAATTAAATATATCATAATTTTTAAAGCATTAAGCCGACTTACGGCATTAAACATTAAAACTTTTTATGTTATTAACGTAAGTATTGTTAAAAATTTAAGAACATTAAGGAAGACTAATGGTTTAATTAACAGAGAACGTAACAAAAAATAGCATTTTAAAAAAGGCTGTAAATAATGTGGTCTCTATTTGGACAGTAAATACTCGGTTGTATCTACGATGTGAAAAGATTTTTCAGAAGAAGCGAACCAAAGTATCAGGAAAACAATAAAGTTGTTTTATCTTCTTGCTCAAGGAGTTACAGATGTTTAAAACTAATATAATTAATTTAAAGACACTTACAAACTCTCTGTAGACCAAGATATGTGTATCTGTGGCTGTATGTGTGTTGGGAGAGGGGAGGTTTATTGTGATCTGGCCGCTTTTATTTATAAATGAAAAAATTTGAATTTAAGCATTTGGCAACACTAAGTTTAAACACGCATCCTCAGTGCGATGAAAAAAACTGCGACAATTGAATTTTTACCTTTAGCTGGAGGAAAACCATCGTTATGATAACAAGGAATTTCGCTTTTTTGCTTCATAAAAAGGTAAAAATTCTTTAAAATAAACATAATTTCAAGTATCCATAAATAACTTAGTACGTGGACTTACTCTTAGTACCTGAAACATAGTAGGAGTCTATATACATAGTATTAAGTTAAAAAGTTACAAAAATTGTTTATGAAATTATTTATAAATAAATTTAGATTTAATTTGCAATTCAATGGCAAATTTTTTTATTATTATTCATAAAATTTAAACATATTTTTTATATTTAAACTTATTTTATTTTGTAAAATAAAAATTATTATTTCTTCAGATAAACTGTAAAGGAACTCACTTAAGATTTAATTCTACGAGGTCTCTACGAGAAACAGAGTAGATGGTATCGATTAACTTTGACATTTATTGCAGTATGTTATGTCCTAACTACAGTCTCTTCACATTACCTTTTATGAACGGAAATATGGGATTGGATTGTTCGTACTACTAGTGTTATGAGACTAGACATTTCAAACCGACACATTACGGCAGAAGAATACCATTTGTTTCTCTTGTACGGTTATACACAGTGCCATATACCCTATTAGACTTAATGAGTTTTATCACTATTCTCTGCGGTATTATATGTACGCAGCTGTGGTAGTGTATTGCGACAGTACAATCATATGCTGTACTGTGCATTTAATAGATAAAATAAATATTTAAATTAAATTTATAAATATGTGATAAATAAGCAGGTATGACATTGAAAGCTGATTTTATGTTAAAAATACGGAATGTAGACAGACAGGGACTGACCTGAACACTCACACGACTGTCGCTGAGAGTGTGTACAGTAGTAAGTGATGTGTATGAGTGAGGCCAGTTCGAACACGAAAGTTTGCAATCTCACCCTGAATAATTGTCAAATTACAGTTTTTATTTAATTATAAGAAAACCATAAATGGTAGAAAAAATTCAAAAATCTAAATATGTATAAAATTAATACGCATGTGTAGTGAGAAAACGGCGTGAAAAGGATGCGCAGTGCGAATTCAGTGCGATTTTAAGTGCGTAGTAATTACACGGATTATTCTATTACGATGGTAATTACGTTGGACATGTGTAATTAAATCATCCATCGTTAGAGCACCCTGTAGTGCACACTAGACTTTGCCATTGGCAGAAATATGCGAAAATATGAAATTCGACGAGAGTGGGAGAACTGACGCCACTGAACAATTTCAAACAGGCAGAATTCTGTCCCAACAGGAGCTGTACGATGCTCGATTATAAACAGGGTACGAGAGAAGCCAGCCTTCTTCTCAACCAGTCTTCAGTAGCGGCGGGACGCTCTGTCCATTGGCGACGCGAATTTTTAAATTTTCTTAATTAAACAGTAGATGCGGATAGACGCTATGTTCGTCATAAGTGCAAAACAGTAACTCTTAATCTGTTTCCGAATACGAATATAGAACATACTTTACGATCTCTATACACACAATCGTCCGTCAGTCAAGACAAGCTACTATGTTACATCATGCAGAGGAACGCTATGCTGAACAATAGAGGCGTCTGCTAGAACTACAGCAGCAGGTGCAGAGCAACCTCTCATACTATACTACATCAACCAGATGGGACCATGATAGACGAGTAACTGGAGGACGACAAGTGGAACCTGGGGACGTGCAGGGAACTCCATCTGAAGAGGACCTACGGATCAACGGAGGACATGAGTATGATCTACAAAATCGAGGTGACAGATAATCCATTTATAAATTTTAAATTAGAGACTAATGACATTTAAAAGACATTTTGAAATTTAAACATGAATAAGAGTTTATGTAAAATGTAGATAAAGAGGTACAGAGAATCTGATTTATATTTAATAAAATGTTTTCTTTGATGTTTAACGATTAATTTAGTCAATTTCAATTTTATTTTAAAGTTTGTAGAGCATCAATGATTACTATGTATGCAATACATAAATTAACGTAGTTGAAAGTTATATATATAAAAAAAAACTGCAGTAAAGCACACTGTCAGACTGAGCAGTCGAATTTTAATATTAACCAATAAGTATTTAGAACATAACTTTGTTATTGTAGAATATAAGATTTATTTAATGATAAATGTACTACAACATTTGAACGTTTCAAGCGAAAAATAATGAAAATTTATGGCAAAGTAAGTGAGATTTTTAAACACGCTTGTGGTTTATAAATAAAAATTATTAAAACTCGTTACAATTCAATCAATGACTACTCTTATTACCATTACACCCAAACTCCATTAATTGGTCCACTTTACCAGTAATGTTATATAAATTTTGGCACTCCACAAATTAAATTACATTTAAATTTGTAAATTGTAGTGTTATAAATAATTGGCCCTGAACGTGGGGCTACCCAAGAAAATTTATATTAAATGTGTAATTTGTGTTGTTATAGTATATATATGTAAGATTTAAAAAGCGTGTTTCGCTAGAGACATTTCTTGACCTACATACGTCCATTCAATTATACTCAAGTTAATAATTAAAATAACTATTAATTATTATGAATGGCTGTATAATTCTTGCAGTTCAGTTAAATAGCCCATTACGTAGATTTAGTGAACTTTCTCAAGTAGCATACAGTTTTTACTTCAATTTTATTTTCAGTTTGTTCTCAGCTGGGTTTCCAAGAACTTAACTTGCTTACTTGTTTACTGTAATTTTATGAATGCTGTTTACTGAGATTAATTTTTATGCAATACAGACAATTTGACAGTTTCTCCACTAAAAACAAAATTGTCAAGTTTTATCCATACAACTATGAAAATAAGAAAAAGTGTGGAGTTTGTTGTAAATTAAAAAAAAAGTGTAATTAAAATGTTGAAAACATTGTTTTTAAAGTAATACTTAAATACTGAAAAACATTTATTTGATTTTTTGTTTTATGTACCATAAGTATGTCTGAAAAAGGTTATAAAACAATTACTAATCATCTAAGACTTCAATTGAATTACAATTCAACGTAGAGTTCTTGGTATTTGTACTCACATTTAAGATTAATTGAATTTGTTATAGTATTATCGGTTTACTCTTTCTGTTTTGTGTACTGTCAGGACGTTAGAGTAAAAATGGCATTTAAAGACTGTCATTCTTCGAACTTTTATTCTTCTTTAGTTAGGCAGGCATGCGGCTTGATCCGTATTTCAGATGCATTCCTTTCCACCTTACCCGTAGCTCCACAACACTTTTTCCTTCTCGACAATAATCAATCACCAGCCTAGACAGCATACTAACGAATATCCTCCTCTTGTGTCCTTTTCATCGATCTTCATAGTTGGTTTCTTTCTCTTAAATACGTTCGACCTGCAGCTTCTTTCCGATCTCGTTTGTTAGACAAAGCACAATAGTTAAAACCTTATAGGTTGAGAAACATTAGCCTATCTCTAAGGCTTCTGTACGTTGATGACGAATCATACAAAAAACTTAAAAGAAAAATTAACGTTATGTTCTAAAAATTGTATTTTGGTACCAACGATGATAAGATTCGAATGAAATTGTTCTTTCAAAAGCGAACTCAAAATCCGTTCTTTTAAAATGCATATATAAAAAAAGTATTAACGTTACAAAACATTATTACCTTTTCCTGAATGAGTATTTTCTATTTAAAAAAAGAGGATAAACCCTTAAGAGAAATAGGAAGAACCGAATGAAAAATATCTAAACCAAGAGGAAGGTGAAGAATTCGACATTGTCTTCGTCATCGTAACCTCTTTTACCTCCTCGTTTACTAGTCCTTCCCATTTACTACTATTTTTCAATTAATAATAGCTTTGTATAAGAGTACAAAATTTTATTGTATTTTGAACATTTTACATAATTATTTTCTGCATCATCAGAGGTTTTAAATATTTAGAGCATTCAAAATTCAATGACGCGCGTTGTAATTCTGGAAGACACAGAATTGTGTTTGTGGAGGAAGCTAATTATTTTTATAACAAATGTAATATCTGTACAAACAAACTTTACCATTATTAATTAACATAATGATTTGCGTCATAATTTTTCAATATACAAGGTGTAACTAAATCTACTTCTATGAGAAAGTATAGAAAGTTTACAAGCGTTTAGCATAATGTTTCAATACGTTGCTGAAGCTAGTTATAAGATCGCATAAGCAGAAACTTCTTGTGTTATATTCGTTGAATGTTTCTTACCCCATCGTATATCTCTTTTGGGAATAGAAGTATTTTTTAAAAATTAGTGCTAACTGTATCTTCATTTTAATATTCATAGGTTCCTTTATTTTACAATGATTACTCATGTATCACTTATGTCGATTAAGACAAGTATTCTGAGTCTCCTACACACAAAGTTATTGATAACTTTTTGTGCTTAAAGTAGGACGTTCTGCCTGGAACGGCAAACTTTCCTTTTAACCGGAGATTGTTGCAAAGAGGATTGAAAGCGTTCAAAGTTTATACAGTAGATGGCAGCAGGTGACTTATAGTCGCGCATGGCAGCAGATTTTCCAGAATGTGTCAAACTTCACTAATCTCTCGATACTCACAAAACTCACAGATCTTACAGCGAGGACCTCTGAAGATAACGACACTGGCTGAACGTCCATACCCATTTCATAATTTATGAATTAAGACGTTCAGAGACAGATTTATTAACGCGTCTGGCAAACAGGTGCTTAAACATATGCATATTATTGTGGTCTATGTACGTGTATTACTTTATGGTATGGTAATATATATGGTACCTTCGGATAAAAAAAATAAAAAAAATAAAAAATGTGTATTACGTGTTTACGGTACATTAAAGGAATAACACCAGAACCACTACCACGTATAGTTACACAGTTACAATACACTGACCACAGAACTACCTAATAAAATCTGTATGTAAGCTATATAATACCTAAGGTAAGTCCATAACCATAACGTAAGTACATCACGTCCAGTATTTGAATTACTAACAAGTTAAACAATATTCTTTAACAGTGTTTGTTTTCAACAGTTTACCATAATTAACACAATTACTGCACGTCAATTTTTTGCCCGGAAAGCAGGTAAATTGTACGTATTGCTTTGCAATTAACTTCTTCATATCATGTTTATTCCATAACAGATCGTACATTCCAAGCCCATTGGTAAAGCTTTTATTTATAATTTGTTTTACATAGACGGATTACTGGCTTTGTCACTAAACCTCCAACTAAGAGGACCAGTTTTACGGTGACAGACCCTTTTCTCCTTCTCCTTTTTACCCTTCTCCTTCTGATTGTTATGATACTGGCCACTTCTTAGTATTTGCAGTACCAATCATTCGGCCTCAGTGGCCATCTATGAATTCTAGCCACCCCGTTCCGATGAAGGAATAAAGAAAGATAAAAACGACAAGGAATGTTCTACCATAGACAAAGTTCTAGCACTTTAGGGACTCATAGAGAAATGAAGAATACATAACCTACAAACTGAAATTACTTTTATTGACTTGGAAAACCCATTGATTACGTACATAAACAAAAATTGTGGCCAGTCTTAAAAAACGCAGGCTTGTCGAGCACTTAATAAGAGCGACACAAAGCTGCTATTAGGATGAAAGCTACTTCTTGATCATACTACTCTTTGCTGATGATCTTGAACTTATTGCACCAACTGAAGATGAACCCCTAGAAGTAAATCTTCTATTTAGATAAACTGTAACAGATTACGGTAGAAGGATATCAGCAGAGGAAACATAGGCAATGGTTTACTGAGGAAAAGAGGCGGTTTGAACAAAAATGGTTCTATGATATAAGTCCCTGAAGCAAGTTTGACCCAGCTTTAAACTGGTCGGAGGAAGTTCATATTCATATTGATCAATAGTAGCCCGTTACTCCACGAGGGATAAAATTAATGAAAGCTACTTCTTGAACATACTATTCTTTACTGATGATCTTGAACTTTTTGCACCAACTGAAGATGAACCCCTGGAAGTAGATCTTCTATTTAGATGAACTGTAACAGAATACGGTAGAAGGATATCAGCAGAGGAAACATAGGCAATGTTTTACTGAGGAAAAGAGGCGGTTTGAACAAAAATGGTTCTATGACATAAGTTTCTGAAGCAAGTTTGACACTTTCAGTATCTGGGCTGTGATATGAACATGATAAAGTAAGCAAAATTAATAAGTAGCAATCCGTATGTGGAGTACCAACAAAGACGGTTAGAAGAAAAGCTAGGTTAGACACACAAGTCCGCTGGTACAATACTTTGGCTCTGCCTGTAGTGTTATGCGGCAGTGAAAGATGGATAACTACAAAAAGAGAGGAACGAATACACAGAGCATCGGAGATGAAATTCCACAGACGAATTACGTGGTATGCCTATACGAAAACGGATAGGATAAGACATGGAACCATACGGACTGAGTTGAATGTAGAGCACTAGAAAAGAAAGTGCAGAGATATAAGAAAGAACATTTGTCCAGAATGGTTGAGACCGCATACCGAGAATACTGTGTCGATGTAAATCCGAGGGACGGCGTGTTATAGGACGTGAAACGGAACAAGTCCAGCGACATAAACCGGCAAAAGGACACGACGATCAGATCGCCCCACACTGCACACATTTCCGAACGTGTTGGAAGCGGACGATTTATGGAATTCTTTGACAATCACATATTGACGTGTTTGGCTTACTTCGGCGGCGAGTCTTGATAATAAGCGTGCTCGACGTCGTGTCAAGGTCGTCGGCAAATTGAGTCACCGCTAGCAGAAAACTTGTTCCCTCGCTCCATCGATCGACAAAAGACTCATCTCTTTCCGTTTCTTCTGCACAAAGTTATGATCAAAGCAAATCGTTCGTTCGATTCTCAGCAATTACTTTCAGTACTAACTGCGGACAAAGACGAATTCTACGTCAATTGGTTCCAGTTTCAACGTACAGGTTTCTTTTATCTTCCTTTGTTACGTAGACTTATCTCATTAATGGCAGAATAAAACCTGCACAACTGTCATCATTTGAGTCAACATTTTATCTCGTACAAATAGGATACTATCAATATATTTAATTGAACAATTAATCTACAAAATAATTTATTATAGAAATGGAATGTTTAGTTAGTTTTACACATTTCACAATCTGGAACTTTTTAATAAGAACATTGTGTACTAACTATCGAATAAGGCCCAAAATCGGAAGAGAATCGTAGTCAATATTTCAATCTGTAGTTAGAGAGTATAGGTTGACGGCAGACGGGAAAATTTTCAGCTGATTCTCTTAAATTATACAAAATAATACCGACTTCAATTGGAGTGTAGATTTTTGTACAAAGGGCAATAAAAAAGAAGATAAAGGCAACAACCAATATTATTTCCAACTACTTTAATGTTCTCTCTCTCTCCTTTGCTCGTCAGTCTTCCAGTTGGTTTAATCGAACTACCCAGTTTTACAAATGATAAATCTCTCATATACTCTTCGTTCCACAGCACACGCACTATTATAAGTACATTCTCTCTCTCTCTCTCTCTCTCTCTCTCTCTCTCTCTCTCTCTCTCTCTCTCTCTCTCTCTCTCTCTACCACACACACACACACACACACACACACACACACACACACACACACACACACACACACACACACACACACACACACACACACACACACACACACACACACACACACACACACACACACACACACACACACACACACACACACACACACACACACATTAAGTAAGTGCTCGATTCTAAAAGAAATGTTTCATTTGAATACAAATATCCATATTTTTGAACAAAGATGTTTGCCTTCATTATAATTGTGTCATTAAGTTCTGATCGCAGAAATAATATATGAAAAAAATGTAACGACAAATCCGTTTTTACTGGAAGATAACTGTGAATAATTTTACAAAAATACGGAAAGATTGATCCATTTTGGGTTGTGGAGTCTATTCTAGAGGTTCGATATGAGAAAAAAACGCTAGTAGACGGTTAGAGCGTATTCATTGTAAACGAGCAGTCATTTGCTATAACAATTGTTCACATATTGTTAATTACTTGATATATTATAAAATTAAAGAAGCATTCTGTATGCTTGACGAATAGAAAATATTCTACTTATTAGTACTCAGTAAGAAAACAAAATTACATAACTACAACACGTTTGCGTAAATACAAGAAGATTAACATGATACAACAAAGCGTACTTTCAGCTTTGAAGAGATTAGTCGGCTTAGGACACTGCCATTGTTGTTACTGTGGTTTTGCGATGTATTCTGTAGCCTCTTTTGTTCATTTGGCACAATGAATGTTAAAAGCAAATGTATTAAAAGTTAGTTGGGATATGTTTCAGCTCTTTCAAATTGAACTAAGTCGTCCGGTTACTTTTTATTAATACAGTTATACTTAGTACCTCACTAAATAAAATAATTAAGGTGAAATAGGTTATTTAGGTTACGGAAGAAACCTGATACTGTTATACTTGTTGTGTGTGTGTGTGTTGTTCCAACAATTAATTTTAATTTTATCCTATAGTCGTAAAATCAATCAAAATACTGTCGATTTAAATTCATCGACGAAAATTTTACTGATTATTAGTAAGTTTTTAAAGTGATGAACGTTAAAATGATGCACGGAATCTGGGTGGCTCACCGATCAACGAATTCACTACCACAGCGGGGTTCATTGGCCGCATTCCTTTTACGACGGCCAGCCACATCGGGCACCTGGTTAAATCAACTGAATATGTAAAGAGATAGAGGTTCTGATATATCTATTCTTCTTGCAGTACTCGTCTACCCGGTTCTGAGCAAATATCTCCCTAGTGACTTCAATCGAGAACACAACTTGATCATTTGTTATTATATAAGTGCTCATGTATCAACTGTAATTTCAGATGTCAATGAAATTCTTAGCACAAATAAAATGATGCAAGGAAAATCAGGCCTTCTGAACGACGGTAAGCGTTCTTACCTGACTCAAGTGGCAATTTAATCTTCATTAAAAATTCGAAAAAATGTTTTGAAGATAATTCGCAGTGTATATAACCGACAACAGACTTCAAATATGCTTATCTACTTTTGTTCAGTAGACAGCATATGGAATGAACAGAGACATTGGAGACGTTGATAATTTTTGCTCATATTACTCAATGACATAATATATTATATGATATAATAACAAGGCCCGCAATTTATAGAATTATGTGTATGTGTAAACATAAATTTTAAAAGATAAATATTTACAAATAAAATAAATAAGTGGAATGAAATTCAGAGGTGAAATTTCTAGACAGTTTGAAATTAAGTCATGGGTCAGACAAGGAGATGGAGTATCACCGTTGCTTTTTAACTGCGTTCTGGAAAAAGTAATAAGAGAATGGAAAAAATCATTGGGGGAAAAAGCACATCAGCCAGGAAATTAGACTATAGCAGAGATAACCTGTCAATATATTGTCTAGCGTTTGCAGATGATCTAGCAAACCTGTCAGATTTAGTAGAAACAGCCATTAGACATGTGGAATTGCTGATAGAACAAACCGAAAGAGTGAGTTTACAAATTTCTTTTAAAAAGTCCATGACTAACATCAAGACAATATCCAAAAAAATGAAAACTCGATACGGGCAAATCTATGGAACTGACAAATTCAAGTATCTTGGAGAAGTTATTGAACACAATGTCTCGTAGAAAGAATCCATTAAAGCACGAGTCAATAAGATGAAAGTTGCTTACCATTTAACCAAGGATACATATAACAAAAAATAAATATCCATTAATGCCAAACTTAGGCATTATTTAACAGTAATTCACCCGGAAGCACTTTATGCAGTCTGACTCTAAACAAGAAAATGATGATGGAAAACTGGAAGTCACAGAAAGGAAAATATTAAGAAAAATTTTGGGATCAATAAAAGATGGAGAACAGTAGAGAAGACGCCACAATAATAAGCTGTACACACGTGTTGAGAAAATCACAGACGTAATTAGAAAAAGAAGAATTACAATATGCGGACATGTTCAAAGAATGAATCCTGACAGACTAACAGGGAAGCTTTTTTAACTATTTCAAAAACCTCAAAATGTTCAATACGTGGTTCAAAGAAACAGAAAAAGACATAGAAGAATCCTGATTATTCATGAAGACATTGAAGAATGCTTGCCACTTAAAAAGAAATTAAAAATTCCCCAAGGTTTTCAGGAAAAACCCAAGAAGAGGAAGTTTAACGCCGATCCCGAAAGACTAAGTGACGATGCGTTGTTGTGTGATACGACGGGCATTTTGAATCAATTCATTTACCTCTATTTGGCGCTTCTCATCAGTCACAGAAAGAAACTCGTCGACCACTGCGAGGTTCAATCTCAATAGCTTTACCAGCTTCTGATGCACGAGATTTTATTGCCCACCTACTCACGGTACTTCGATAAACAGTTTCATCACCATAAACGGCTTTTAGACGACGATGAATGTCACTAGCGTTCACTTTTTCAGCTGTTAAAAATTCAGTCACTGCAGGTTGTTTTAGACGCGTTGACATAGCTGGCGTACTCGACTCCATAACAATGGCGACTGACAGAAAACGAGAAGAAGTTGGTCAACGAGATTTGTGACGTTTGTAATACAAGAATGTCGCTACAAGATGGCAGCACGCGTCGTGCTGTTCATCGTTTTGTTTTCCCGTTGTATGCGACTGTGCATTACTTATCAGCCGCCCCTCGTAGTGTCGTGAGACTATGTGCAAAGTCAAGTGTCAAATGTATGGAACCTGGATAGATCCCTACACGATCATCTTTAAGCAAAATCATTACGAAATTGCTGTACTTTTTAATATAAAAGGCTTCTATTTATTTACTTTTTTAGTAAAAGGATCTACAATTTGTCTTTAGTTATTAACGTATTACAAGATATTATTAATAATAATACTTGAAACGCGTTAGTCTTCACTTTTCCATTTACGTCCTTCAGTTGTTGAAATTTACTGACTGTTCCAGCTTTATTGTTTTATTTTCGATTTTAAAATTTATTCCTGCTATTTTGTTTTCCAACACAATTTTTCAAACTCTTCTTACAACAATTTTCCGTAAGCATTTTCTTTTGCATTCCTTTGGTCTCCTGTTGCAGAAGTTACGGTAACTTTTGAATGGTTTTATTGCATACTTGGTTTCCGTATTGAAGCATTTTGTAATTACTATAAGTCACTACGTTACCCACGCGAATTCTTGTAACTCGTAACAAGAAACGGTAAAACACGGTTATCTAAACGGTTATTATACTTCAGTTATCAATCATATTCAAATAGAGTAATCTATACGAACTATTCGCAATAAAAAAAGACAATAACCAAATAAAGGTCATTAAGCACTCTGACTCTCAGTTAAACACGTAATTAAACACGCTAAAATATGATACCAGAGACAAATGTTAAAAATAAAATGAGTTAACAAAGTATTTCCCACATATTACAATTTACGAAACTACTCTCACCTCCGTCACATCAGTCACTTTACTGGCGTAATGCACGTCTCTAGCGCCTCCTATTGAGAGTCGCTGTCCTATCACCGAAGTCCTGGGTGTTTCAACCATTGCCCTACCGATGTGACTCGTTTTCTCGTTACAGTTCTTAATAAACCTCTCCTTTCTCTTAATATCTTCAGAACCCTCTCCTTTGTTACTTTGTAAACGCATTTTATTTTTAACATTTTCCTGTATCATCATATTTTAAATGTTTATGTCGTTTGTCTGTCAGCTTTCCCTATTAGTTATTTATTGTCGAGGATTCATATCCGTAAAGCCCATTACTTCAGACAAATGACTTCAGGAATTTCTTCCTAATTTATAAGTCAGTATTTGAAAATAACGCATTCTTCTTAAAAGAAAAACGACCGCTTCGGCTTGCTCCAGTGTGTTTTAATGTCTGATTCGTAAATTCATGCAGATCTAATCGCCATGAAACAACTATGTGAACCTTGACTCCATCTACATGTGTAATTCCTAGATCACTAATGACTAACAAAGAGCGGTGCAGAATTAACAGGATTTTTTAAAAAATGTCTAAAATGTTCTGGAACTTGCTTAAAATGTTTTTATAAAAATATTATGACTTGCGACTTCTTACATTTAATCGCGAGTTTGAAGAAAAGAATTTTGGAATAATTATTATCTTTGATATTATGCAGTTGATGTGTGGACAGACCACCACAGAAACGCTGTATCAATTGAGTTTGTCTAAGGAAATCTATGTACTTGTTGTTGTATGACAGACCACAAGAGTGCTGTATCAATTGAGTTTGTTCAAGGAAATCTATGTACTTGTTGTTGTATAACAGGCCAACACAAGAGCGCTGTATCAGATGAGTTTGTCCAGGGAAATCTACGTACTTGTTGATGTATAACAGACCACCACAAGAAAGCTGTATCAATTGAGTTTGTCCAAGGAAATCTACGCACGTCAGACTACACGTAAACCTATGTCTACATTGTATGTTTACTGAGGATGGTTTCAGTATAAGTGGTAAGTCATGAATCTTGTCAACATGTCTCTTGCCGCATAAACTACGCTTTTCTCCATGACGAATACAAAATTTTTAACATTGAAAAGCAGTATTTGTTATAACTTCAGGCGACACTCGGATATTTATTGGTTTCCTCAAGTCTCTCCATTTATTTATGTTTTTTTTGGATCACACATAGTAGCCTACACTGTGATATGCAGCAACGTATATTAACTGTTGATTAACTACGTTTTCTATTATGGCAAGAGAGCATAATACACAACTTAAACAAACAAAACTGTTCATACAACATACTACTTTCTAATTATTTCATGGGAAAACAAAAGATAATTCAGGAATGTGAGTTTCTTACATACGAAGAACATTGTATTATTTACAAATACTGCTTGTAAGAGATTTAGATTTTTTAAGTAAACATTTTCAAACTATGTACTTAGGAAAACCAGAGGTGTAACAACTTATGTAGGAAAACCACAGAGAAACTGAGAGAAGATGAGTCGTGTGTCTTAGCTTTTAAAGTATTTACTCTGTACGGGTCGCACTCCCATGAGCGCCAGGTTTGTCCGGTACTGCGCGAAAAGCAACAATGCTGGTTGTCCTTCCAACAACTGGGTGTGAGCCTGGAAACACTGTTGTGTATGTTGTTAAATATCTTAATAATGTGTTTATTAGCCCCAAGTTGTTGGTACCATTTTGTTAAATAACTGTTATTCCGCTTCTAAATTACTACTATCCGCGGTTATGTTGTTCCACAAGATAAGTTTTCTCGATTATTTAAACGTCACTATGTTAAAAGACTAATTTACTACCGTTTAGGATTGGTTAAACGCCACACGTGGGTTGAGTCAATTTTATAAACTATACTTTTATTACCCTTGTTTTTATTCAGTGTTTAGTTAATTTTGTAATTTATCTTATTTGTTTAAATATGTCACTAGTGTTAAGAGTATAATTATGCTGAACTCGAGTCGTATTGAAACACTCCACCCGTAACCCTCGTCACTTGAAGTTGATGTACTAATTAATTCTGTTATGGATATCAACCATTAGGTTGTTGAGAAAACTAAGTACTTACGTCTGGTTTATCCTCCACTGGTTATAACATTATTCATTTAGTCATAGTCCTTGAAGATTCATGAAACGTTGTAAATTTAAAATTATTCGGGTCGGCGGATAATGCGAGTTACCCAGATGTAAACATAACCTAAGCTCCAAAACCACTAATAACTCGTTAACTGAATGAAATAAATTCGTGCTTCATTAATTGGGTTCAAATGTTATTTATTCACCATAAGATGTAGTATTAAATCCTTTTCTTAACACAATTAATCATTTCATTTTTACTGAAAACAATTGATGATTTGAGTCGAAACTCATATCTCAGGGTTGGTCACAATGTTATCGAAATCGTCTTTGCTGACAACATTGTCTAATTAATTGATACCATAGAGTTCTTTGAACTGCAACATACGTAACTAAAAATGCTGGCTACTATTATTAAAACATAGTAAAAGGAGAATGATTGCAATATAAGTTGATTAAATACTTAACCTAGTACATTAAATTTCGGTTATACATGGGTGTCACAATTTGAGGTTATCATGAACCTGGAAAGTTAACCATGTTAATTTCAATTTATACTTGAATTACGTTTAACAAGTTGAAAAGTGCTTATAATAATAATGTATTGTTTATTGTGTAAGGTTACAAAATAGTTACAAGTGTTTAACAATGTCTAATGGCTTTATCGTATAATGCTCTAAATACATTAAGTATTTTGTTTATAAATTTCATATACTTCCTTAACTCCTTTTTATATTTGTTAAATTCACGATTAATACTTTAATAAGGATTCATTGCTGTATTATTAAATCACTTCACTACACTGTATTCGAATTCATTTTACTTTCCTTATTGAAAGTTATGTTGCCCTTGTTTACATTCGTAACCGTACTGCATTATGGGTTAATCCAGAATTATTTAAATGCGGAGCCCGTCATCTGCACGGCTTGGAAACTGGTGAAGAACTGTCAAAATTTGCGCGTCGTTTCTCGCTGTTCTCAACTACGTCCACCGCGGAAATCTCGATATAGGTGATTTGATTGGTCAGAATTGTTGACACTCCTTTGTTGACACATCACCCCCGTGTTACCAAAATTATTTAATTATGTTTAAACCGTGGGTCTTTGGGGTTGAGAGTCTAAAAGTGACGCCAAACGTTTTATCTAAAACTATTAGAATACTTTATAATTGATAACAATTCTTTATGCTACTTGTGAGCTCCAATCTAGTTTTACCGTCATCTGGCATTTGTCCTGCTGAGCATTTAGACATATCACAAGGCATAATTCTTTTCTTGATCAATAAAGATAACAATTTTAACTTATATCCTATTACAATTCTTTTATAAGCTTATGTCCTATACTTATTTAATTAACAGTTGGTATTGGGTATTGGGTATAATGCATTAAAAGTCCTTTTCTATAATTATTTGACATTATTAACACTCAATTGTGAATAAAACACGAAGTCTGGTTCTAATCTTCAGTAGGCCTATAGCACTATGAGTTAGATTTACTTCTTACAGTATAATGGTTGAATCTTAACCGTTTAAAACATTTCACACTTACTTCTAAATAATCATATCAGCTTTTGGTCAACATAATTTTGATTAAGAGATGCCCTTTTTATTGTATTTTATCATTAAAGTCACATGGTTTTTTGGTACAACTAGGCAACTTATTATTTATCCTTATTTTTATATAATACATCTTTTATTATTTTAATTTCTTCTTCCTAATTAAACATTCTAGTCATTAGTAAGATTTACAATATGTTTTGTCATCTTGACATTCTTATTTTTGTTGTTATTTCAACTCATGATCCTTGCATCTTGTTGCAACAGGTCATGTGTCTTATAGGTAGGCTTACCATAATTTTTTCTTCTCAAACCGGGACACTTGTAAAATAATTTTGTCATGCAATTTTGAAAATATCAAGTTTTAATTATTACGTAACTTTAAGCTTTCTACGCCTCAATTACACAATTAGGCCAACTTGGGTACATATTACAGAATACTAAAAGTGCGTTCACGCGTTCACAATCACATAGAATTACAATTACAAAATAGATACATATTTTACTATATGAGGAACAAAACTACCTTACGTTCTTACTGCAGAAACCAAGTTATCAGCTGGTTGAAACCATTCATATTTGTTACTGGTGTGGACTTTTTTAGAAACGGTTTGTCATTCTTAATTTTGTCATAAAATTCATTACAGCTGAGTTCAATGTTTAATATACAAATCATTAGACCTTTCACTGTGGATTCCGCCATTTTACCTCTTTCTTCAGACCATATATTGTTCATAATTGAAAATGCCCTGAGTCTGACTGAAGTGGTAGAAAAGAACGTGGCTAGAGAACAAGAAGTCCATGTGGTTTTCGTAGAGTTGAAAAAACAGTGTGATAAAGGTCCAGTAGTAAAGATTTGGTAATTCCGAGAAAAAAACAAATTTGGCAAGTATCCAGGTTTGTCGAAAAATGTCACACTGCGAGTGCAAGTATGGCTTCAAAATTACCTTCTGTCGGTTTGCAGTAGGTACTCATTGTGGTACTTTTGAAACTTTTTTAAATTATTGAAACCTGAAATTTTATGTCAAGAGTTCTTTTTAGTGAGCTTTTTTCCATGTGAAGCAACTTAATGTAAAGCAAAAGAAAAATGATACGACTCCACTGAAAATCAACCAATGCGTATGTTACAGTTTTCTATTTAATAATGTACGCATAATTTACATACAAGCAATTTCTTTACTCTGTAGTCGTTCTTCATGTTTTAGCTGTTCAACAAGTAACATTTTGTGAATTCACTCTTTATGTCCGTAAGGAGAACCACTTTTAAATCAAAACAGATCTGCCACTGAAAAAGATTTTTATTCTCTCCAGTAGCAAAGGCATAGTGTCGTAAGTATTTTTACAAGTACAACAAATCGTAGTGAATGAAAAGTTTGGAATTTTATTTATTTTAATTTGCAAATTTTTCATTTTATTGATGGAAGAAACTCATTTCTCTTGTGTTAAAGAAAAGTGATAATATTTCACTTATACTTAATATGCATTCATAATTTCCATTTTACTTACTTTAACATTAACTTGAGAGAAAAGGAGAGAGAGAAACAGAGAGACAGATATATATATATATATATATAGAGAGAGAGAGAGAGGGGGGAGAGGGAGTGAATGAAGGAAAGAGAGAGAGAGGGAGAGAGAGGGGGAGAGAGGGAGAGAGAGTGAGAATGAAGGAAAGAGAGAGGGAGGGAGAGAGAGAGAGAGAGAGAGAGAGAGAGAGAGAGAGAGAGAGAGAGAGAGAGAGAGAGAGAGAGAGTGTTGGAGGAGGACATGTTCCATCAGTGATTAAAATTGCTTATATATATATAATATTATATAATAATATTATATAATAATATTATATAATATTATATATTATATATTAATTGCTATATAATATATAATAATGTGTTGTAATTTTAGTTTTTTTAGCTGTATGTAATAAGTGGTTGTTTAAATGGTACGATAGAGAATGTTGAGTTTGTCGTGTCAGCTGTGTTGTTGCGTGGAAGTTCCGTCAAAGTCGGTCCACTCTCAGGGGAGACGATAGACGGTGATTGATGATCGGTTCACGTGGACCTGTCACTGTCACTGTCACGATAATGTCAGCCGCGGTAATGTTGACTCGAACACATTAGTATCGTGGCAAGGCGTTTCTCATCCTCCGTATCGTACTAACGACTTCTTATGTTCAACATATACACCTTGGATACAAAATGATATAGGCCTACACGATACTGACAACTACTACACGTATTAGCTGTAATACGAATTATACTGTTTGACCTCTATTTCACTTTGCAGTCCATTTGTTAGGCTGTTACTCGTTGTATGTGCTCAGTTTTCGAATGAGGATACGGATATTAACAACTATTAATTCTCTTCATTTTTTCCGATGGCTCTTCACCATAAATTCGGACCTTGTACTCGCCTGTCCTGTTACTAGTTTGATCTACAGGAATGGGATTTAAATAATGTCTGGCTACCTCACTATGGCATAATCCAATCTGAGTTTCCGTTTGATCTACAGGAATGGGATTTAAATAATTTCTGGCTACCTCACTATGGCATAATCCAGTCTGAGTTTCCGTTTGATCTACAGGAATGGGATTTAAATAATTTCTAGCTACCTCACTATGGCATAATCCGGTCTGAGTTTCCGTTTTCCCTTAGTTATTTTTCTTTGCAGTCTGGCGTTAGGAAGTTTCTGTTGAATTGTATCCTTACCTATCCTAGCCGATGCTGAGCGTTGTATTTTCACATACGCAAACACTACGGCTGACGAATACCAATTATTATGTGCTAAAACACAGTTAACAATGGAATGAAGACTCTAAGAACAATATTGCACATTAAAGTACGCAAGGGAGTGTCCAAAAAAAAAAACAGAAATTATTTTTGTGGAAATATACGAGGGACGTTCACGTCAATCCGGGACTATTAATTTTTAATAAATGTAGAACATATTTATGATAGTAAAAGTTACTTTTATTTCTCGGTGTAATCCCCTGCTACATTTATACATTTATCCCAGCGTTTCACTAGTGCCTGGATACCTGCAGTGTAGAAAGATTTGTCGTTACGTCGAAACCAAGATAGGACTGACTTCTTTACCTCGTCGTCGCTGTTGAAATGCTGGCCTCCCAGGAGCAACTTCAAGGGTGAAAGTAGCTGGGAGCGAGGTCCGGACTGTAAGAGGGTAAGGCAATAACTCTCAGCAAAGATCTTTTGAGCGTACATGTCGTGCGGTGGGCGGTATGCGGGCATGCATTGTCCTGCAGAAACAGAACGCCTTTAGTGATCGTACCAGGCCGTTTTTTCTTGAGAGCATTGTGCACATCTTAAAGAACTTTGCAGTAGTACTCACTGTTAATATTGACTCCACGGGATAGAAAATCGACGTGAATGATGTTTATCCAAAAAATTTGAGGCCATAACTTTGCCTGCAGAAGCAATTGTTCGAAATTTTTTGGGAGGTGGTGAGTCCACATGCTTCCACTGCTTTGATGGACGTTTTGATTCCGGGGTGAAATGATGGACCCACGTTTCATCGCAGGTAACAATTCGATAAAGAAAAAGCTGGCCTTCTTTGTCTAAACGTTGCTTTAACTTTTTGCAGATTTACAGTCTTCTTCACCGGTCGAAAGCAGAAAGCTGTCTTGGTACCCATCGTGCACTAACCTTACTGAACTTCAGATCTTCATGAATGATTTTGTTTACAGTTCCCACAGACACATTTATTTCTTTTGTAATTTGCTGACAAGTTATCCGACGATTATCAAGGATCAGTTCTTCCACTCGCTGAATGTTCATGGGGATGACTATCAGTAGGCTCGACCGGGATCGTCATTCACTGATGTACGGCCTTCTTTAAAACGTTTGCACCACTCAAATGATTTACTGCGACTAAGAGTCTCATCACCGTACTCTGCAAGGAGTCGCGAAGAATAATTCTCACCGGGTTTTACTCCTTCATTCACGAGAAATTTCATTACAGCACGCTGTTCCACATGTTCGTTGGACGCCATGTCCTTTACAACTGACTGTTGTTATTGTTTAACGAGTAATTAATACAGCGCGCCATGCGCTAATAGCTGACACTTCTACTTCATATGTATGACCAACAGAATGCGCAGGAATTTCCATTTACACTCTAGTCTAACAAAAGTCCCGGATTGACGTGACGGTCCCTCGTAGAAAAGTAGGAATCGTTCCTTCCTTGTTTTGACACGGAATAAGTAATAAAACTTTAAGGAGGACAGTGCAGATATGAAGGGAAAAGATATCAGAGTGCAAAATTAATATTACAGACCGTGGAAGCTGATGAACGAGCGTAGACAAATCTGAAAGCCCGTAATGCCGTTTACATTTCTTTATAATAGTACTGGTGACCATATAAAGAGCAGTAATTCAATTGTATCCGTGTCCGTTACAGCGGTGATGTTATGGTTGCACTGGTTTGGGCACATTGTACTGGTGGAGGCGAATGTTACATGATTACTGGAAATGACGTGATTGGATGACTTATATGATTAGTTGTTTAGTATTGAAGATCTCATTTATGATAACTGAACTATTTAATAAATGTGCTGACGAATTGCTGAATTTAGAGTGCAAATTAGTAAGCCGGTTTAACAAGTCTAAGTAAAGCTTAAGTTTGATGCAGAAGGTAAGCTTTCACGGCCTGTGTCAATACTGTTAAAACTTGCCAGGATCTGGGGCCACGGCCTAACAGCCCGGCAAGCTTTAACAGTAGAGCTTTCGTTTGTTTACTGTCTCCGATTAAATTATCATTTTTCATCATACACGTGAAAAAGTAATTAAAACCGACGATCAAATCATTTGTTGTCCTTTTCATTCACTTAAACAGGTTTTAAGATTTTTAAAAGGTTTACGCTCTTATATTGTCAACACATTTCATACTATTGTCACTTACTAAGACTTGACGGTAATTACGAAGAATATGATTGTGAAAATGACAACAATGACGGTGACAGCACGACAACAAAGAGAGAAGAAGTAGAAGTAGAAAAAGAAGAACAACAACAACAAGAGAAGAAGAAAAAGAAGAAGAACAAGAGAAGAAAAAGAAGAAGAAGAAGAAGAAGAAGAAGAAGAAGAAGAAGAAGAAGAAGAAGAAGAAGAAGAAGAAGAAGAAGAAATGTCATATTTTCTTTCGTTTTATTTACTCAGAACATATACTAGCATGTATATGTCATGTATTTCTGACCGTGTACACAAAAGTGTGAGGAAGATTCAATTAAAGATAGAAAAATAAATGCTATAAATAGAGTAGTTACATAATTTTATGCATTTTTCTGTCCTAGCATTGTCAACTCAAAATATCTTGAGATTTCTTATTTGAATCTCTTGTCACGCGATTATTCATATTGTAACCTTTATCTTAAAGTAAGGTAAATGCAAAATTTCGCTTCTTGAAATCTATTTATATTTTAATATTAAGTTTACGGTTGATTTTGAAGTTTAATTACGGTGTCCTGCACGTCTAAATAGATATCTTACAATCTTATAATTCAATGTTGTTAAAAAGTAAACGCATTGATCTAAACTACTGCAAAAGAAGTAGCCTAATACAAGCTATTGGACGATGCATGCACTACTTTTTATGTTATTAATTATTAGCACGCAGAAAATGTAAGAAAAGTATAAATACATGTGGAATAAAACAATTTTGTGGAATGATTGAATCTATCTATCGTGGTGAGTAACTAGAAACAAGATATCGATTAATCCTATCTCCAGCAGTTTCACTCCTCAACGACTGTGCGTCAAGAAATCTTAAAGACTTGAAATTCTTTACATTTGACATGTTATGAAGACTTACAAATTAGATTAGTTCACGAACCAATGAAAAGAAGACAAGGTTACATTTATTCTTATTTATTGGAAGGCAGGAAAAGGAAATAAAAAGTAAGACCAATCGTAAGTCGTTGAATGCGGAGAGTGAGGCAGTGAGAGACCGTGGGAAGAGAGATGTGAGAGCGCTAGGAAACAGGAGAGCGAGTAACGATTTGGCCTATATTAGACGATTGCTTGTGCGTTGCCATGGTAACTAGTGTTCGATTGTGTGCCCCGCGGCCTCCCCTATTTGTAAGCCACTGCTTGAGAATTCAAGTGGGCACGTATATTAAGTGAAGAACGCAATTGTTTATGCCGCCTTACGTTGTTTATTACCTACGTTTCATTGTCAATGTGTTATTAGCCGATCGGTATAACTAGCAATCTTCTCGCATAAACTTTTTTTATCACGTCCCTTCATGTACATGAATGTATGAATTGAGGGATATAATTTACATGCGTTATTGTTATTTGAAAATTAGATCTGCTGAAATGCCATCTAGTTTTACTGAATCAGTTAATTGATGACTGCCAAATAACGAGCTGGTGTTTGCTGCAACTGAACATTATTGAGTTCAGTAAATACCTTTATGGGTCGTGCTGTGTATATAAATTAGTAACTGTGTAAAAATAATATTTGGGAGTGACCGTGATGTACTCGTTAGCATGTTGTCTTGCTAAACCATGAGGTATAGTTTGATTCCTGCCGTGGACTGACTCCTCTGGACTGCGCGGTTGTGCGTCGCAGAGACGAACCGCTACGGAAACTGCGTTCCGAGTTACCTACAGGAGTTCTTGCCACGTGGCCCTGCTCAAGTAGGGCGTCTTGCTCTGTAGCAGGCCGTTTTTCGGCTGTTGTGCTAGCCTACACTAGCGCAGTATACACCGAGGGCGTTTGCACGAATCACCTGGATTTATACGATACCTGCCCAGGCCAGCCACAAGAGGAGTGTCTGGGAACCTCGCCGCAAGTGCATAAAATTTGCGACCCAGCCGCCTGAAAGTGTCTTCTAAGGATCGGACGCCAAGTCCTCTCCTTAGAAGACGAGATGAGAAGCGACGGGGGACTTTGGCCGCTAGCCGAAGACCACTGTCGAGGACGCTTTGAAACTTCTTTTTATGCATTGCGGCGAGGTACCCCACACCGGGCAAGCGTAAGTAATTACCGGCAGCAAATACGCGCCGACGATCATCTTGCCCAAGTTGCTGGTCATGGCTGAGCTGATCAGGAGTGGAAACAGTAAACTCAGACGAGCGGATGCTCGCTTAAGAACTGTCTGAGCGTGGGTACGATCAAGGTGAGCCGACGGTCAAAGCGTATTCAAAGGTACTTAACCTCGTTGGACCAGCGCAAGTACGTCCTGCCGATTGCCGATGCGTAGTTGCCTAACAGGGTGCTTCCGTCACCTAGAGAATTCGACGGCTACACTTTTGGTCGGGTTGAGAGACACCCTCCAGTTATCAGTCCAGCCTCCGAGCAAGTCGAGCTGGCGCTGCAGTCGTAAGACAGCCCGTTCTGCGTGACGATCGGCCGTATACACGGCCGTGTAGTCTGCAAAAAGGGCCACCTGGACTCCAGGCTGTCTCGGCACGTCGTTGACGTAGACGGAGAACAGAAGGGGGCCAAGAACACTACCTTGAGGGACGCCGACAGTGATTCGTCTCTCGGAAGAGACAGAATCGCCAGCTCTCACCAGACGTCCTCTCCGTCAGAAAGCTAGCAATCAGATGAAGGTAGCAGTCTGAGAGTTGGACTTGTATAAAAGTCCCTAAGCTTGTATAAAAGCCCATCATGCCATACGCTGTCGAAGGCTTTTTCTACATCTAACAAACAGCTAATGGTCTCTTCTCCGACACGCAGCGTCCGTGATGTATTCCACGATTCTTATCAGCTGGTGAGTGGTGGAATGCCCCACCGAACTGTTCGGGGACCAGCACGTCAAAGTTTATTATATGATCTAGTACACGACGCTGCACGAGACGCTCAAAAACCTTGGATGTAGCGAAAAGTAGGCTGATGGGCCGGAGGTTATCGGGGCGGGAAGCATCCTTTCCCTGCTTCGGGATGACGATGACCGTCGCCTTTCGCCATTTCTTGGGAAAATAGGCATGTCTAAGACACGCGTTGAACAAGTGAATCAAGAACTGGACTCCAGGCTCCGGGAGAAGACGTGACACCGTCCGGGCCTGGAGTTTTTCTTGGCTGAAGTTCAGCGAGCCGATCGATCTGAGACCTCTTCCAAAGTAATGGGTTCGGGCTCCGCCGTGATCGGAAGACAGAAAGTCTTCCAGATCCATCTCGACTTGTACGTCGAAGTCCTAGTCCGTAGGTGGATTGGGAGCGAACTGACGCTCGAAACACGAGCCCAAGTACTCGCCCTTCTCCTCCGGCGACCCAGGAGTTGGCCGAATGGTCCGACGATGTCGAGGAGTGAAGGTCGTAACCTCCGTCCCGTCATCGCGCTAGGTATTCTGTAAAAGTGACTTTGCGGGTCCGCATCCCGCGTCCTGCCGTGGATAAAGTAATATCTGTTTTTAATACGCTCACCCCCTCTTGCACGTTTTGGCAAATCGGAGTGAGTATGGTCAAAATTACGAGTACGTCTCTATGAGTAGTCGTTCGCAGTCGACATGAAATTCTTGGTCCCTTACACTTGTGAGAAAGTCTGCGAATACGTAGTACGCCACGAGTACATACAGACAGGCTTGATGGCCACAAATTAAAAAAATAGCAATTATTACTGCTACTGTTGTTACGGTGAGTGACTGTTAACAGCTCTACTTCTCCTTATTTCTGTGAGTCTGCGGTGAACGACTCTATACTGTCTGCACCAGCCAGTTATAGTCACCTCTATCCCTTATCAGTAGCCTCCAATTTAAATCTTTAACTTTTCGATCCGTTTCTACCTTATGTTCATCGCGATTTTAGTCTCCCTCTTCATCTGTTCCTAATTGTCTCCGTGTAGTTATCTCCCGTTTTAAGTCTTCGGGTGCTCTTCTTTGGACGTTTCGAAACCATTTTAGTACGTGCCCCTTTCTTCTGTAAAACCTAATTTTTCTCCGTCCAGCAACTCCTCTACTTTGCGATTTTTAAGACGTCCATGCTATACATCAAGCATTTTCTTCGGATGAGTAATCATCCTTATTGCTTCTTATTCCTCATTTTCCTTATTAACTTTACCTCCTTATTGTCTGTATCACTGACCATAAAACACGTGGCGTCGGCAGTACATATCACTACTACCGAGTACTGCTCCCCGTATAATAAAATCTTTACTTCTCTACTGACGTTACAAAATTCATTATTTATCTCGCGTATGTCCAATATACTCTTACCTCTACTGAAATACTTTCTGCATGTTACTTGTTTTTTTACATTTTGTCATTCAACACTTCCCAATAAACATTCCCCTTGTATACGTCTATCGTATTTCCATTCTTTTAATTGTATGCGTAAGAAATATATTGAGTAAAATATCCTCACTACTAGTAACATATCTGGCAATCTGAATTTAAACTCTCATAAATATTCTGGATATTGTTACATCATAGAACAACAAATCTGTAGAGTTATAACTCAGATCATCCGTGTTCTGTTTTATAGATTTAAATCACTTTTTACAAACGCGTCGCTTCCGTAATGAGATCACAAACAATACATCTTTTAACAACGGAAGTAAACACATACTGAGTGTTATATATTTTGACGGCACTTACGATTCTTACAGTCAGGTGCACAGTAAAGGGTGGTTAATTTGAGTGTGGTTAATTGGAATTTTTCAAATTCACCTAGAAGTTTGAATTAACAAGATTACACCGTAACAGGTTTAGTAGTTTTTTTTATATTCTTGTAATAATAAGACTTTTGACACTGCATGCCATTAATGTTATTAACACCAAGAATTTCGCTCATTCTATTACGATGATGTCGCAGTGATCGTGATATGATGCCTTAGAATGGCAAAATATTTTATGTTAATAATAGCATCAATAAAATTGGCTGAAAAAGTGTCGTTATAAGATCAGTACTGTAAAGCCGTTACACTTTTCAGTTGTGTGTAGTCTTCACTCTATAAGTAAGCCTTTGATTATTTAACTAGGAGTGTCACTGTCACAAATGGGCGGAGCATTTGATATTCGTAATAATTTATTTATCAATACTTTTACAATCAACCGTCTTTGATCCGTTAGATAAATAGATTGGTAATAATTTGTTTATCAATATTCTGACAATCAACAAAATATATACACTTTAATGATACACACTTTTTATTGAATACACTACATTATAGTAAAACAAATACATTGTCATTATAGTAATACATTGTCATTAGACATATTCCACAACCTCTGCAACTCATCTCTACTATCAACCATTGATGGACTTCTATTAATTTTTAGCAGTCTATCAAAGTTAAACGAAGGTTTTAATAATAATTCTTCTAATATTTTCACTCTTGAAAGAACAATATACGTTAGGCCTAATCCAACCTGAAATTCATTGTCTCCTAAATTAACAATTTCCTTATCTAATGTTATCCCTTGCGATCTATGTATACTAACAGCATATGCTAACATTAACGGAAATTGTTTGCGAGTACAAGAAATATCATATTTCTTGATTGATGCCACTACTGGTAAATTGGTATTGAATTCTCGTACAGAACTGGCCCTGTATATTTTTCGAAAGATACAAGTATACATATTGGCATGTGATTGTTATAATTTTCGCATTCAACTGCAGGGTCATAAATAATATCAGTTACTATCCCAACTGAACCGTTGGGTAATCCTTTCGTGACCCAAAGAGTTCTTCTAAGGATAACTCGAGCACCTTTACATAAATGTAATTGGGCAAATAATCCGTGACCATCGTCAGATTTTGCTAGAGAGGCTTCTGGGAAATTATGGCTTGCATTGATTAGAGCCACGGGTTGTTTATTGCTTTCCAATTTTTCATAATTAAAGCGTTCGATTTCAGCATTTTTCGACATTATACAGACAGTATCTTTGAAATTGTCATCGATATTGTTTTGATTATATAACACATGATTCATGTTGTGTTCTGCAGGGCCTTTAACAGTTGCTGCAGTAACATTTTGTGGCTGTCTCATCCGTCTTTGATTTGTAGTTAAACGACCAATATTTGGACCTCTTCTCCGTCGAGGCATACTATAAATAATACGTATATATAAATTTATGGATAATAATGTATAGAATATGCGTATAACAGAAAAAAGTACTTAAATAAAAAGTACAAAATTAAATAAGGAGTTGAAGAATAATAATTTTAATAGAATTTGGAAAATTGAATAAATAATTATAAAAATAATAATTTAAATAGAATTTGGATTAAAATTAACCTGAACTGTGATTCGTTGCAATATGTAATGGAAAGTTGCAGTTGGATCAGCGACTACATAGATTCTCGTCAAAAAATTGACACTTGTTCAAGACTTATGTTCAATCCGTACATCTGGCTACACCATAGAACAATGCTCTACTACTGTTTGAATTAAACACGTGTGAGACACGCACCGTCATTTGTGATACAGCAAAATCTTATCTTACGGGCGACAGCCAGCGCGGGCGGCGGAAGCCGCACATGCACACGCACCGGCACGCGAGCAGAGCGCCGTAGCTGGGCCACGATATCTCTGTCTCTCTTCCTCTCACACGTGTAAGCTAAGATTAAAAAAAAATCATAATCTCTTTTGAACCAAATAATTTAGAGAAATAAAGATTACACCGTGCACTCTACAATACAGTCCGGATATGTATGGAAAATGTTATAACATTCGGTTGAGTAGTTTCGGAGGAGTTCGTGGTTTAAGTTGTGCACCGAGTCATGGATAGAGGGCTATGCCTGATTTCGCTATGCTCATCAGGCCACCCCCCCCCCAATTAGTAAAATGAATAACGAAAGAGGGTCACATAAATTTGATGTAATCTAGATAAAACTGTTACGTAAATTTACATCGAGAACTGTCAGTGTGCCTAAATTTGCCATTCGTAGACGTGAAATAAATTGAATGGCTAAAAATCTGTAGGCAGAATTACAACTTCACGCACACACGCACACGCGCGCGCGCACACACACACACACACACGCGCACACACACACACACACACACAAATAGTACCAATAATTAAGCCTGGCAGGGAGAACAGTACTGAAGTTTCGAAGTTTCGCCCTATCAGTTTATTGAAGGTAGGAGCGAAAGTATTGGAAAAACTACTTATAAACAGAATTATGCATCACGTGTTTTCTAAAGATTTAATGCAGTCTAATCAGTATGGATTTACATCCCAGAAAAGTACAGTGGATGCAGCTACGGCAGTTAAGGAATTTGTTGAAAGCTGTTTGGTGGGGAAAGGGGTTGTTGTTCTCGTTAGTCTTGATGTCCAGGGCGCTTTTGATGCAGCGTGGTGGCCGTGTATTTTGAATACTCTTAAACAATTCGAGTGTCCTAGGAACTTGTATTGTCTCTCACAGAGTTACTTTGGTGGACGAAAGGCAGTTCTGTCTACTCACAATACATCAATGGAGAGGGATGTCAGTAAAGGTTGTCCTCAGGGATCTTGTTGTGGGCCAGGATTTTGGAACATACAGTATAACTCGTTGCTGAATTTAGACTTCACTAAACGTACAAAACTTATAGCTTTTGCAGATGATTTAATTGTGTTAACAAGTGGTAAGTCTCTCTTAGAAGCTGAAAATTATGCCAATTTAGAGATGGTAAAAATTTCAAAGTGGGCTACAAATAACAAAGTTTCTTTTAATGAACAAAAATCAAAAATACTCTTGATTTCTCGTAAAAGACTTCAGAATTCAGAATTAAGCATTTACCTTAATTCTAAAAAACTTCAACAAGTTAATAAGTTCAAATATTTGGGTTTCATTATTGACACAAAATTCAATTTTAATGAGCATATCCAGTATGTGGTCGAAAGGTGTACAAAACTGATTCATATGCTATCAAGATCTGCAAAATTAAACTGGGGGTTGGGACATGAGGCACTTAAAACAATATATAAAGGGGCAATTCTCCCCCTTTTATCATACGGAGCACCCGTATGGATAGACGCATTAGAAAGGAAAAGTAACCAGATGAAGTTCAAAAGAGTGCAACGTCTCATTAATATTAAAATTGCGAAGGCTTATCGTACAGTGTCCCATGAAGCTTTGTGCATTTTGACAGGACTGACTCCAATAATAATAAAGTTGAGAGAGATTGTTAGTGCTTACAGAGTTGCTAGAGGTTGTGATGGTGCTAATATTTTGATGGACACAGTAATTCCGTTCAGGGATTGGCCTCATCCGGCAGATACAGTTCTTATAAACTCGAGCCATGAAAGTAAAGTATACACAGTACAAGCATATACAGATGGCAGTAAGCACAACAATGGGGTTGGGTCGGGTATAGCCTTGTTTGTTAATGGTGAGCTCAAATATGAGATGCAGTATAAGTTGGGTGTTGGGTGCTCTAATAATCAGGCTGAGCAATTGGCAGTCTTGAAGGCCCTGGAAAAGATAGCTGAATTAAATTATATTATAACTAATTTGAGAACGGCAGCTGTTTACACCGACAGCAGAGTGACGCTGGACTCACTTAGGAGCTCGAGGAATCATAGCTACTTGATAGAAGAAATAAGGAATAAGTTAAGAAGTTTAAAGGCGGTTAACTGGTCAATTGATTTTGGTTGGGTTAAGGCACATGTGGGTATTTATGGTAATGAAATGGCTGACAATCTGGCTAAAGAAGCTGCGTCCAGTAGCAGTATGGTGTGCTATGAACGAATACCAAAAAGTGCAATGATTAACAAATTCCGTGAGGTGAGCCTAATGGAGTGGCAAAGTGAGTGGGAACAAACATTAAATGGAATGGTGACTAAGTTGTTTTTCCCTAGTGTGAAGCACAGACTGTCCTCAAGGTTTGCACTGTCTCCTAATTTTACCACAATGGTGACTGGTCATGGCAGGCTTAGAGCCTACTACTATCGTTTCAAAATAAAAGATGATCCAATATGTGTCTGCAACGACGGTGACCAAACAGTGGAACATTTGTTATATGAGTGCAATATGTTGAATGAAGAAAGACGGGTTTTCAAAAATAGTGTACTAAGGAGTGGTGGACGATGGCCTCCAAGTAGAAGTGAATTGACATCAAAATATGTTAGACAGTTTATTAAATATGTTAATAACATTGATTTTGATTCTTTGTAGTGTTTATTGTTATTGTGCTTGTCTATCTATTTTGAATCATTTTATGCGTTTGTTATTATGACTTAACTTACATATTGGTCGAACAGCTTTATCATGCATACGATACATACATGCATACAGTTTCAACATGTTAATAATGTAGTACTAATTAATTGTATCATTGTCAATTATTGATTTTTATTTTTCTTGTTTATTTTGAATCTTTGTAATTGTTGTACTACTGGAGTTGTCTTTATATGTATTGAGAATCGGCTTGTAATAAGTTTATATATAGCATGTAGTATTACTTTATTTGTAATGGAGCATGCTGATAAAATAAAGGTATTAAAAAAAAACACACACAAATAACATTACTAAATTGAAAACAAGGGACTTGTCTAAATTAGTATAAAAATCAATTTTAAATTGTAAGTTTCATGTGTTGTAAGTAATAATGATATACAAATATTAAAGAATAATAAAGAACTTGTTTATTTACATTAAAATACAAAAATGCTTGGAAACGTGTCACACAAGGTTCGATATAAAATTTGTTTTTGAAAACCTAGGAAATTTAATTAAGTTGGTACCTACGAATAAGCCTTACAAACATGTACGAGGACATGTCCTACGGGTTCCCACAAATCTTTTAGATATACAAGGTGTGTCTAAAAAGAAATGAAACTGATTATATAAAAGTCATTAGTTATATCACGTTGTATATAAGAAAATTGTATACCCTTCAAAGTAGTTTCCTTGTGAAACCACATAATTGGGGAGACGTTGGTCCCACTGTTTGTCACAGAACTGGAAGTTTTCAACTGCCAGTACCTTTATCTGGACTGCGACAATGTTTTGGATATCCTTCCCAGTTTCAAGCAACGGCCCAGAAATTGACTTGACTTTTAATATTTTTAAAGCAGGAAACAATTGTGTGGATTAAAATCAAGGAAGCAAGGGGCTTGTTGTGTCACAGAAAGTCTTTTTTACGCGAATACTTGGGGCAGTACCGTGTTTAGGCATTCAGCAGAACCGAACTAAATACAGTTCGGCTCCACTGTGCAGAACTATATACTCCAGAGTATGTACTTTAATAATGTATTTAATAGCGCATTGCTCATTTCTACCCGAGCTCAAATAATACAACAAAATTTCATGAAAAATTGGTGATTCGAATTAAGTTCACAGTCAATCATCAAACGATGAACAGATCAGGTTTGACGGGATCTGTCACTTTCAATACACTTGCATCATCAATTCGTCCAGAATAGGGTTCATATTTATCTACAGTTTCACGTTTATTCAAAAATGCTTAGTGGCACTCGGTGCCACCTGTAACCTGAGCCCAAGACATAGGTTTCATCTCGTGTTAAATGTTTCTGTTACACTGAGGCCACAAAATCTAATTGCATAACTCAACTCAATGTTACTGTGACGTGAGATAAAACTACAGCACGGTCAAATCTAATGAGGTTAAGAAGTTGACAATTTTTATGAATGTAAATGAATGTGTTAACTCTCAGCTTTGGTTATGGTAGGAAATGTTGTCATTCTTGGGAAGAGAATGTAGTCTCATTACTTTTGACCTTGTAGTCAGGTGTTTGCTGTGTTTCGATTAGCCAAAAATTAAGAATCTGTGTAATTTCCTTCTATGTAGACGCGGTTTCTGGTACTTTGTATAAATTATTCGTGTATGTAAACAATAGTGTAGTCATGACTATTTGTTATTACACCTAATTGAAAAAGTCATAAATTAAATCAATATTTATTTACCGTCGTGTCATGCAGTTATATAATATAATTATTGTAACAATTATATATTTGTGTAATAATATATTATTGGATATTAATATAATTTGATAAAATGTATTACGTATACAGTTTTAATCTTTTTTTCCCATAATATCACAACCCATTGTTGCTCTTAACCCAATCAATGACTTTCTTGGATTTCGTTCTTTCACTACACATCTTTCGCCAAATTCTCACTTTCATATTTCTCAAAACGTCCTCGACGTCATGTATCCATGACTTCCTAGGGTTTTCTTTAATTCTTTCTAGGGGTTTCCGGTAGGCAATTCTTTCGATTGTTTTCCTATCATTCATTCATTCGTCTTATGCAACCTAGCCATTATAATCTGCTACTCTTAATGAACCGGACTATGTCATTAATTGATACAGTTTACAATTCATCCGTATCCTTCAGGAACAATCTTTATTTTACCCAGGACCAAAATTTTCCTAAACTTTACAGTCAAATAATCTAGACTGTGGTTTGTTACGTTAGTTAATATGCAGGCCTCGAATGTCGAAGAAAACTACTTCTACGTGTGGTTAAATTTAATTGTTTGGTTAGTATTCTGGAGTTCAGCAACGTTTCATAGGAATAATAACACCTATTTCCACTTACAATACGAGGGCTTTAATTCATTAATACAAGAGTTAGTCTGGGTAATCTGTGATCCTAAGTAACAAAACCATTGAACACGTTCAAATGTATAATTTCCAACTGTTAGGTTAGCGCTGTTGTTTGTCGTGTTTCTTCAGACTTCCGTACACTTAGTTGTATATCATTAATTTTAAATCCTGTCTTTTGCGCCTCGCTTATAGTTTAAATAAAATCTCTTCTAACAACCTATTTATTTCTGTTCAGAAATAGGCGTATGCGCATCTATGTTGTTATAGCTCTTACGTACAGAGTTATATCTAATTTTTCCTGGATGCTTCCAAAATCAGATGTAAAAAAGTAGTGCATCAGAATCCTCGGACACCAGCATTTATATCCTCTGTCAGACGTTTGCCCTCCGAAAACTCTTATCGCAGCTTTAGAGCGTGCCAATACAGTTACAATATGGAATTTAATAATATACGTATCTTAATAAGAAAACTGTTGTATGTAAAATCAAGATATATTAATGTTCAAAGATTTTCATGGCAGTACGATACACGTATGTAAATATTTAAAATACGGTATACGGTTAGTTGATATTGAGTTTAGTTGATGGTTAAAGGACGTAAAGTATGCTTTCTTGGTGTTTTAAAACGCTTTACGCTCTTATTTTAAGACGTTGATAGTGCCACATTCAAGATTTAGTTATTTAATAGTTTGTTGGATATTACCATACTTTAATAAGTAACTAAAGCAATTTAATTTTTATATATTTGGGAATATGATGAAAGATATTGACTGCGTCATAAACGACAATAGGAATTGTGTATTGACTTTATTGACATATGGTTATGAAATTTATAACTTTTTTATAAACTTTGTCAAGTTATAATTAAATAGTATTGACATGAATAAGCAAACTTTATTTAGGGCCTTTTTACTAAAAATAAAACATCTCAGTAAAAAATTTGTAAACGTAATAGATAGAGTAAACATTGTAAACAAATTAAAGCTTCCTTTTTTAGACATACTAAGAAAGAAAATATTTTATGTTTGGAAGTTTCGTAGGTTATGCATCTTCTGTTAAGTTAAATCCGCGTTTTTGACACTCTGATCATTGTTATCCCTAAATGATATGGAAACAGAAAAAAAGATCAAGTGAAAAAGCCAAGAATTTATGAGTTAACTTTGAAAGAGACAAGACGAACAGTACTGAAAGAGTACTGAATACTGAAAGTCAGGATAAAAAAAGAGGCTTCATAACAAGCATGTTAAATAGTAAGCCCTATAGAAGACACGTTTATTGTAAATATTTTTAGCCGGTGATTGTAGAAACTGCATAAATGTTGACAAGATGAAGTAACGCTTTTACAGAATAAACTTATGTAAAATAACTCCTACGGGACTGACTGTTTACTGACTGAATTTGTGTCAACAGCTGGTGCTATACAACGTAGGTGGTGACAACAGTTGATATGGAGTGCTACAGGCTCTGTGAAAATATTGTGTTTTATTTATAAGTCAAGTCTTTAACAAGCGTCATTGTGTCGCATTAGAAGAATAGGAATAACTCATATGTAGACAAATACCTTTCACGGAGTGCGACTTACATACAACGGTTGTCACTAACAATGAAATGAATGAAATAATTGAAAGAAAGATCAAATGACTAACGAGAAATTATAAAATTATTATTTTGTTTTATGAAGTCATCCAGGTTTTGCTGAAATTACATAAAGAATAAAAAAGATTATGAAATAAGCATCTGGTGGATTTATACAAGAATAATTAAAAGTCCACGAATTATAATAAAAAGAATACGTATAAGGACCAATCTCCAAAACCAATCCCATACATGAAAGTAACACACGATCTGAACGAAGAGTTGAAAGCCAATTCTCTCTTTAAGTGTACTGACTAGGTCATTCCAATCTATAGTTTAATTTAAACATTAAACAATAACATTTTGTTTATAATTTTACTTTAATGCATGGACTATTGAATGTCATTCAATATTATTACACTGCGTCGTTGTGAAATGTAAGAATAAAAACAAATTATGTCAAAAAAGAAATAGTGAGAATATTACAATTGTTATTTATCAAACAGGGTATCTCTACTGATAAGAAATACGATGGCGGTATCTGTTTTCATTCAGTTTTATTTGCGTTTTAGCTTGTTTGTAAACGTTTCCACAGGAAACTTGTTTTCTATCAACGTTTTTAGTTCTTTACTTTACTTTACTTTACTTTACTTTACTTTACTTTATCCAACGCCCGTCTTTGGTGCTTCCACCATTCGACGTCGAGCCTCCCAGTAGCGATTGATTGTGTCATCGTTCGGGTAAGTCAGCGATTGGCACGTCTGCAGGTGGTCGCCGTCCATCCTGCCAAGACCACAGAGAGGGCATGTTCAATCAGCAGCAAGACCGATACGATAGAGATGCGCTTGGAGGTAGTCATGTCCAGTAGCAAGACTAAATCGTGCTACTGCCTCAGCTCTCTCAAGATGCTTTGGAATCGTTCCCGCTGTGGCAAGGCTTTCCCACTTTTTGCCAATGCTAAGGTCCTTCAGAGTTTTGAGCGTGGCGTTGTTGATGGTGTTGGTTATGAGGTTGTTTGCTCTATTGAGTGTGAAAGGTATCTCAGGCTGGTCAGTCTCTGCGCCGCGTTTTGCCATGATGTCCGCCCTTTCATTGCCTGGTATTCCAACATGGCTTGGAACCCATTGAAGAGCTACAATTCTTGATGAGTTCGGCCAGTTTCTCGCGGCACTGGATGGTACGGAGGCAGTCAGTTGAAGCGTTGCTACTCAGAGCTGATATTGCGGCCTGTGAGTCAATGAGGAAGACTGCTTTGGAAGGAGTTAGGCCATGTGTGCTTAATTGGTTGGAGGCTTCAAGCACCGCGCAGACCTCCCCGTCGTAGTTGCTAGCATTTTTCCCTACAGCCATTGAGTCTTCAAACATGCTGCAGAACCATCCTGCGCCGGCCCCTTTTGTGTCAGAAAGATATGAGCCATCGGTATAGATGTGAATCCACTCGGTCGACGGATATCTTAAGTTAATGGTTTCGAGAGCGCAAGCTTTGAGTTCGAGAGGGGTGGCTTCGGCTTTGTTTGTAGTTAGGCTTATGAGATCAAGCCGCTTAGAAGGTAGTGCAGGCACTATAGAGGTGAAGTGTCTTAGAGGAGCTGGGTTGTCCATTGCCAGATTATATTTGGTAATTAGCGACTCAGCATACGTCAAGGGTGAAGTTTGGGTTTTGAGTCGTTGGTAAGCATGGTTGTACCCATTCCAGTAATTTTTATCCACTCTCTTGGCCCTTTCCCAGAATTTCAATGTAGATTTTTCTCTCCGACTGTAGAGGGGCTCGATGCCAGTTTGCAGGAGCATAGCTGGGATTGGAGTCGATTTGGCTCCTCCGGTAATCAGTCTAAGGGCATTGTTTTGCACGACGTCGTATTTAGCTAGGCTTGCTTTGCTTGCTAGGGAGGTTACCTCGCCTCCATTCTCCAAGACGGGAAGGACATAACCGTTTTTAGTTCTTAACGGTAAATGCGACAAGAATTCTTGTGTACTGAGAATCCGCCATGGTTTAAATATCACCAAACCCATATAGAACTACATAATGAACACGTTAGTGTATCAGCAACACTTCATTTTACAAATGTTACAACACGTTATATGTAATGTTATAAACATTGTAATGGAATACAATATTTATTTTGATTTCTCTTGTTACAGGTCGTTCCCAAGTGAAGGCGCTTCTAAGGATTTCGAAACGTCGATGGATGGTTAAGAAAAATACTGTGACTTCACGTTAATACGGTATTAATAAATCCATTTTCGATTAGTCGAAATTTTTTTCATGACATTCAGATTCCGAATGTCTATAAGTGTAACAAATAAAGGAGCTACGCACTTTGTGTTCACATAGTTTATACTGACATATTTTAATTTAAAGCAGCTGTTGTTTGTTTACTAAGGCTTGTTTGTTGGCGGCAGACTACACGTTTATAAAAAATAATTGTTAAATCATTTCTATGAAAAAATTTAATTTTATTTTTAAGTTTAAACTTGTTTTAATGGGCTCAAAATGTTTCGTGAGAAATGAACAATACAAGAAAATTTTGATGATACGCAAGAAAAAGTAATTGTAAAAATGAAAAATACAAAATACAGAAACATAATTCTAGTGCACAAGGATAGGAAAATAACAAGAGCTTTTAGATTTCGCATTACAGAAGGGTTGGGGACCACGTCTTATTGAGGACAATACCGAGTACTTTAGCCAACAAGATTACAGGGTTATTTGAATTGCACGAGAAACCTTGTTTAAGTTTATTCAAAGCTAGAGAAATCCACCTACACAGTATGTACGTAGTTTTAATGGCGCATTGCCCAAAGGACCGTTTAATACTTGCGGCTTGAAACCATTCCGTTTACATCTGTTTGCTTAGATAAAACAAACTGAATCACTTTGCATAAACGGCGGCGTGTAAATTTAATCTGAATGAAGAAATACCGACAATAAAAAAAACCTAATATTTATTGTTTGTACTTGTGTCTGTAGCGAGCTTACGTATAACAAACTAAGGAAGCATACGTTGTATATGCAGTCTTCGTCATTATCACTGATTGATACTGGTTTACGTCATCGTATTTTTTGTCATACATATAAACTTCAAGTTAAATAGTGTTTTAATGCTATGTACTTTAAGAGTAAGTAACACGTTCGTCTTGTAGACTGAGTGTATGCGTTAGTACTTGTACATTATTTTTATGCATCCTCTACTGTAGAAATATATTTATACATTACTACCACATTGTTACGTGAAGTGCATGTTAAGTTAGATTTTACTTAAAATCAAGGATAAACTGCTATAATGTTATACATCCGAAGCGTACGTTTTTTTTTAATGCGCGTTAAAATAGGCCTATGTTAACTGACGCATACAAAAGGAGGCAAAACGACGACACTGTGTAAACATTGATACTACACCACAGCTAACGAAATCAATTCAATGTCCAATTGCTATTTCTTAGTGAGTTGACAATAACTAAAAGTACTAAAGAAATAAATAAACAAATACAGACATAAATAACGACAATAATAATCATCATAACGACGTATTAAGATAAATCATGCAGTGTATTAAATTTCAGTAAAATGTTTAAAAAGATTTATGTTTAAGTGATGGCTTTAGTTCTGTTAAATATTATAAAACTATATTTAAAGAAATTGTGGGCGAATATCAATGCGAATTTCGACCTAATCGCTCAACCTCCGATCATATATTCACATTACGACAAATACAGGAAAAAGCGTACGAATATAACACAGACTTACATATACTATATGTTGAGTTTAAAGAAGCTTTCAAGACTGTTAACAGAAAATAAATATTAAACGATCTTCATATCTTAGGAATACCAGCTAAATATATAAGACTGATAGAAGCAACTTTTGCTGGTTCCAAACCTGCAGCAAGAGATAATGGAGAGTTAACCACTACATTTGGTATTGATTATTCCTGTGAAAAGCTTTTCAAATCCGGGATGTTAAGCAAACAACTTAAGATGACTGAGTACAAAAGTCTTATACGACCGGTAGTAACATACGGATGCGAAGCCTGGGCAGCACAGACGAGCTGAGACATCTAAGAATATTTGAACGAAAAGACTTGCAAAAATCTTTGGACCTCTAAAAACTGAAGGATTTGAAAATTATTGGAGGATTCGAATGACCTATGAACTGGACCAACTGATTTAGTGAGCCCACATAGTCCGGGTTATTAAGAGTAAGAGGCTTCAGGCTGGGCCACGTGAGGCGACTGTCTAAGAGAGTTGCAGATTGGAAACCGGTGGGAAGAAGAAACAGAGGCAGACCCGGAAAGAGATGATTGAATGACTTGGAGAATGATTTGAGATGTACAAGCGTGAGGGGATGGAGACGGATGTGTAATATAAGAGAGCGGAATTGAAGAAAGTCTTTGAGCAGCATAAACCCATGCTGGATTGTAACGCCAGGAAAAGGAAGGAAGGATTAAAAAACTGTAATACATACTACATCACAGTACTGCCATCGCTTTGTCACAGACCTGCTACTGATTATCCGAAATCCAGATTGTAACATATACGTCGATAATGCCTTTGAAATGTTGTTTAATTACGTAAGTTCTTTGAAATAATTTCAAGTATGTCAAAAATTTGTATTTACGTTTACATTAACATTTAGTATGCTGCTAAAAAAAATAGCATTATTTTTATTATAGGTACATCATTAATTTGTTAAGAGGGCCAGTCGTATCTAATGAGACCGCAATCAATATTATTAAACTGCTTCTAATGAAACGCCTGAGTCTCGTTTGTTTATCTGTCCTGAGTAATTGATTACACGAGATATATTTTATCAGAAAGTTATCAGTAAATAAAAACATGAAACCTTAATAATAATAAAATCAAACTATATTTTTTGAAAAACTATTTAAATTTGTATGTGAAAGAGTGAAATCAATTTGAGAATGCAGGTATTATTCAATTCATGTTTTATGAGTTTTACTGAGAAATAAGGTGAATTTAGTTAAACGCTTGTAACTATTTCTCTTTGCATTATAAGTTTAATATTCCGACTTTTTCGGCTACCAACATAACTTTCACCCCATGTTTTGTAATAATTAAATGGTAGTTAGCGGCTATAATTTACTTTACTTCGTATGTTGATGATTAAAGGAATGGCTATATAGAATTTCATTATTACAGTTCTTTACATAAATTTGTCTATAATAACCTTCAATAAATTGTGGCTGTAATATGTACCTAATAATGGTTGATGGAGGATTTTCAAAAGCGATACGAAAATAAACACATCGAGAAGAAAAAGGGAAAGACAGGCTACGAGAAACAGGGGGAGACAATGCTACAAAGGCGCTGAACGAGATAAGAAGCTTGATCTATTTTACTATTTTACGTTTTATCGCAGCCATAAATTAATTGTAACCACTTTTTCGAGTTTGCAAGTATCGATAGCTGATTGGGGTTTCAATATCTACAAAAATTTTATGTTAACAAAATCCGATGATTAAATTTTATGTAACAAAAACGTCAGACTACTTGCTAATATAAACCTCGTGACAACTTCATCTTAATTAATTAATTTTTTAATATCGCCGAGAAACTTATTTAGAAATGCTGAAATAATGTTAATTTAATAGAAATTTACCGTAACCATAATACTGACAGGAAACCATGTAATGTTATTCGTTACCCACCTGAAGCAAGTAACGTATTGAGAGCTGGTCAATATTGTATTGAAAATGTTTTTTTCAAACAATTTTATTAATTGAAGTTGGCACTTTACAAAACGACGAAATATTTTTCAAAATCACCATTAATTTTTGAAACATGCTACAGACGCCAGAGAAAAACCAATGAGCACACTTGACTCACCGGTTTGAGTGTTTTCACTATGAAGAACGTTTTGATTGCTGCCATTCGCAGTGTTTCCTCGCGCTTCTCTCCGTATCCGGGTTCAACTTCGAACTCTCCGTTCAAGTAGCTCAGCGTCTTTTCGGATATGTGAACTCTTCTGTAAACAAACAATCATACGTAACACAGATTAATTTACTTTCTTACCTTAAGTTTATGAAAATTAACGTATTACGAACAAAGTAATGAAGAGAACATATTACGATATTGTGGTAAGATCATGTGAAACTAAGTGAGAAATAATTCACTAATGTCTTGATTTTGAAAAAAATAATGAAATGCCGAAAACCATGTAAACATTGTTATCGTCTAACAATTAGCTTGTTGTCCACACACCATTAATAGGGCTAGTTTAAATATTCTACAGGGGTTTGGCCAATTGTTAAGGGTGGAGGTTAAAATAACGCGTCACTTTGGATTAATCTTCAACGTATTGCCTTATTGACTTATCTCTCCATAAAATCATTAATTTCCTACGAATAGCCGTAAAAGTCAGTCGTCTAGAATGATGCGACTTTTGATTCGATTCTCCTTCAAATTTATTAAAGTTCTAATTAATTAATTGTCAAATTTGATTAAACAATATTTTAAGCGAGTTAATAAATTTTAATTAGTTTTCATATACTACACTACTCTGTTTACAGTGGGGACGCTATTACTTAGCTAACATTAAATTATAATATTTTATTTGTACTTCTAAACCAGTCACATTTGTAGAGAACTAAAGATATGTGCCTTTAGTTTACGCATCTGTAGCAGCATCAAGGAATTAATACGTAACTTTTTAGTTTCTTATCTATATTTTTACGTGGGTATAGATCTTGAAGAGTATAAGAAATAGATACTAGATCGCTAAGACGGTCACCGTTTTTATTGCTAGTATCCAACTGCGGTTAATGTAACAGTCATATGACTATACAATTATGACTATTCAATGCGGTTTTGGCAGTAGACAACTAAATCGCTAAAATAATTAACATTAATTATTTCACGACTCTCAAAAGAACACAGTTTGTTTTACCTTGCTCTAATTATATTTCACAAAGCAACTAACCGAATACATTATACGCTGCGTTTGTATTTTTTACGGTTAAAATCCACAGACATGAAAGACTCTCAACGGCTTCAAAATTTATTCAATTCGTGTAGGTATCTTCGAGAATATTCAACACTATTTATTGCTCATTACGAAACACATTGTTCTTTATGTATTCGCGTTTTGTTTTGTATGGCGTCAACAATACTCTCAATAGTACCAATTATTCCAAATCGCTTTCTTCGTCTTGCTGATAACAGATCAGACTTGCTCTTTTCGCCCCTGAATACTTAAACCCTGAGTATCTTTGCTTACTGCACATTTCCGTTACCACAGAAAATGTACCCTTTCAACAGGCAATTATTTATATGTCGTTATCCAAGGCGTTACTTTAATAACTATCATACACTTCTTGGTATTCTATTAACGTTAAAAATACACAATGCTTCATGGACATTTAGTTTTTTCTTTACGAAAATTTTGTAGTCTGCGATAGAACGTAGATATGTAAATTGTAAGTTCTGAAACACGTATTTCACACATTTACAAAGAATGCGGAATCTTCACAGGCATGTAGAAGTTTCTGCTTCATATCTCCTTGCTTATTTCTTATTATTCTGTTATAAGTGAAGTGTGCTGTTTTATAATTAAATCTCCTTTGTTTATAATGAGCATATGCTTTAGCCATGTATAAGCCTAAAATATTTTGGAAAGAGAAAATTAAATTGATTTATTTGACTTACATGTTAGCACCCTATAATTACTTAATCTAGTTAACTTGAATTATTTAAAAGACATTAGACAAATAAATGCACATAAAATGAATTCAATTTTATTTAGGTATTGTTCTCTTGAAAGTCTTAATCCAAACGGAACATCACAGTTTATGTCACCACAAATGTTTAAAAACAAAATCAGCTAAATGGAACAAAATTGAATATGTAATACGTTAACTGCAACATTGAATCTTCAATGGTCTGCTTAGAAACTGGCTACTGGCTCCACAAATTCATTAATTACTGTAAAGATTATTGTGACTGTCCCACGGAAATTCTCGATATAATCAGAATGAAGCAGACATAATTACTGGTTTGAAATGACTCTCACTTTGAGCTAGGAAAAATAAATGACCTAATTGAAAGCCGGATGGCTAGCAAAATATATTTCAATTAAAACTTGCAACATTCAAATGAATTACTATCATTTCGAGGCGACTTCAGTTGCAGTGTTATTAGGTCACATTATTTAACTGATATATGTCTATCTACATGTAGGTCTAAATAGTACAGAAAAGATAGATAGTTACATAGTATAGAAACAGATCAATTATAAAAAAAATTGTTAACAGGGAATAATTTATGTAATGACTTTTTAATATAATGAGACGTCTGTACGCCTATACGTCGTATTCTGTAGGAAGTTATGAAGTTGTACAATTGAAATAGTAACCCATATCCATGTATCAATGTTAGATCATTTCTTATATCTAACATTTAAAATATAACGTGGTCATATATTAGTTGATTATTTTTTTAATTGACTAAAGGAAAGAAATGTAACAGATGTTAAAAATATATCAAAAACAATTATTGCTGTGGAGAAATTTGAAATTTTTCAGAAGATTACGGAATGCCAGTTGTGATTATATTCTGTACGGATTGTTGTAAAATTTGTTTGTTTATTATTTATTTAATAATATCAAAATTATCACTTTACATTTTTTCTTTTCTTTCATTTTCTTTCTTTTCATTTTTTAATGCTTGTTATTTGAAGATGTAGTCAGTTTACATCACACTTTTCTCTGATTTCGGTCGGGTACACAATACCGCAGTTAAGAAATCACCATTTACAACCAACTAGAACGTTGCAGAAGGAAACAGATGATTGATGTTTAAAATTTAATTACGTTAACGATCATAAACACCCACCATCAGGGGCGTAAATATAAGCGTTCACATTCTAACAGAATAATATCATGTTTAAATTTAACAATTAAGATTAAAATCCGTGAGGTGATTTGTCTAGATCTAGTGTAATTACAGGGAAGAATTTATCTTGCTACAAATTTTGATAGATAACAATGTAGTTCTGTCTTAGGTGATATGTTTAAGTTGATATATCTCCTACAATAGATTGTGTAAGTGTACTTCACAGAAATAGCAGCAACCTAGTTACTAAGATCGGAATAATGGGAGTGAACATTATTTTGATAATGGCACGGCGAATAAAACAGGTAACGTTTTAACAATTCACAATAAGTTTCAGTCAGAGACTGTGTAACAATTCACAATAAGTTTCAGTCGCAGACTGTGCAACAATTCACAATAACATTCAGTCACAGACCAGTGTAACAATCCACAATAAGTTTCTGTCACAGACTAGTGTAACAATCCACAATAAGTTTCAGTCACAGACTGTGTAACAATTCACAATACGTTTCAGTCATAGACTAGTGTAACAATTCACAATACGTTTCAGTCACAGACTAGTGTAACAATTCACAATAAGTTTCAGTCACAGACCTCTTCTCTTGAGTTATAACAGAGGGAACCCAAAGTAATTGGTTCTGCCAATTACTTCAGGCTGCCTTATTTGGGACGAGCTGAAATTAAAACAGAACAACACACAGTACATATAAAAGGAATCAGGGAAGGGAAAACTGTTGATTTATGTACTCAGTATATGTGTGCAACAAGAAGATTTCCCTTTATTAAACATTTAAAAAAAACAAATGACATTTACTCAAAAGACAGATCCCATTACATTATTTATTAAATTATTTAAATTGCATTATATAGACTGCGGGATCACAACAAATTATATTTAGCTTTTCCCCGGATCCGGGTAACCATTGGTATTTAGTCTTTAACTTTTAATTATATTCAATTCAAGATAATAGCTTGCAAGACTGTTACTTTTACTTTTACTTTTACTTTTAAGTTTCATTATTATTCCATTTGAAGAATGGTATTAATTATACTACGTTACGTTAAAATCTAAACTGTTACAATTTGTAAGAAGCCTGAATAGTTACAATTAAATTCTTAGATTTAAATTTTTATATTCTTATAAAGTCAATAGTCTCTGAAAGTCTCTTTAAGAGAGTATTGTGTTACAATTACTATTATTATTATTCCTCGATAGACGTGCTATCGAGTCACCTTTAATTTGGGATGTAGAAATCTCCTCCATATGGTTACATCTTGGGAATCCGAAGAGCGTCGTCCTCGTCTAGGTCTGGTCTCAGTTGTTCACGGCTTAAACGTCTGCAGGATAGAGTGGGCCTTCTACACAGGTACTCGTTGATTCTCAGATGTCTCGAACTGCATTATCGGTCGGGTCTACTAGAGTTGTAATTCTGATGATTCATGTCTGCAGGTAGGATGTTGTGAAGAGTCGTCAATCGGAGAAGACAGCTGTTATAGTTACTAACACTCGTACTATTGGTTGTCACATATTTCTTCTTGTTACAACGTTTTTTAATTTTTCTTTTTCTTAACGTTACATATTACACTCTTTTGTAGCAGTTAGTAAAATACATAAGAATTAATCCAAACTAATAACCAATCACATAACATTTCAACAGAGCATTTTGCTCGTGCGTGTGCACTGCTTGGAGTCGTCATTGCGAGAGAGAGATTTTTCGTCCGCTACCACTGGTACAGGACAATAGGTAGTGGGGTGTTTATTCCGCGAGAATATAGTCCCGGTCTCTCTCTAAATAAAACTTTTTTATTTATACAAACTATCGCTAGATAAAAATACATCATTTAAATTAGTTGTTTTCGTGACTATCTGTGTCTTCAGATTCTTTAATTATTAACATTATTTTTCTATATTATTTTAATTACAGAAGACTCGGTAAACATGTCGAGTCCGGTATCAACAGGTAGGCGCCTGACAACAAGCAAAGGGTTAAATGCGACAATAATAATTATTTACAATATGTCTTTTCTTTACCGTTTCTTTGCCCTTATTAATTACTACTTCCATTCACACTTAGTACCTACATGTTTTTTATTATCATTGTGAGATTTAAATGGTTAGTTGTTCGCAACTTAAAATTTTTTTTTTAATTTCTTTATTTCTTTATAATTGTCACAATTTAAATCGTCACATACTCCGCCTCTTAACCAACACCGACTCCGGAAAATTTGGTTAGGTACGTACCGAAAGTATGCTTGGGGAGTACAGTGAGAAATTTTTCTTATTATTATCATTATTTATTATTATTCGCTTTTATTATTATTAGTGCACAGTTTGTTGTTTTAAATTCTCTTTAAATGATCTAGTTCTCATTTACATGTTCCTCCTCCGTGAAATTCCCTTTTTCTCACTTCTTACAGTACTAACTTATAATACTAATTTCCCTAATTTCAGCAACTCACAATATCGTGGCCCGACTGACATCAGCTTACTCTAACACTACAGGTTAGCTTTCAGCATTCATAAATGATCTCTTGGCTCTCTTGGCTCATCATTATCCTTTTCAGCCGGCGCCGTTGTGACTCGTTACTTAACATGTATATAATTCTATCTTGATTATATACCATAGACTTACTTTTAAATAATCCAAAGAGGGTCTCATATTACACTCTTGATTATAGTTACTTGGAGAGAAGCGGAATTTCACGAGGATACTTCTCTTTTAACTCTTTAACAATAACCAGACAAACTATGCGGAAGGGGGACACTTTACACACTGCATAGTATTTCACACGCGGTGGCATTCATTGTTTAGGGAGTGCTACCGTTTATACAATAGAGAGGGTGGCTGCTTAGTACAATCCTGAACACGCATTATTTCTTCTAACTGGCCACCACAACTGGGGTGCTTACTAATCTACGTTACTTGTATTATTATTATTCCTTTCTCTTACTTCTACGCTACACTTCACACAATTAGTTTAAATCAAGAATTAATTAGCCTTATTATTTAAACAATTATTATTCTCTTTATTCTGATTTACTTTCTTTATAATTTATTAATTACTTTGGAGCATTTACGAAACGCACCTAGAATTATTTACTATCTACTACCATATTATTTAGAATACTCTTTATTTACTTTGTTTTGGGACTTGGGGTATAATACTTTATCTAACAAGGGAGGGTTAACTAAATCATTTATTCATTTGAAATTTAAGTCACAATATTATTCGCTTTACTATACTACACAATTATTTCCTACACACTTTAGTACATGGTAAACGTTTATTAACAGAGGTAATTAAACATAGCATTAGTTTTTTTTATTTAAGCGATCAGCTGTTTCGCTGGAAAGTAGGTTAGACTAGTTTTAAACAATGGTGGTAGTTTGCTTACTAAGGGGATAAGTCAACTCGAGGGAGAATATTTCTCTATTGTTCCATTTAACAATAGCTAACGGACACCTTATTAACTTGCACTGGCTTGCTTCAAAAGGGGTGGCGTGTGCGATGCGTACGCAATGTTACGGCCCGTTACCAAGCTGAGTTTAGTTACACTTTTATAATTATAATTATACTAACGTGTTATAATAATTTACGATATTATTAAACCTTTTATTTTAAATGACTAATCATTTATTTCTTATTATTTACTTTACTCAGATTTAAGAAACTTCGTTTTTTATTTGTTTAGCTCGGTTGTTTACTTCGGGAATCATCTTTTCATAAAATTAATTAGTACACTTGTTTTGTTTAGTCAGTAGTTTATATAACTCATCGTGTCAATAGAAACACGAATTACACATTTATGCAGGCTTGTACAGGAAAACTACAGGTCTTAAATCGTCGAAAATTGACGTGTTAGAGACTGAATACTTTGACACGTACATACATGAATTGGTATAATACAATCTAATCTTTCCACGTATAATTATATACGAGTATGTACGTAATCTCACACAAAATATACACTTATAAATATCGTCAATATTATTCATATATGCTACTTAGCCTCTTTCTTTTTACATACCATTTCCTAACTGAGTGCATAGATATACAGAGTAGAGTATTTTACAATTGACACTAAGTACACTAAGCATTTACACAAAATGAAACCAAAAACAGAGGTGCATTTTAATAATAAAATTTATTTACTTGTTTTTTTTTTGTTTTAATTTTCAACATATGTCTGAAATCTTTTATTACTGGGCAAGGGGTCACACATTTTTTTAATACAATAGAGGTAGGTGATGTATTGTCTAACGCAACTTTGCGCTAGGGTGACAAGGACACTCTCACACATGCTTGGACAAGAATTAAACTGGTTTGATATTGTTTACAAACAGACGTGTTGTTGAATGAGCTTTTGACAAGCACATACCTGATGTTATATCGAATACACGGGGCGTCTTTAGTTAATATTATGTTCATTGCTATATCTAAATAATAATTAAAATTACCGATTTACAAAACTATTATAATAACTATCATCGTTTAATTTTATTTAAGATTTTAGACACATTTAAAGTACTTGAGTAAATAAATCAACAGATTATGGTCTGGGTTAATAGGCACAATTACTGCTTAATAACACAAGTCACAAAATTTCTTTACCTTTTTTTTTTTTTTTTTTTTTTTTTTTTTTAGCAGCAAAATTTTAACTAATTAGCAGAGTGGCGCAATTTATAACCTCTTCTCTTGAGTTATAACAGAGGGAACCCAAAGTAATTGGTTCTGCCAATTACTTCAGGCTGCCTTATTTGGGACGAGCTGAAATTAAAACAGAACAACACACAGTACATATAAAAGGAATCAGGGAAGGGAAAACTGTTGATTTATGTACTCAGTATATGTGTGCAACAAGAAGATTTCCCTTTATTAAACATTTAAAAAAAACAAATGACATTTACTCAAAAGACAGATCCCATTACATTATTTATTAAATTATTTAAATTGCATTATATAGACTGCGGGATCACAACAAATTATATTTAGCTTTTCCCCGGATCCGGGTAACCATTGGTATTTAGTCTTTAACTTTTAATTATATTCAATTCAAGATAATAGCTTGCAAGACTGTTACTTTTACTTTTACTTTTACTTTTAAGTTTCATTATTATTCCATTTGAAGAATGGTATTAATTATACTACGTTACGTTAAAATCTAAACTGTTACAATTTGTAAGAAGCCTGAATAGTTACAATTAAATTCTTAGATTTAAATTTTTATATTCTTATAAAGTCAATAGTCTCTGAAAGTCTCTTTAAGAGAGTATTGTGTTACAATTACTATTATTATTATTCCTCGATAGACGTGCTATCGAGTCACCTTTAATTTGGGATGTAGAAATCTCCTCCATATGGTTACATCTTGGGAATCCGAAGAGCGTCGTCCTCGTCTAGGTCTGGTCTCAGTTGTTCACGGCTTAAACGTCTGCAGGATAGAGTGGGCCTTCTACACAGGTACTCGTTGATTCTCAGATGTCTCGAACTGCATTATCGGTCGGGTCTACTAGAGTTGTAATTCTGATGATTCATGTCTGCAGGTAGGATGTTGTGAAGAGTCGTCAATCGGAGAAGATAGCTGTTATAGTTACTAACACTCGTACTATTGGTTGTCACATATTTCTTCTTGTTACAACGTTTTTTAATTTTTCTTTTTCTTAACGTTACATATTACACTCTTTTGTAGCAGTTAGTAAAATACATAAGAATTAATCCAAACTAATAACCAATCACATAACATTTCAACAGAGCATTTTGCTCGTGCGTGTGCACTGCTTGGAGTCGTCATTGCGAGAGAGAGATTTTTCGTCCGCTACCACTGGTACAGGACAATAGGTAGTGGGGTGTTTATTCCGCGAGAATATAGTCCCGGTCTCTCTCTAAATAAAACTTTTTTATTTATACAAACTATCGCTAGATAAAAATACATCATTTAAATTAGTTGTTTTCGTGACTATCTGTGTCTTCAGATTCTTTAATTATTAACATTATTTTTCTATATTATTTTAATTACAGAAGACTCGGTAAACATGTCGAGTCCGGTATCAACAGGTAGGCGCCTGACAACAAGCAAAGGGTTAAATGCGACAATAATAATTATTTACAATATGTCTTTTCTTTACCGTTTCTTTGCCCTTATTAATTACTACTTCCATTCACACTTAGTACCTACATGTTTTTTATTATCATTGTGAGATTTAAATGGTTAGTTGTTCGCAACTTAAAATTTTTTTTTTATTTCTTTATTTCTTTATAATTGTCACAATTTAAATCGTCACAATGTGAACCTATGTATGTCAATGACCCTGCATAATTCTTTTGTTCTGGTTCTATTTTAGCTTTTTGTATGTTAACCCTTTTCATAACTTTATCCACTATGTTGGTGTTATAATTATTATTCCTTACAATTCCCTTTATCGTTTTTAACTCCCTATCTTTTGATTCGTTCTCTTTTAAACACTTCTGAGCTCTGTAACATAATGAATTGATTGCCGCCATTTTATATCTATAAGGGTGGTAAGACTCTCTTGGTATAATTATATCAGAATACGACTCTTTCCTAAATATCCCAAACTGTAGTTTCTCATTATCTTTAATTTCTATGTTTAAATCTAAGTAATTTATTTTCTTACCTCCTATCTCTTCTTTAAATTGTAAGTTTTTATCCTTATTATTTACCTCATTTATAAACTCATGCACTTCTTCTATGCTTCCTTCCCAAATTACTAATACATCATCAACGTATCTAGACCATAATTTTATATTGTCTTTATACTTAGTGGAACTTATTAATTGCTTTTCAAAATCATTCATGTATATCTCTGCAAGAATAGGGTATAATGAAGACCCCATAGGTAAACCGTTTTTCTGTATATAAAACTTGTTATTAAACCTAAAAGAGTTCTGATTTACACATTCTTTAATTACTTTAATTAACTGCTTTTTATACCTGTATTGTCCCATATTATTATCGTTTATTAACTTAATAACTTTGTAACGCTAAATTGAGCAATCGCAAATTTTACGAAATCAAATTATGCTGAACGCAAAGAAATGTGTATGTTTTAGAAAGCGGGGAGGTAGTGAAACGCCTGTACCGTTAGGCGGCGTTACATGAAAGAAATTAACTTGTAAAAAGCTGTAGAGTATAGCGGTAGGTTAGCAACGCCGGCCTTGGGGCTGACTTCTATAAGGAAGGTAATATTATGCTAAGCCACGTTTTGGGACATAACTATCATAAAATGTATTATTCGCTAGGATATTAGGGGTATTTGCCAATGTTGTAAACTTTAAGTGCATGTAACAATAGATACCGTTATGTTCGAGAGAGCGATGTAAGAGTGAGATAGATAGTGAAGGTAGTTTTTTAAGCACGTGAGACGCGAAAAACGTTCGGCAAATCAGAGGAAGCGTCATGTGTTGCGCGGGAGGTTTTCGCTAAGAAGATTGGGCGATTTTGTATTTAGCGCTAGTCTAAAAATATGGGATTGTTTTCTATGAAGACTTGGTAAGGGAAATTCAAAGCCTAGTAAGTTTATAAAAATATGAATTTGGAGAGAAATCAGGCAGTCTTCTTTTATATCGGCGAAACTACACTGAAGAGACTCGCGTGCGCTGTTTTGCGTTAACTATAGATATAAATTTTATTAGTAATTTAAAGAATAAAGTAAATTCGCAGCAATAAAACAGAAGTACGGGAACGCGATAATTGTCCCTTCCCCATCCCCTGAGCCCTGTCGCTTCATCTGGACAGTTACATATTTTTCTAGCAAATTCCTTCATTATCCCCTATTCTTGCAGAGATATACATGAATGATTTTGAAAAGCAATTAATAAGTTCCACTAAGTATAAAGACAATATAAAATTATGGTCTAGATACGTTGATGATGTATTAGTAATTTGGGAAGGAAGCATAGAAGAAGTGCATGAGTTTATAAATGAGGTAAATAATAAGGATAAAAACTTACAATTTAAAGAAGAGATAGGAGGTAAGAAAATAAATTACTTAGATTTAAACATAGAAATTAAAGATAATGAGAAACTACAGTTTGGGATAATTAGGAAAGAGTCGTATTCTGATATAATTATACCAAGAGAGTCTTACCACCCTTATAGATATAAAATGGCGGCAATCAATTCATTTTGTTACAGAGCTCAGAAGTGTTTAAAAGAGAACGAATCAAAAGATAGGGAGTTAAAAACGATAAAGGGAATTGTAAGGAATAATAATTATAACACCAACATAGTGGATAAAGTTATGAAAAGGGTTAACATACAAAAAGCTAAAATAGAACCAGAACAAAAGAATTATGCAGGGTCATTGACATACATAGGTTCACATACTAGAAAAATTATAAAATTTTTTAATAAATACGGAGTATAGCTATTAAAAATCTGAAACGGTATTTGATAAGATAAGGAATAAAAATATAGAAAAAATTCCAGCATTACAGAAAAGGGGAATTTATGAATTAAAATGTAAAGACTGCAACAAAGTGTACCTACGTGAGACAGGACGAAAATTCGTATGCAGGTTGTCTGACCACAAACGTGGAGAAGGTAATAGAACAACGAATTCGTTATATGCAAGACATTTCATAGATTACAACCATAAGTTTGTTAATCCTTTGGAAGACTACGAAATTGTAAAAGTAGTAAATAACACAGTTGAAAGGAAGCTGAGGGAGGAGTTATCGAAATATTGAAAGAAAGAGAAAAAGGGTTAGACAATTTAATTAATACTAAAATTAAATTTGATAATGAAGAAATATTTTATAACATAATTAAGAAGTAAATGATAGAGGACAGATAGATAAGATTAAGAATTAAATTGCATAGTACTAATTGGAGGTTTTAAAATAAGGGTGTGTGACTGACCCACGTGTGTGAAGAGGAAGACGGGTAGGTTTAAAAGGAATGCACACACACACGCACACACACACACACACACACACACACACACACACACACACACACACACACACACAACACTAAAACACAAGGAATTTGCTAGAAAAATATGTAACTGTCCAGATGGAGCGACAGGGCTCAGGTGGTGGGGAAGGGACATTTGAATTAGAGCTTGTTGTGTGTGAGCAGGGTGGGGCGAGATGGAGGTGAAGGGTTTGTTTTCACATAATTTCTTTCAATTTCGATCTGACGATGAGCTGTGAAGCTTGAAAGCACTAATCGGGATAATTTTTATATAGTGGTGTGCAACAGTGATCATTCTGCTTGTGATTTCAACCACTAACACAACTGTCTTCATTAAAATTAAAAATAAGTTTCAGTCACAGACTAGTGTAACAATTCACAACAAGTTTCAGTCACAGACTAGTTTAACAATTCACATCACAAGTACAAAAAACGACACCACATATCAAAGGCAAACAGTTGCTTTTGTCAGTCCAAAACCCATACAGTAACTCTACAACACAATGACAGTTGTTTCGTTAACGGAAACATCTGATATTTTCTGCTGGACGGATGGCTTAAAACATGAACACGGCGCTCGACCTCATTCTGCCGGACGTGTGGTGAGTGTCTCGACCATAAATATCTGCCAACTGCCACGACACTGTCTCTCCACAGGAAAATTCCTAAAGAAATGAGAAGAGGTCGACCATACTTAGAGACAAGAACCAACATATTGAGGTGAGAAAGAAATACTAAGCATAATCATAATGTAAGCATAATCTTCATTATGATGGATGAAATCAGTATTAACAGGAACTATTTAATTCACTTGGTGTTTTTGTTGCTAATGTAATGTGGAATTCAAGAAAAATTTAACATTAAACGTAAATAATAAAATAATATTTACATTAAAATAAAAATAAAAATAATAATAATATGTAATTATTATTATTATACATATAATAATTACATATTAAATTTTAAAAAACAGTTTAGCCTAGAGGAAAGGAATTTATTTCCTAAAAGCTTATCTTCTATAAGAGTTAAAAGATTTGCAAAAAGAAGAAAGGACATTTTGTTTGAATTCAGTGGGTGTTTTATATTCAGAGAAATGTCAGTTAGCTGGCCAAACAAGGCAACAGAAAAACAAAAACACAGTTTTAATCTAAAAACAGCACTTCAAAACAAGACACGGACCAACATAACAATAACTGCAATCTCTTTGTGAATGCTTCCCACCGCTAAGCGCGCGCGCGCGCGCGCACACACACACACACACACACGCACGCAGACTCATACGACAAACTGAGAAGTCGCTTAATTTCACCATTTTGGTTATTTTATAAGAAACAATTGCAAATAATATTTCTTTTGCTAATTTATTTTGGAGAAATCTTTTCAGAAATGATCATATAAAATGGAGCTAGGCATAGCTGAAAACTTAAATGAGAAAATCTCTCGGTACAAAACGGAGTGGCGGTTACACGTAGAGAGTATGGATCCAACTAGATTTTCAAGAAGAACCCTTGAATATTATCCACGGGGGAAGAGAAGTGTCAGAATACCCCTTAAACGATGGTTGAATGAATTCTGTTGAGACTGGAACAGGCTACTAGCCTAAGCCGTAATGGACGACGACGACGACGGTTTCTTTTGCTCTGAGCTTGCTTTGGACGGAGTTTGCTAATCCCTTCCTCCACAGATGTGGAATGGTCTCCAGCTCCTCATGGTCTGAGAACTAGCAATCAAATAAAATAACCGGAACAACCGACACTCAGCAATTTGAAGAGCGGTCTCATCAGCCGTAGAGAAGACGACTGGTCTAAGGGGTATGACTCAGAAACCACTGCATCTGGTCCTCCAGATATGGGTTGAGGGAGGGACTGGTAACCTTCTCACAGCAAATTTATACTACTCGTAAATTCTGTAGATGTAACAGGTTTGTAGCCTAATCCTAGAAAGCACAAGAATTAGAAGAGAGAGATGAAAATAATCAGCAAGGTAACAAATACTTCCTGATTAAAATAGATAATCATTATCCAACCACTGTAATAATGTAGTGAACATGTGGTAAATAGCTTCAAGGAGTTGAATTCGTTTCTTCTGTAAACATTTATCGTTTTAAGCCGTGACTATATATTTTTCTGAAAGATGTACAGCTCAACAATTTTTTATGGGTGCCGCGCACTTCTATGACTATGTCTGTTGTACTATATAGAGCACAATGTTCGAGAGCAAAACCTTGTGTATTTTATTCGCAGTGGAAGTGATCTCACTTCTAAAGCGGGTTGTCGTGGGTCAACGTGAGTCGTATTTCACGACGTCCAGACAGTACTCTGAGCTTATCGAGACTAAACGTCATTAGCCAAGATGATATAGCCTTACTTACATTTACCGCAAAACGTTATGCATTCAAAATAAGTCAATTTAACTTAATTTTGTTCTCTGAGGAGCGTTAATCAGCGATCGCACCTTAAGCACTCTCTGTAAGGTGAATATAATTTCTAGGTATAAACGTGGTATGGAAGTAGTGAACAAGAGACGGAGATAGGGCTGTAGTATAGATGAAGGGAAAACTTATACAGGCTACTATTTTTGAATACCTGGAGAACTATATAACTTCAGCTAGCACGCGTATTGGAGACGTAAAGTATTTATCTGGAAAGCGTAATCAACTTATAGGAAAGCAAGTGTTTTTATGATCAACTCTTAGTGAGAGTAACACATTTCCGAATACCACTGATTATTTCTACTAGTAATTTTGTGCAAACCACTATGTTGTCTTTGATACTGACGAGCGCTCGTCAATACCAAAGAGAACATAGTGGTTTGTACATAATTACTAGTAGAAATATTTGAGATAACTAACACTGCAATACAACAATACACAAATTATTTGTTTAATTTACGACAAATACATACCCTGGAAGTCCACTGCTTTCCATTTTGTTGGCGAGTTCTACGTCTTTGGAGTACACGTCAAACTGCCATTGCCTCTGACCGAGTACTCCGGCCAGTACTGCTCCCGTGTGGATACCTACGCGCATATCCACTGGAGAATTGGTTTTCTGTTGTACGTATCTGAAACAAAAGAAACCCAGTTACGTATCAAGTAAACAGTCGTATCAAATGATATTATTATACATTTATTATTTTGTATTAGAACCCATAAAAAGAAGAGTTGAGTATATCATTATAGAGTAGAAATGATTTAGAAACAAATAAGTAACCATAACGACGGAGGCACATAATTTTGCGATCAGCAGCACACACCTGATTTATACTATATTAAGCAACAAAGGCCTCTGATGACAATTTTTAGTGCTGATAAAGGTTTCACCGTGAAAATAAAATACATTTATGTAACTGGAAAACACAAAGATAAATGTTTGGAAACTTCAATAAATAATTGTTCTGTTTTGTAGAATTGTTTGAACAACTCGATTAAATCAACACTCCAATAATACTATCGTATTTTAGCAAATAAATGTGGTAGTCGATATAGTAAATGGTGACTTATATTAGGAACTGAAAACTTGAAATACTAAAAACACTACAAGTACTAAAAAAATTAGTGTTTAAGAATATGTATAAATATAGCTACAGAAAACATAGGCCAAAGTATGAAGCTCAGTCAGGGCTTCATCACTCCAACGTTGTCGTACTTTGTTGCTAAATATCATGTCGTTTACGTCTTGACAGTGGTGGAAGACCAATAGGTGTCGTTCAGCAGTTCAGCAACAAAGTATTACAAAGGATAGATTCGAAACATTCTGCACTACCTACCATGTAGTCTTACGTATATTTCATAACGAATATTGTTTTGTTTTTGTTTATAAAAATGTATACTTAATACTTCGTAAATTTAATATTAGAGGAGTATAAGTAAACAGTATATGTGTATTACTGAAACCATATGTAGGTACGTTGCGAGCGTTTAATTAGGTATAAACTCTAATAACGCTGTAACTTTAGCTGACGAACTAGATAAAATCGATATATTTGAAGTACGCTGTGGAACAAGAAGAAACTACGTCGCGTGGTTAAAGTCTGGAAGTTTATCGAGATTCTTAACCGCTACATGTTACGGCTTCGTGTAACATGGATGACATGACGCAATGAATATAGTTGTGGAATGACTCGTATCTATCACACGGACGAGATAGTCACATACACGCTTACTCATGTTTAAATCTATTCGGCACATAAAACTTACTTTAAAATAATGTCAAGACCATAATATGTTTCAGCATTTCTATGTTCTTCACTTTCCTTTTCTACTACTTGCGCACTGGAAGAGTAGGTCTGCATGGATACTATATCGATACCCATCCATTGCCGGACGCCTCAGTTATTCCCTCAGTGGGGTGTACTGGATAAAGATCCATCCAGATTGGCTTTACTCAATCTGTCCTCTGTTTTATATCCGAGCTACTCTCTTTCCTAATATCGTACTTCAAATTAAAACACTCATTTTTGAACAATTATTTTATTTTATCCTGGTCAAAAAGAGGCGTTCGAAAACAAAAGGCTTTTTTATGTTTAACTTTAAATAATATAAAGGAACTATAATTTCGCACTCAACAAATGATAAATATTGGGGGTTGAGGTAGAATTCAACAATCTTGTGGCTTGGAATTTATTAATTCTGTTTTATGGATGACGTGTTGTGTCCGTTCTAATTGAACTCTCTGCCCTCGGGATACTAATTCCGATTGCCTTTTTGGAAAACATTTTTGTCACATTATGAGATACATTCTAAGCTACACCAATTGTACCACAATCCATAATAATAATATGGATATATATCGAACATATTATATCCATAAATTATAATGTAACTAATATATATATATATATATATATAATGTAACAATATGATATATAACAATATAGTATATATGTATAATATATTATACATATTAGTATTTATATTAGTATATTATATTAGCATATATATAATATAATATAATAGAATATTGTTACGACGGTCTACTGATCGTCGTATGGTACAATGGAAAACAAAATACAAGACACCAATTACGTCACCAATCACCAGATTTAATTATCGCAATTAAACAGTTTGTAATCAACAAAATAGTCTCTTACAATAAACCAAATAAAAATTGTTCACACGCAATAAAAATGTCTACTAATATAAAACACAATTGTATTACAATCGTCCCGCACAAATTACAAAACACATAACACTTCGCCACAATACTACAAACCGCATTCCAATAATTCACAACTCAAACTGACTGAGCTCGCTGAGTACTTGTATTTATACCCCACCGAGGTTCCAGAATATTCGCTACTGCTCGTCAAGAATGGTACTAGAAAACACCAGAACATAATTGGTTGCGGCCTTACATACAGCAGGAGCGGACCGGTGAGTCCGGAACAATCTCGCAACGCATGTTGAAAATGACATACGCACACGTTACAGCCGGATTCCACTGGATCGTTCGAGAAACACGTATATTGTTCTGTAAGGTCGTAACAATATAATATAAATATAATGTAATATATATTGCAACAATACATATATTTGCATTTTTGCCCAGGGCGGTATGTTTGTAAATATTTAGCATAGAAAATATATGATGAACAGTTTTTAACAATATTATGCAGGCTAAGAATTGTCAGAAAGCGTAGGGCCTACACCTGCCCCACGAGTGAATACAGCGCTTGTGTTTGTGTGTGTGTGGACGGAAGCTACGACAGGCAAAGTCTACGATGGGGTGATGGGTACGAATTGTTGGTTTGTCTGTAATCAGGTTTTAACCCGATAAAAATAAACTAATTAATGCATTTTAAACCTGTGAACAAAGACTTACCCTAATTATAAAGACACCATTACATTAAGAAATTTTTAACGAATTTGGTGATAAAAAAATTATTGCAGAAATGTGTAATAATAAAGACGCTAAGTAATTTAATGATAATTACTAGTGTAATTAAATAGTAATTAATAAGTGTTTATATGTGAGTGACCAGAAAAAAATTACGCAAATGATGATATCGCTCGTGCTACGAGGATGTTTACGAAATCGCGAAAATAAACCAAAAAGTGATTTGTAATTAAAAGGACGCTTTGCACGAAGTGACAATATCTAACAGGTCGAAAACAGTCCTGGACTTGTCAGATCGCCGTCCAGTATAAATAGCACCTGCAATTTTGGGGCGATCTAAGAGAGACTCAAGATATCTTCACACAACGTCACGCTGCTGGTCTGCCGACCGATCGAAACTTTATCACACACACCAAGACTTATGGAGGGACTCTGGACCATCACAAACAACAAACCGTAGAGACAGAGAACACAGCATCAGCAGAATCATCATCATCAAATTCTCAGGATTCAGGACACACACACACACACGCGCGCGCGCGCGCGCAACGTTAACGTCGGCAGTACGCAGGTGATGAATAAACAATCATATTTTTGTTTGTGAAAAGAACTCTTAAAAAGAAACTTATATATGAACAGTAAAGACTTGAAATTTTAGATATAATAACTGTACATAAATTTAGACGGTAGTTCAAGAAAATAATTTAATTTAACAAGAAAATTTAAAAATACTAATCTTCTGTTGTATGTTAAAATTTGGGTGTGTCAGTAGAAATAAATAATAGGTTGGAAGTAAATGTTATATTTTTTATTTGGTTTATAGCAACAATTAGTTTTATTCTTGAGATTTAATATTATTTTTGTTTATAAATGAGTTGCTATTATTATTTAAAATTTGAGTCAAAGTCAGACACACTGAAATAAAAAGTGTTTAGATAATTTGTTTAACATGTCTGTTTAGCTAGTAAGATTAATGGTTGTTTATTTTTATATGTCATGAACAGCGTAGAAGGTTATATTGTACTTTTTGTAAACTTATAAAAAGGAATATTTTTTTTATTTATATAATTCGAAATTTTAATATTTGCATAATTTCTATTAATATTAATAAGTCATAGAATATTTTTAGACGGTTTTAATTAATTATTTTATGTCATCAACATCTCACTCCTCTTTAAAAATTATTTTATTGTGCAACTTCATATACTTGACGCAACGAGAATAAAAAACTCCTGCGACCTGGCCGGTGTGATACACTTCATAGTTGCATTGAGTACATGGTAAGGTATTTGTGTAATATTTTATAATAGTTGTAACGTTGCAATATATATAATATTATAATTTAATATTTATGTTAATATTATAAAATACAAATAGTAATAATAATAATTACTACTGTAAGTAATTCTACTGTATAATTATTCTTAATTAATTTTTTACTATTAATTACAAATTTTTAAAGATTTATATAAATATAATAATTTAATACGTTTCATGGTAATCTGTCCATCAGAAATGTAAAATATAGGACACTTCTAAACAAATATATTTAACTGTACATTATGTTTATCTTTACGGCTAAGTAGGCTGGCAATTATAGTAACATCAATGGTATAATAACAAGTAACTGTAAACGTTTAGAATCATTATATGTATCTAAATAATTTACTAAGTGCAAAATATGATCTAATTATTTTATGGAGTCGTTAGCACACAATAAACACGATGACTAGTTGAAAAAATACAAAAAAAAACTATTAATTTAAAACCTTTGATTGACGGTTGTTTACTTTTTATTTTACAACCTTCGTTTAACAAAATTTTTTTTAGTTGGCATTTTAAGTTTAATTTGACACTCTTTTAAGACGCGTGCGTAAAAGTGGCAGTATTACAATTAGTAATACATTGAAAGCTCTACTTTACAACGTGTTTTGTACAAGTACCGTCAATTCATCATTGTTTGTAAACAACTCCATAGCAAGCAGTTGGCACGCTGACAAAAGGACAAAATTATTTTGTTTCTTCTACTGAAATGGCCGTTAGAAAACGATTGTAGAAAAAATCTCGTTTGTAATCTTGTTAGAAATAAGTGTTTAATGTACTTGTCCCTATACTCTATCGAGAATTTTCATATGGGATGCCTAAAATACTTCCATTCGGCAACTTGTAGAAAAAGCAGCTATTACAGTTTGCAAAATATAAGTGGGCGCAGTACACTATAAACGTCTTGACTAAAATGGCTGATCTAGTTCTATCTTGTAGCAACGCAATATTGGTACGTACATAATAGTGATAGTGATAACGACTATCATAAACTTATGGTAATATTTGTATTCATAAAATGGGTACACGTATATTATTTGTTCTCCTGTAGAACTGTCTGTAGAGAGGTAACAGTAGAACTGTCTGTAGAGAGGTAACAGTAGAACTGTCTGTAGAGAGGTAACAAATAGTTGCAGACACCATGTCTCCCTGTTTAGTGTACTGCGTTTCATCTCTTTACATAGCCGAACATTTTTCAGCTCAACCGGGTTCCCAATCTCTTCTGTCGTCTGCGTCTGTTTTTTGTCTTAAGTTTTCCCTCAATTATCGTTTTCTTGATTGCATCTCAATAAGTGAATTATCCATTTACTTATTCTTATTTCGCATTCCTATTTCATTCCTATCCCTATCTTACTTATATACATTATCTATTTAGCACTCCGCTTTCTTATTGTCAGAATTATCTTACGCCCTTCATCAACTATCCTCCAAACCTTCAACTATCCTCAACACGCCGTGCTTATTAAATCGAGTGGTACCAATAAGTGGTATAAACTTTTAAAGCTGTTGAATGCTGCTTTTTCATTACGATTTCTATTATGATTTCGTCTGCCAGTTTCCATTAAAACTGAGAAAGCTGTCTGAATATTAAAAGTTCTAGCCTGTACCAATTTCAGTAACAAATGTGTTTTACATAATAAAAAGTGCCTAATGTTTATAAAAGTAACATTTTTAAAGTATAATGAAAATTCTCGTAAAAGGACGTTTCCAATACTATGTGACTGTTCTCTACACTGACAACTCATTAGAAAAATGCTACGTTTTACAATTATATACAGTTATATTGAAGTTATTTAATTTGTTATCATCAAGCTCAACAATTCCATTGTTTGGATTTAATCTCTGTTCCGACTTCAATGGCTATGTCTTATCTATTCGTTGTCCCTTCAATACTTCCATTTACCCATTGGATTTTATATCTGAAATTTAGAATACATAACACTGACATTCGTTTCACGTGTCCTTTATGTCACGGCCAGTGATGTCTCATGATACCCACAGGGCTGTTGATTTACAGATTTTTCTTATATTTATCTTCCTTAATGTTTCTAACTTTCCCCTTCCGTAGAATGTTACTTCCGACGGTTCAGTTCTACTTTTTTGCTTACTGTATATGTACTGTGTGTGCGTGTGTATGTGTGTGTGTGTGTGTGTGTGTGTGTGTGTGTGATAATAAAATCAATTTTGTTTTTGTTAAGTTTGTGTTTCTCAGTTCATGTTCTATGCCATAAAGAATTTCCTAAAATCGGTAAATGTCATAAAAAGCTGAGTATGGTACACATTAAGTTTTTGACTTTCACTGCCAGTAGGCTTTTACAGTTACTAAAGACCTTAATGACTACAGCTCATTCTTGTATCACGAATCTGTCAAAGGTCGATATACTTTGTCTGATTTTCTTTTATTAGTAATGGAAAAATGACAGCGTTGCTCTAGCTATTATAAATATTTTTTTGCCTTTCACCTTCCAATTTGTCGACATTAAGGTTGGAAAACGTAGTTGAAAACGTTAATCTGCGTACCACTGGAATACAAAAGGAGAATAGGAAGATTGCAGGTGAGACAGGCAGACACAGCGGATCGAGGTGGACACGCCTGTCCAGAGGTAAAGGAAAGTTTGGAAGAGAAGGGGCGATCTTTACATGTCGGATCTTTGAAGGCCGATGAGAACGAAAGACAAGAAGAAATTTGCTTCAGTTTAATTTGTTGTACCATCCGTAGATAAAATTTGGGATACATGGTTGGGGCAAGATTTAAATATAAAATTAATGATGCGATGGAGGCAGACAAAACTAAAATTCATTCAGGTATTGAAGGATGGGGAAGCAGCCTCATCCAATTGGTAAGTGTAGTATACACATCCCTACCAAACAAACTAGTCTTGCATTTGTTATTGTGTATGCGATCTTGCAGCTGTGATATACTATAGAACAGTAGAAAACAAAAGACATGAAGGTCATTAAGATTTCTTATTAATGAACAAGATTATGTCTTAGATTACACAGTGACCTGATAGTATACAGAATGTTAAACAGTTTTTTAAAAACAAATTCAACATGATAAGATGCCTAGTGCTAGAAAGCTTTTTAAATAATGGTAAAAAAAAGTTTGTATTAATTTTTTAGAATAAAACAAATTTGTTTTGTAGACCTAATTATATTTATGTTTGTTTGGAGGTATTGTTTTTGTAATAAGTGTTATTCAGTTGTTGGAAATGGATTGCAGGGAATGTAGAAACCTTTTCTAGATTTCAAGATTTATTATTATATCCGGAACCCTTTATTTAAAAAACGTTCTGTAGTGTATAATACAATAATAATGATTACTTTACTAGAAGGAGTGTTCGTCAAGTTGTTCCCTTCTTTTTCTTGAACTTTATCGATACAATTAACGGTCATGTTTAATCGTGTTTAATGAATACACAAAAATTTACATTTCTACAAAGTAATAGTTTTTAAGTATACAATATTGAATTATTGATTAAATTTCTGTGGTTGAGTATGATTGTTTGAAATGAACTATATCTGTGTGTGTGTAACATGCTTAGGAACCGAATGTTCAAATTGGCATTGAACACGAATATTGTTAGACGAAGAATGTCCTAAAAAAGAGAGAACTTTTTAAATAGGAATCCAATTGGAGCACAGAACTCGCCTAGAGACATCTTTTTACAGCAAATCCCATTTGTCACATTCCTCTATGAGTCACATTCCTTTGACTAATATCTCCTGGAGCAAGCATGTGCAATCGCTGTCATCTGTTTAGTGGGAAAGTGATAATGAAAGAGAAACGTGCATGCGCGTGTGTTATTTTGCTGCAGACGTGACAGAAATCTTATTTATAGTCATGTCAGTTGCTTAACCAACCACACCGGGAAGGCTGTATGAGCCGAATGTAGTGCTATGTGGTTTAGCGATTTAAGAATGCTGCATGTCGCCTGGTGAAGATCATAGGGTATGTTCAGAGAGTTCGTTGTGTTTCTAAAAATTGTAGTTTGACTGTCCAATAGGAAGTTGAGGAAGTGGGCACCTTCATGAGATTCTACTGTCATATTTTGACTGGAACCATTCTGATGGAATGTCTGTCGCGTTTGCCGAGTGACGAACAGAAAGAGATCAGTCAAGGACTGCTTGGAAATGCAAATGGTAATGAAAACGTTGGAGTAGAATAGCAATGTGTTGCTTAAAGATTGTATCAGCTTCGCAGTAACATTCCGTAGACTTTATCACAACCCAACGAAAAGTATATTCTCCGCCATACTTGAGCAGATATCGCTCAAGTAAAAACGATTAATTATGATAGTGGGAAAGAGCTATTAGCAGCTCGTTGTCAGCAGCATGTAGTGGCCATTAAACGAACTTATTACAAAATTCGATCGTCATTAGCAACACTTCGTGAATCAAGCATTTTGGAAAAATTTATAAACGTTTTTGTAAGGAAGAGATGCTATTTACTGCATTAATTTAATTTAAAATGTTTTTCTATAAAACACCAAAAAATAAGCTGTGCCTGGTGGACTGGTGGAATAAGTTACAGAACTAAAAAATCATGGAAAAATTGCGATATCATTAAAAACTCAGTTTTTTCCAAAGGCACTTGAAAATACATCTAACCTTTATGTACTTGTTACTTTGGCGTAGGAGTCTTATTTACTCAGTACTGACGTATTCTGTTACCTCTTATTGTCTGCTGTCAGGATTAGGCTTAAAATATCTCAGCCTCAACAGCCACAATTTAATACACGACGACGCAAAGTTCCGTCGGACATGGGACTAGCGCCCCTAACAAAGGATAATGTAGTTAAAGTCGAGTTTATCTCACTTTTAAAAACACGCCACTCCTGAGAATTTAACAGTGAAATGACTTGTGTTGTAATCATTGGCGTTATCTTGCCAAACAAATATTTATTTAAAAAGGACTGTAGTTTTTATGTAGTAAAATTTTTAGAATATTATTTTCGCTTTCTCGTTTATCAGTGTTTTTACTGCAATGATCGTCGTTTAAAACAAAGTCATTAAAAACGAAGAAAAATTTCTTTGTCACTTTGTAATTTTTAAATTAATATTCTAATTAAGTGGAAACAAGAACCCATATAGGCGCTTAATGAAAATGATAATCCTGGTTTTCAGAATTTATTTCAGTTAATATCATCAGATTATACAGTGGATTTTATTTCATGCCTTAAGTAATAAAGTTTCAAAACCATTCACAAGAACAAACGTTTGAAAAGGTAAACAGTTTTCGTATTGGGGGGGGGGAAATAAGAAAATAAGCCTAATAGGACCGCGAATGTTTGATATAATTGGCAATATATTGTTTGTTCATACAGTCAGTAGCTTAACATTATATTTAATATTACATAAGTTATATTAAATTTTACCTTTAATTATATTCAAAAATAATGTTATCCATTCAACTAAGTAATGTTATGAAGTGTTAAATGTTTTATTAGTAATTAATGAGAAATTATAATTTTTTTTAATGACGTGAAAAGAAGGTGTACTTACAGGATAAATAAAAAACAACTTCCAGGATATTAACAGGGTATTAAAAATTTAGTTGAATTAAGTATTAGTGGAAAAAGAACGTACACGCTGATGAAAAGCATAGCAATACAATGTAGAGTTTCCTTACAGCCCTTGGCAGTAATGCCATGGAGTGATACAAGAGAAAAATTTAAGCAAAAATTACACAGATGTTTTGACAGTTTTAAAATAAACTTACATGAAAATGAAAGTAACCTACATTTAGCCGATGAGATAAAGTTAATATTTTCATTAAATTTTGTTTTATTTTCGTTTGACTATGCTATTGTGTCACTTTTTAAAATGTAAAATTAACTGATGTTAAACGTGATTTAGATAACAACACCATTTAGAAAATATTAACCTGTTGGCTCACCAACATTAACCGGTTGGCTCACCAACATTAACCTGTTGGTTCACCAACATTAACCTGTTGGCTCACCAACATTAACCTGTTGTCTCACCAACATTAACCGGTTGGCTCACCAACATTAACCTGTTGGCTCTCCAACACTAACCTGTTGGCTCACCAACATTAACCTGTTGGCTCACCAACATTACCCGGTTGGCTCACCAACATTACCCGGTTGGCTCACCAACATTAACCTGTTGGCTCACCAACATTAACCTGTTGCCTCACCAACATTATACAATTAAAAAATAATTGATTCATAAAAAAACAAAATTTGTAGTAACGTTTCACAACGTAGAACATTTCGGTTATCGTCAAAGCTGTCGTTATTTGATTTACGTGGCAAGTAATTAAAACAAGTAAGACAAAAATGCCAGTAAGTTAATGCCAGTAAGTTAATGCTTAGTTTAATGTAGTTTAATAACAACTTAACAAGCTTTTTATTTATAGGATAACATTGGCAATAGGTTCTTAAAATTCTCGACTTTAATTGAAACAACTTTAAACAAGACGATTTTTCCCATAAGAAACTATAGGTTAGGTATTAAACACACAACATTTTGATGAAATTTTGCACGTAGATTATTCAGTTTCCTTGTAGTTATTTTTGCTTGATCTATTCTTGATTTTGTTTCTTGATTTGTATCAGATGTTGTTATTACTCCTACATATTGAAATTGCTCGTAGCTCTTATAACTTTTGTTCCTAAATCTAGGTTTGGTCTCTGCCACCTACTACCAAGTACTCTGTTTTAGATGCGTTTATTCGAGACCCCATTTCACATATTGTTGTGCAAGCATCCTAAGTATACGATTTATATCCATCTCCTTCTCGGTTAATATAGCTTGATCGTTAGCAAAATGTAACGTGCAGAGCCTCCCATTAGCAATGCTGAAGAGCCAACAATATAAGCGATGTAACATTACAGAAAACATGTCTAAGATCGTTGTTGTAAAATGTAAAGATTTATTTACAATAACCTACGAGAACAATAATTAACAACATAATAGTACTGATCACTATTCCGTATTGAAATTATTTTTAATATCTTAGATACAGCGGTGTAGGGTAGGTCGTGTTCTGTAGAGTTTGTTAATGGGCTCTAGTTTCTGTCAAGGTATTACTAGAAATTATACATTGTTTTACAGTCTGAAGTATGGGATTACTCTGACTAGGACTCTTTTGTGGACAGAGTCTTAAAGAACAGTTTCTCTGAGAATGAAACTCCTGGAGTCCCCTTGGAAATGGTTTCTTAAGAAGAATTTTATCCGGACCATGTCACGTGTTTGTTCGAAAGGGAGAATCTTTCAGAGACAAATCTTATCAGATCGAGTTTTCTCTGAGAGTTTTTCTATTCTACGAATAATAGAGAGGGTTTCTGGTTTACTTATGTCTTTTAGAGAATCTATAAGTACCTACCACTGATAGGTCTATATGCAAAAGGTTTGTCTACAGTCAATTGGTCCACTCAGACAAGAAGAAACATTACTACGATTGCTTCTAGAGGGAGGCTTCTACAGATCTGGTTGCCACAACGTTGAAAATATAATTTGTGTCCATTGCCTAGTAGCGTGTGAAAGAATTATGCACCAATCGTAAAATCCAAATGAATTATGGAACAATTTCATGAGGAATGGAAAACGGAAATAATTTTACCTGTATTTAAGAATGAATATAGAAGGCAGTGTCTCTATTTAAATTTTCATATCGCTGCTTTGTTGTGTACAAAATTGAAGATTTACAAAAAATCCTTGGAAACAGGCTACGGAGAGTAGTGAAAAATTAGCTTGCTAAGTACAAAGTATATTCAGCGCAAAGATAGTTTTCAGGGCCACGCAATGGCAGTGCAACAAGTAACTGAGAAGAGATTGGCTATATAGGCAGAAAAGTATTTCTATGTTTTATGGACGCACAAAAGCGTGTGACACAGTCATCAAGAAATAAAGGAATAAAATGTGGGAGAGTTTAAAAAAAGTAAGAGAACAATTAATTGAAGGAATTAAAAGAGTTTATGAAGTGACAAGAAATCGAGGAAAAAATACAATCGTTTATCGAGTGGATTTACGAGAACGGAAGTAAAAGACAGAGCAGTGTTTTAATCCCATTATTGTCTCTGTGGACGAATCTATAAAAAGTGTGAAAACTGAGAAGTTCATAGCAGTACACAATAATTTAACAAGAGTATGTCTCAAGATATGTTCATTCTCGACTGATACTGCTTTATTCGCTAACTCAGACACGATATTACGAAAAGTTTTCAACCTTACATGATGGTTTTAGTGGCACAAAAATTATTCGTGAACACGAAAAAACAAAGGCGATGGGAATTAGCAATAAAAATACGGAATTTGGATAGAATCGGAAATACACGTAACAAGTAAACTTATATAAATATCTTCAAAGTATATATAACAGCAAGGTTAAATGTTTTTACTTATATAATAATTAAACAAGTAAACACAGCAAGTGGGGAAGAACAAAAGAGGAAGGCCGAGACAGGAAGCTAAAATGAAGCTAAACTGAAAAACAGCTAAAGAAACGTTACGAGATCGTAAAGCTTTTTAGAAAGATTTTTGTTTAAATTTATTTATTTATTAGATATTTACAATCTGCTTACAAAGAGTAATAAATAAATACCATTAGAATACAGTACAAGATGAAAGGAAAAGCCATTCGCTGACGAGACTCCCTTAGTTAATAATGCTTAATGGTTTTAGAAAAAAATAGGTAATCAGGTCTAAAGGGCACTGAAACACTGCTTGTTCAGTGACTTGGGGTATTGGGTGGTTAGTGTAGACTGCTGCCTTAGACGTTTCGGTGTAGGCGAAGATTACTGAAATAACTTCATGTTATTATTTTGAATTCCTCGTCAACAGCTGGGATTTGAGTCTCGTCATGTCTTATTGGTGACATACCATGAGCGTCAGAAAAGTTCGTAGGATATTTGATTGGTGTCTCTGGAAAATCTTGGTGTTGGATGGACGGGAGCAACCCTATATCTGGATTCCGTATGATGAGGTAGGTTGACGACGGTCTAATATAAAAGAAGTTCGTTTATTTTATTTGTTTATTAGTTTACTTTTGTCCAAGAAGTTGGCTGTAGTTTAAGTTTGATCAGTGACAATTTAGTTGTAACGTACGGCTTCCAGGTAAGTGTTTATTCAGTATTAAGCATATCTATTTGATCTCATGGTTTATTGGAAGCGGAACATATTTTATTTTTACTGCTGGGCACTCGGTGTGACGAGTTGTGAAGATGACTAAGTTGCACTGATTTACTTAGTTTGGTTGATGTTTTATTACAAAAAAGATATAAAGAAGTAGGAAAGCATGCTGACGGTATTGTGCAAGTATTATGTATCATATACTAAGTGTATTGTTACTCATGTTGTTTGTATATCAATATTTTGGTATTTGCATTGCATCGTGTACTGAACCATGCTGTTATTTTAACCACACGCTCTGGTATATTGGTACTTTTAGAATGTACGATGACGATCGCTCTCAATAGCGCTCTCAATGCTGCCTACACGTGTATGCAGAGCCACAGCACAGACTTCATCCTTGAATATTACGAACAAAGTTGAAACGTGGTTGAATGTGATGGTCAGATATACATTATATAACTACATATGTAAGAAAATAAACATATACATATACTGAGTAATTTCCTTCATTTTCAAAAAGAAATTCGAAAGTTTTTATTTAAGATAAGGATAGGCATAACTGCTGGTAATGCGTTGCGTTGTGGTATAAAAAGTCGCATCGTTTCGTTTTTATGGCAGTTAGTTACGCCAGTTGTCGGGGCGTGACACTATCAATCACTGTCATGTTTACGGATTTGTAACGTCGCGTTGTCACGGCGCGCTTTGTTGTCCCTTGTGGTTTGCCGGCCCAGTCACTGAACTTAGTCAACGTGTTACGTACTCGGATATGACCACAACTTAGCAGTGTTTCAAGTTAAACACTACACTCCTTATTTTGCATTTGTATTAAGCATTATATTGTGAAAAATGACTACAACAAGTGGTATTCTCTGCAAAAGTGATATTCTTGAAAATTAATTAAACAGGATATTAAACACCTAGTTAATTTCCAGATACAGTTAATTTTATTATTCTAAAAAGGCTTATATATAAAAAAGTAAGCTTATATAATTAACATATTTTGACAGTCCCTTACGACCCTTGACTTATCTCAAACACAAAATACTACTTTGTTTGTATCATTAATCTATAAGCAACATTTATTTGCTTTAAACTGAATAACTTTTCGTAATTGTTGCATATCGCAGTGTTATTGCCGCAAAGAGTCACTGAGGTAGAAGTCGAGGCAACGTTTTATTAACGGGCAGATTTCGTGCTATTCTGCATGAGACCTTTCCCTATTTTCATCCTACCACCACGCAGAAGGTTTCCGGTTAAAACATTCCTACAAAAGAGGCTTTACGATTTAGCAATTTAGAACAATTGTAAAACATTCCAAATTATATACCAAAGGTTAGTTGACAAACGTTACTTCTTTATATTGTAACATGACATATGAGCCTTAAGATTTCAGTGAAACAAAATGCTTACACATGTCAATTATTGAGTCAAAGAGACAAGCCAAATAATTTGTCTAAAATGCCAAGCTCAACGCTACATGAGCTACCTATCACCAAATATAAACTCACAGTCATAAGAGTCAATAAACTGATGGTAAATACAAATGAAATGACATTATAGTGAAGAGAAAATGCACCACACAGTGATTGTACTGATTGTACCACAGGAAGCAACCACCCAATAGTTTTCGGTCAGTGAAGAACCAAACAAAACAAGAAACAAGAAAGAAGAATCGGAGAAGAACCAAACAAAACAAGAAAGAAGAAAGAAGAATCAAAGAAGAAAGAAGAAAGAAGAAAGAAGAAGAAGGAAGAATGAGTGAAGAAACCTACTACGAGAAGGACATCCAACAACCATGGCATATAGATTCCAAGAGCCAGTCAACTATAAATCAGCATCTACCCGTATGTGTAATAACTAATCAACCTACAGACTGAAGAGATAGACAGAAAACTGACTAACTGAGATGACCAGTATACTATAAATAATGTTATAAATGAATAAGACAAGAAATATTATACAAGGAATGAAAATAACAATAATGCTTAATGATTAGAAGCTGTAAAGTAAGCATAGTAACAAGACATGCACAGCACGAATGTAACAAAAGAAGTATTAATTTGTCTCAGAATATCAGCAAAAGTTTTTACAAATATTAAACAAAACTAAACGGGAAGTTAGCCCCCCAGAACCCCAAAAGCGGTTTAATTACAGATTGACGCATACAACGTGAGGCGAAAAAACAGAACCCCAAAATAGGTTATATAATAATATATGTAAAAAAAACTCCAGAATTGTTTTTGTTTACTCGTAATTAGATTTGCTTTCTTAGATTTAACGTCCTACAAGAAACAGCAAAGTGATCAACCTTCCTATTGCATGCCTTGTCTCTACGGAGACAGTTCACCTCGTTGAAACTACTTTGTTTTGAAGCCTAGTATTATTTTGTCGGTATTTATTAAACTTTGTTGTGTTTGTATTGTTTGAACAAATCTGCGTACGAGAGCTGTAGAATGCACTGTGACGTTACAGTTGTTTTACGATGGAATACACACCTGAATCAATTGTGTTTTTGCCTCGTGCGTAAGTTAGAGAGAAACACTTCATTTGATTATTTATTAGTAAAATTATCTGCATTGATGTAGCTGTTTTTACATCATAGCGTTAGCCGTTGCAAACGTTTTACGTAATAAATTTTGCTTTTTATTTATATATAAAGAAATAAAAACTTCTCTGAATCAAACAAACTTATGCTTTCTGGCTATTAAATTACAGTACATATTTCGCATATTTCATGTACATTTTATTCATTTGTTGTTCAATGAAAATATATATTTTTATAGTTTTCATAAATACATTTATACGTTTATACAAACTAAAGACAGTTGAAGTTAACACAGCTGTAGAATTACAAAAGAAAATTATTTATTAAATTATACAAAGCGTACAGACTTGAAATGAAAACAAAGCTGATTGTCTGGGAGCCAGAAGTACAATTAGGTAAGGGAAGATAAAATTGTATGTAATAATACCTGTAAACAAAACAAAGAAGAAAAGTTATTTTACTTTCTCAAGAAGAATGTTTTGAAAACAGTGCAGTTATGCCTAAAATGTTTTTAGCTCCATGTTTTCAGTCAGATTATTTAATATTTAAAAACATTAAAAGATTCAATTTGTACGTAATGCAAAGGAGTTTCTACACTTTCTAAAACTATTTATAAGTACCATCTACTTTTCTTTGACAGCAACAAGAAACAATCACTATATATTTCTATTTTTACTCTAAGTTGACTCTATTAAACACTAGCAGTTATAAACAACTAAATGTTAGCAACAACACCGGCCACTTGTAAATCTAGTAACTTGAAAAACGTGTTCCTATATTCTTATATTAATTATAACACTTCTGTTTAATAGTAAATTTAAATGACTTTCTATGTACGTGTATGGCACTAGCAAACAGCATAACATTAATAATAAATATCAAGGAAGCTTATTCAGAAAATCATTCCTTATATTTGTCTCAAAATGTTCTTGTTTTGTTCTATTGTATCAGGCATTGTAACTATCTCGCTGATGTCGAACCCCGATAGGAGGTAGTATAAGTAAAACATGAAGAACACGCAAATTATTATCGCTTGGCAAACGGTTGTCCAGGTACTAAATTTGTTCGATTAGTAGTATATGATATAATAGGTATACCCGTTGTATAAGCCGTCAACGGGTTCTTACAGATTATTTAATGTAAATATACAATGGTTTACTTTTTCATATTAAATATATATCTTCATGTGATAGATAAACCTTTTGCTTACATAACGCCTGTAAAACAATGGGTAATTTTTTTATTTTACAATTAACATATTATGTTAGCCACTCATAAGCTGGCTGGCACTTAATTCAAGTCTAAGTACAATATGTGGGGGCAGCAGGTTGACGTGTCCCTGTGGTCGCAGTGTCCGAGCAAACCCGATGACTGTCTGTCGCGTGCTTGTTACCTTGAGTAGAGATCGTGCGCTTTGCAGGGATTAAACCCTTAATGCTATTATTATGGAGGGATGGATAGTCGATTTTCTTTGTACTCTGTACCTCGAAGAAGTGCGCAATGGTGGAATCTTTAGATACTTTGCGGACTTTGCAGGAATTCCTCTTCCACAACGGGTAAATCGCCCAGGAAAATCTCTAAAGACTGACGTGAGAGAATTCTGGGTCACGTGAGATTGCAGAATAGGAGGAAGCACTCACCAAAGACGGCACAAGGCACGCCTAACACAAGTGAAACCTGGATTCGTCTGTTGCCATACTCCGGCACGGACACCGTAAAGACAGCGGAAACCTCGCAAAGGTCGGCGGAATGGAAACAGGATGGCTTGTAGTGATGGGTGGGGGGTCATCGGGCAGCACTAGTGAGCGTTTGTGTCGTCTAGGTGGTGGGCCTACATTTGTACTAAGTCGGCAGAGATGTGGATAGGGAAAAGTAGAGGTTCGAGTGAAGAGTTTCCGGGCGAGGGAGTGTACGAAATCATTGAGAGAAGGAACCTTCAACCCTTGTCTGATGGTACAATTTTTGACAAACCAGTGAGAGTTGGAGGTGTAGCTGAGAGACAGGGATTAGAGGCAACAACGGAGGGGCTAAGCACAGACCAGAATGCGGAAGCTGCGTACACAAGAATGGCTCGGAGAAAGATGTATCGAGAATTTAGTGTGCACTGGCACTGCTCCTCGATGGGAGAGATAGGGAAATAATTTTGCCCTGAAGCCCCGGGCCTCGCTAGAGATACTTCGGAAACTAGGTTGCGAACCTTAAGCCCGGTGGAACTTACTAAGTTTCCATTTCAGAAGTAAATACAGTTAATTATACAGACTTCGTACGGTATATCGACAACTACAGTTTTAGAAATAATTTTTTACCGACTTTTCCGTCTTGTCATCTTATTGTATTTTGTTACAAGTAACGTCTTTTTTCTGTAGTTACGCGAGGACAAATATTTCAATTTAGTATATGAAGTACATTTCAAGATAACTGCTTCTTTCTCTCCTTCTCTCTCTCTCTCTCTCTCTCTCTCTCTCTCTCTCTCTCTCTCTCTCTCTCTCTCTCTCTCTCTCTCTCTCTCTCTCTCTCTCTCTCTCTCTCTCTCTCTCTCTCTCTCTCTCTCTCTCTCTCTCTCTCTGTCTGCATTCTATCTATCTGTCTATCTGTTATTAGTCGTCTCACTGGTTTATGTTGTCTCCTCCAATCATCTCTTCATCTCCGCATACAACAGGCTACATGCCCACCAATCTGCCTGAGATTTCAAATCTCTTCCTTTTATGCAGTTCTTCCCTTTCACTTCATCGCCTTTCGGCAAAACACAGACGTAGAATTACAAATCTGCTCCATCCGTCTTCTTGTTGTAGTTGTACTTTGTTAAACAAAGTTTCCTTTCCCTTATTATTTCCAAAATCCACTCGTTTATTATTATATTAAATTATTTTATTTTTAACATGCTAATAGGTTCGTATGAAACCACATTTTAAATGCTTTTATTTTCCGTTTATCTGTTTTCTGTATTATCCAAGTTCTGTGTCCGTTTAGAGTGAAGCTCCAAACATAACTTTAGGAACGACTAATTTCTCCTTAATTTATAATTCAATAAAAACCTTCCTTATGAGAAACAAATTTTTTGGCTTGCATTTGTATGTTTTTGATGTTCCTTGCTTTTAATCACAGTACCTGCCTTCGATACCTGCTTTTGCTCATACCTTTTGATACTGGCCTCCGAGTAGACAAATCCGTTCGCTTCCTCTATGCAACACTTCCTAGTTTAAGTTTTTAAAGACTACTACTTTTAATTTCTAGAGCTTTAACGAGTTTTGTTTTAATTTTATTGATTTTTAAATTCGAGTCTTAATAATTTTTCCAAAGCATTCAGTAATTTTTCTAAATATTACATGTTTTGGCTTTCTGTGGAACTGATCCCGTACGGGCAAAAATTGTTATAGACGGTATTGTCCTGGAAGAAGTTAGCAATTTTGAATACCTGGGCTACAGTGTGTCTTATAATGCAAGCAGCGACATGGTGAATATGTTGCGTAAGTTCAACCTTATGTGCGGGACCATCAGGCAAACCCTTAAGTCAGCAAGTAAAGGAACACGCCTAAAATTCTACAAGGTGATGGCTCTTCCCACACTTCTTTATGGGTCTGAGAATTGGACTTTAACGAAAGGCCAGGCCAGTCGCATCCAAGCGGCTGAAATGAGATTTGTCAGGCACGTGGCAGGGTATACTCTCCATGATCATAGAAGAAACACAGATATACGGCAGGAACTGAATATTATGAATATACTCGACAGGATCGCCCAGTATCGGCTGAATTGGTGGGAACATCTTTGCCGAATGGATGACTGCCGCATCCCCAAACAACTATGGAACTATAAGCCGAGGGGACGGAGAGGTGTGAGGACGTCCTTGAAAGCGCTGGAGTGACCAGCTGTAATATTTGCCTATTTGAAACCGAAACAAACCACTCTTGGTTTAAACTTTGAGGATGATGACGATGATGATAATGAAATATTACATGTTTTCGCAAAAAGAACGGTATCCCCACATTTTAGAATGTTTATCCTGTACACATTAAATATCACTTTTGCATTCTTGTGTTTCAAATAAAATTCGTTATAATTCCCAACAGTTTATACTATTTGCTGATAAGTGTATTATCAAAATTACTTTCTCCTAAAGCGAAACTGATATTTATTTAACGCCTAATCTATTTTATTTTCTTTTTTTTTTTTGAGTCGTAGTTTTGTTAGGATCCTACTGTATTTGATATTATAATGCTTGTGGAACAATACACACATCATTCTGCGTACAGCTTTTTTTGATTTCATGTTGTTATACTCTTGTAAAAATATGAAAGTATGTCCCTTATTTCGTGCGTCTAACGTATCAGTTAAAATACACATGCATTATATTACTAATGAAATAAAGATATAAATTATCCTCTAGTTTTAAGATGTACTTGATGCTTCTAGAATATTACTCGCGGATACGGTGTTTGTTCAATTTTGTTGCAACTACGTTTGTAACTCAGTATGCCAGATAGTATTTGATTTGTCGTTATGACTTTTTGACTTTCTACATGTCTGTATAGTAAGGAATTACTCTACACTCCTACCATACGTTTTCAAGGCCACAGTAAAGTTCTGGGATCATGAATCATGGAAGTGTTGCAGCAGATTACAAAGTTTTTTCCACCCAAGAAAGCTTTACATAATCTTGGGAAGTATCGTACTTTGCCCCTCAGAAACTACGGATCCCTAGAATCGTAAGATTTTCATTACCTGTAATATTTCTTTTGTACCTACGATTGGCAATCGCTTTTTTTATCAGAAAACTGGTCTTACTACGTTTTTTGTACACAAAATATTTTTGTTCTTTTCAACATTAAAGTTACCGGTACTATTATTCTAGTTTATAAAGAACTTTTGTGTAATTATCATTTAACAAAATTATCATTACACAAGTAATTAATTATTTTTGTACTACTGATTATTATCGCTGCGTGCGCGCAAACAAAACTAGTGAATTTTATCTACCTGTTACCTGTTATACCTGTTACCTGTTACCTGTTAGTTTTATCTACCTGTTTTGTTATTCGTTTTCATTAGATAAAGAAAAATTTAGTTTAATTAAAAAAAATGTATAAGGCGACGTTTATTTTCAGAATTAGCTTACATTAAAGTAAGCAGTTCAGCAAACACCATTTTTTTAGACTATACTTACATACGTACGTCTGCAACGCGTTTGGAATATATGATCTTCTTATTAATGTTAACTACAATAAGGACATCAGTAATGCGTAAGAGCACTTGCACGCGTCAGCACGCATGTGTGTATTTGTGTCTACACGTATCTTCTGAGAAAACAATAAAGAAGGGTAGTATTTACCCTTCTAGAAGAGAAAAATAGAAAAGAAAATAGGTAAAAGTGACGAGAGTCTGAATTGCATACTGTGCATTGTTTTTATTTATGGTGCGGCAAATGTGAATTCAAATATAATTATTAGAAACATAAGTCATTATAACATGTAGACTGTATATACCAGAATGTATGCAAGGGGCGGCAACAGATGAAGTTTTGGATCACCGATTTGTTATGACCCACGGGAATGAGTTACAGTAGTTAGAAGCACCGTTCTTGCAGATGTAGATTTCCATTCCCGTCTCCGGTGGTCACAATTTGAATAGTACGAGAATCACAACAAAAACTAGAGCGCCGTCTGACGCGGGTGATTGTTGTTTCCTGGTGCATACTTAATAATGTATCAGTTCTGTTAGAATCGTAAATAACTTTACAGGGAATACTGATGCTGTTGCACATACTGTACAACATTATTTTTTTATTCAAAAGTTTTGCTTGTTTAAAATATTTTTGCAGATTATACGTAATTCCAATTATTTCTCTAATTTTATTTTTTTATTACTTCTGTGATTACTACTTTTATTATATTGTCACGACATTACAGAACAATATACGTGTTTATCGAATGTTCCAGATGAATCCAGCTGAATCTGTGTGGGTACGTGATTCTCGACGCATTAGCTAGACTGTAAAAGAAGCCGCGCGAACAGTATCAAGGTCGCAATGAATTACGCTCTAATGTTTTCCTTTATTGTTAGTGCGCAGTATGGAATAATCTAGTATTTCGGGGGGATATAAATACTAGTACTCAACGACGTTCAGTTTCAGTTATAGTTGCGATATATTACAGTGTGGTTCGAGTTTATTGTTGGGCGATTACAAGATATTACTCTGTGCGTTCAAGTGGTTATTAGTGAAGTGTTGTGTTTTATAATCAGGTGGTATAATTGTAATACAATTGTGTTTTATATTAGTTGACATTTTATTGGTGTAAACAATTTTTATTTGATTTGTTGTGAGAGACTGTGTTGATAATTACGAGCTGTTTAATTGTGATAAATAAAGCTGGTGATTAGTGATGTAATTGGTGTCTTGTATTTTGTTTTCCACTGTACCATACGACGATAAGTAGACTGTCGTAACAATATTTTATGTTTTTTATTTCACTGCCTTACGTATCCCGCTGAGTTGTACTTACGATAACAGGCTGATACTGCATTATTCGTATCCACTGGGTCTCTTTTCCTTTTGCTGTACTTCTCAGCATGTTACCTAAACATCTTAACTAATAATTTTACTATCTTATTCTTTTAGTGTTTCGTAAGGTTTTAAAAGTCTAAAATTAATAAAAATAAATGACGAAACTATAGATAAAATAATCCAAGGATTTGGTGTTAAATCTAAATTGGCAAATATAATCCGTGAAACCCTTACGGACACAGTCTCAAAAATAAAATTCATGGGGGAAATATCTCAACCGTTCAAAATAAATACAGGTGTAAGACAAGATTAATCTTGATCTTAAGATTGACATGATTTATCCCCAATTCTTTTCAATTGTGTCCTGGAGAAAGTAGTGAGAATTTGGAATGAAAAATTAAAGGAATGCAAAATGACACCAATCATTTTAGGAAGAAGGAAAACGTATTGAATTAAACTGTTTGATATTCGCAGATGACTTTGTTGTACTTTTTGTGCTCTGCAGTAACACAAGTTAATTTTTTAGAGGACATAGCCAGTAGAACAGGCTTAAGAATTTTTGCAGAAAAAACAAATTTCTCACAAACAATAAAAATGCGACAAAATTCCTAGTAACAGATATTGGTTGAATAGAGAGGATTCGAAAATTTAACTATCTAGAAGAAATAATTTAAAATAACGGTTTAGAAACATCTGCTATAGAAGAAAGGATTCATAAGATGGAAAGGGCGTATGGTATAACTAAAGATATTTACAATAAAAAGTACATACTGTATTTAAAAATGCGAAAATAAGGCATTACAGTACAGTAGTGAAGCCAGAATGCCCATATGCAAGTGAATGTCTAGTATTGAATTATAATTTGGACAAACTAGAAATATTGGAAATTTGAATTATTAGGGAAATATTAGGCCCACGAAAATCTTCAGAAGGTTGGAAATTAAGACGTAATGATGAAATATATCAAAGTATAGTAAATATAACAGAAACAATGAGAAAAAGAAGATTATTATTTTTTGGACATTTATATACAATGGACGACAATAGGTTAACAAACCAGATTTTCAAATATCTGTGGGAAAAGAAGTCAACATCAAGGTGGATTAAAGAAGTCTAAAAGGATTTTATCCTCGTAATGTTACTTAACAACAGATGAGATTATGATTAATCTAAATTTTAAATCAAGAAATGTTTAACTGCTTTTAATAAAAGATTATAATACAGAGCTGTGAAAACAAAAACAACAGAGTATTTAAAATCTAATTTAAGTGAATTACTAAAAGAATAAATAATGATGATGAGAAATGCGCAGCAAGATACTGACATGGCATAGTGGTCTCTTGCCCAGGTTGAAAGTTACGTCTAAGAATAGAGAGATTAAACGCGAAAACAACATTGTAATTTTTATATCCTTTAAGCAATGGTGTACCTTCAAACTTCAACAGTGATGGTGTGTTTCCTTTTTAATTTGTTATACGTTCCTGTCTTGTGTGTTTAACAGCGCGTGTGCTTTCTGACTTTTTATGAGATTACGCCGCAAATTTTCTTGATAACAGGATTCTGTAAAGGAAACTAATTTCCTTAGTTAGGTGTAGTCTTAAGCAGCTGTCGATCAAATATAACTTTTTATCACTGGAAACAATATTATTTTTGCCTGTTATTATTCTTCTGCAGACGAAAAATACTAGTGTAGCCAAGACTTTTTTTTTGGATAAATTAAATTAGTAACGACTAATATCCGTTTATTAAATTTAAACACTAAAATTTTGTGTTAATATTACGAACACATGTACCAATAATATACACATATAATATAACATATATACCAATAATTTACAGCTATTAGTGTATAGTCGTTTAGTTGATACTTTTAACTAAATATATACAATTTTAAAAATTGTTAAAGGTGAAATATTGCGACGAAGATTGGCTGTATTTTAGTGTACGAATAACTAAATCTAACAGAGGGGAACGAGAATCATTAGCGACAGCTACCCTCCTAATTCTGCGTGAACAATAATGAAAAACTACTGTATCAAGTAACCTATACATTTACCAGTAAGGCAAGGTTTATCACGTTAATTTTAGGCATATTTGCTTTGTCAGTGAGCCACTACCCCACTGCCCGTGTAGAGTGGCAATATGACCAAATAGTCCGACGTCCGACATTCCAGTCTACTCGAGAATGTGGAATGAGTGATATGTGAGTGTGGATTTTTATATATCGACATATATCGATATCCACATATGGTCCAATATACTGATATCAATTTTACTTATTATCAGTGAAGTTAAAATGTAAAATCGAATCAACACGATGTAGCACCGTTTGTGGAGTTTAAGTTTCAGAGCTGTGAGAGACACGGAAATAAATTTATACCGAGTATGTTACAATACTGTCTTTACTTTTCAAAATTTTTTATTTAAAAAACGTTCTATCTATTATTTTTTTGATTGTTACTCGGCAGGGATTCCAATATTTTTCCAATACTGGAGAATCGGCAGGGCTTTCTAGGGATTCTGCTAACAACGCATACCATTCTATATCCACCTTAAGTTGGTGAGTTACATTTGGATTTGACAAGCTTTATTACAGTCGCACAGATTAGAGTTAAGCTGCCTGAACACAGCCAGCGTAATTTACAGCTGCGCAAAGTATTTGTGTAAACAAAGTACCGCCGTGTCCCAGAGGCGAAGTGTAGGTGTAATCTCTTCTTACAGGCTAACTAACGTCAGTTTGTAAGACATGCCGTTTTGGCAGTATAACAAGGACAACGCGCGACACTTCGTTTCATTCTTAAAGACTTTATTTCAGAAACTGTTTGGAGACTTACTGAAGTATTTTTTAATTTCCCAACGTTTTACTCCTGCATAGAAGTTTTCTGTATGATGAAGATTAGTTTCTGTTTCACCATCGCCGTTGGTAAGAACGTAGTCCTGCTACAAAAGTGTAATTATATACTAGGTAAAAGCCTAAGTTTGAAAAAGTGCCCTTTTTCAGTTGTCTGAACTGCAATAGAAACCACTTAGCACCACTTACAGTTGAAACACTTACAGCTGTTTCAAAACTGTAACAGAAAGCCTTTTAGGTAAATGTTAATTGAGTTGTATTAGCCTTGTGGTATTTTTTGTTCTGTAATTACAGACACAAGATTTATACACAAAGTATCAGTAATTATGGAATATTTCTTTTTAATATTTAAATGGCAGGTGTTTCACCTTAGCTGACATGCGTTGCTCTGACAGCAAAGTTACTCGTCACCTATAAACAGGTCGCGGCTCGTATCGAGGGGAGGTCTGTACGGTATTCAGGCATTAATATAATATCAAGGGTGTAGGTGCACTCTGGATACACTGCAAGACAGGTAAGGCAGGAATTTATGTGTACAGACTAAGTAACGCCCGGTAACCATGTCTTGTGAAAAACCAAGGCTTGCATACTGAGCTAGTTATCTTCCAGCTGGCACGTTCAGTACCTATCATGAGAACGACTCGGGTTAGTATGTCATATAATGTCTTACAAATGCTTATATTTTTAACAATTTTTTACATTTAAGTACTATTTTATCAAAACTTGTTGTACAGTATACGTTTTGTCATGTTCCATTGCTTTTATGTTTCAATACTGATATCACTTTATTAATTATTTATAGTACAAAATATAATATTGTTTTGGCATCAGCTACCATTTTTATACCTTTGTTAATAATAATAAAAAATAATCATTTATTTAAATTTAAGATATAAAGCAACTACTACATGAATTACTGCGGGTTAGATAACATGTTTAATAGATTTGATATGATGGTATTTAACTTATCATTCAACTGGAGTAAAAAGTGTTCAAAAGTTTTTTTTTCAGCCGTGTTGTCAAGAATTTGCTCCACGTTAAGTCTAACTTTTGTGTCCTATTAAAATCTCTTATACTGAGCTTAAATTGTGTGTATGGAATTGTTTGATGAATTAAAAAATTTGAAAGATATTTAAAGTAAATTATCGCAAGCGCAGGACGAACTAGCTGGAAACGCTAGAGTAAACGTGTATAATAAACTTTATATTTAACAATAGGTAACGTTGATGATATTATTAGTAAAAAAAAAATACTAAGTTAGATGACAGTTTGCTTTCTGTTGAGAATATACTAGAAAACTCTGCATTCAATTTTAAGTAAGTATACCTGTTATTGTAGAGAGAAAGTTTGTATTGTGTGGTGGGAGGTCTAGCTACCTGGGCGGGGCCTCAGCCCACACACATGCTTGTTTATTGTGAGAAGTCTACAAAAGTAATGTTCTGGTAGTTTTAAATAAAAGGAAAAATCTGGAAGCTTTTTTCTATATAAACAGAGATGCACTCGACCAGTTAAGTTCAGTTTTAAATCTGCTTTTGTAATGTGTATTTCGTGTGTCCGTTGTATGTATACTTGCTACTAAACTGTTTTTCAATAAAGCGTGTGTTTGCTCCTGTACTTAAATTATTAATTATTTTTAACCATACCTCAACAGGTTATGGGCCCAGTGGCATTTTAAAATCGGAGTGCAGTGTGTAATTGGAGTGCAAGTATAAAATATTTGTGCAAAAATGGAACCGAATATAAAAATTGAAAAACTTCGAGACAAAGATAATTGGCATCAATGGCGCTTCGTAGTACGCACATTGATGGAAGAGGATGATGATGTGCTGGATGTTTGCGAAGGAAGATTAGCCGAGCCAGCTGCAGGTGCAGAAGATCGTGACGCGTTGTTGGAAAAGTTCAAGAAGGCGGACAAAATTGCCAGAAAGTTAATTGTTACAACAGTGGAGAGAAAGCCTCTCGAACTTATAATGGGTTGTTCTACTGGCAAGGAGATGTGGGACAAATTGAATACAGCATATGATCTAAAATCTGATGAAAATCTGTCGATGATTCAAAAACAATTTTTTGAGTTTAAGTGGACAGAGAGTGAAAGTGTTACGTATAATATTTCAAAAATAGAACAGTTGGCTAGAAAAATGAAAAATCTCGGGGGAAAAATTGAAAAGACTATGGTGATGACTCGTGTTTTAACATCTTTGCCACAAAAGTTAAATCATTTTCACAGTGCTTGGGATTCGGTATCTGACGATAAGAAGAATCTCGAAAATTTGACTGAGCGCTTGATGGCAGAAGAATTTAGATTACAAGAGCAAAAGGAAGTACACGAAGAGACGACAGCGTTGCTAGCTAATCTGAAAATCGGTCATAAAGAACAGAAGAATGACTCTTATAAATATGAGAAGAATAATTTGAAACAAGAGCAGTGTTATAATTGTGGAAGACAAGGTCATTTAAAAAGGGACTGCTTCAGGTGTTATACGTGCAAAAGAAAAGGTCATAAAAGTAACAATTGCTTCATGAATAAGAATAATGGACAGCGAAGATGGTCGAATAATCAAGAAAGAAGTAACTCATCTTCTGGACAGAAGAAATCAACATCGAGGATAGCACTAATAGGTGACAAAGGCAGCTGTGGCAATCGGGATGATCTCTGGATTGTGGATTTGGGTGCGACGGATCATATGTCGAAGCATCGAGAATGGTTTTCAACGTTCGAAGAATATACAACACCAGTCAGTGTAAGAATGGGCAACGGTATGACAATGTCTGCATATGGTAAAGGTAATATTGACTTTGAAACTTATAAAAATAGTGAACGAGTAGAAGGTACTATCTATAATGTATTATATGTTCCTGATTCAATGTATAATCTGTTTTCTGTTAAATATGCGGGTAAAAGGGGTATAGATTATGAAATAACACATAATGCTACGAGATGTACTTTAAAGCATGGTAATGAAATTCTTGTAACTGGTTCCGAATATGAGCCTGGTAGTTTGCTAAAATTAGACATTCAAACTTTAATTCCAAAAGAATGTAACGTGGTAGAACAAAAGAGTAGATCGAGCATTTCCAACGGTAATGTTTTACAATTATGGCACGAAAGACTTTGCCATCAAAATGTAAAACATGTGAAGAATTTTTTGAAAAATCTAAATATAAAATTTACGGATGAAAATTTCTTTTGTGAAGGTTGCGCTTATGGCAAAAATCATAGATTGCCTTTTCACAAAAAGATCGATCGTGCCACTAAAACTCGCGAAATAATTTATACTGACGTTTGTGGTCCTATGGAAGTAGAGTCTCTCGGTAGAAAGTTATATTTTGTTTCTTTTAAAGACGATTTTTCAAGTTATAGAGAAATTCATTTTATTCGAGAAAAATCTGAAGTAATAGAAAAACTAAAATCATTTTGTATCGGGGTTGAGAATCAATTTGCAACAAATATTAAATAAATTCATTTTGATGGTGGTAAAGAATACGATAATAAAGCAGTGATCTCTTTTTTAAATAGTAAAGGTATAAAATATTCGATTAATGTTCCATATACGCCCGAACAAAATTCAATTGCAGAGCACGATAACCGAATCATTGTAGAGGCTGCTCGATCAATGTTATATTCAAATTCAACTTACCTCTATTCTTATGGGCAGAAGCAATGAATACTGCTGTACATGTAATTAATAGAACAGGCCCAACAAAACAAAATAATAAAACTCCTTATGAGTTATGGAATGGAAAAACAGTTAATGTTGATAGATTTAAAATATTTGGAACCATGTGTTATGTACATGTATCAAAAGAAAAGCGTAAGAAACTTGATAAAAATCGATGAGAGGTTATCTGGTCGGATATCATGAGGATTGTAAAGGTTATCGTGTATATGTTCCGAAAGTGCGAGATGTCATTATAAGTAGAGATGTACTTTTTAAACCTGAAAGAGTATTAGCTGATTCAATTATTTTGAATTCTTTGAACAATAATAATAAAGAAACTGAAGAAAATTGAAATTATAACTCCTAAAAATAATGAACTTTTACTTAAAAATGAATCAAATGAGTTTGAAGAAAGAGAACCTTTACAATCTTCAAATAGCGATAACAATCAAACTGAACGACAATTGCGCGATAGAACAAAATTAAAACCTACAGAATATTATGGATGTCCGATCACGTTTATTGCTGAAAAGTTACCATCCAATTATAACGAAGCAATTACAAGTAAAGAAAAAGATAGTTGGCAAGCTGCAATGCAGGACGAAATAAACTCTTTGTATGAAAATAAGACATGGGTATTAGTGGAAAAGCCAAAAGATAAAAAGGTGATTAACAATCGTTGGGTTTTTGTGAAGAAGCTCAATCCAGATGGTACAGAACGTTATAAAGCGCGGTTGGTTATTAAAGGTTATTCGCAACAGAAAGATATAGATTATAAAGAAACTTTTAGTCCGGTTGTTCGTTTTGATACAATAAGATTGATACTTAGTATTTCTGCTCGTGAAAATTTACATATCGGTAAATTTGATATAAAAACGGCTTTTTTATACGGTGACTTAAAGGAAGATATATATATGAAACAACCTGAAGGTTTTGATGATGGAAGCTCACGCGTATGTAAATTAATGAAAAGTTTATACGGCTTAAAACAAGCACCAAGATGCTGGACTGAGCACTTCACTAATTTTCTTGTAAATTTACATTTTTGTCAAAGTACGGGTGACCCATGTTTATACATATATAACAATAATAATAATAAGATCTTGTTAGCAATTTATGTTGATGATGGACTTATTGCAGCTTCAAATGAAAGTTTGATTGATAAATTGTTGAATGATTTGAGTAAAAAATTTAAAATTACTAGTACTAAAGAAGTTACTAATTATCTTGGAATGGAAATTTGTAGATTGAATGATGGGTCTGTTTTCATTCATCAAAGTACTTATATTAACAAAATCTTAGAAAAGTTTAATATGTCAGAAGCTAATATTGTATCCACGCCAATTGATTGTAATCATGATGAATATTTATCAAAAACTATTGTAAGTAATGTACCTTATCGTGAAGCTGTCGGCAATTTGATGTTTTTGCAAATTGTAAGTCGTCCGGACATACGTTTTGCTGTAAATGTTGTATCTAGATTTTTAGACAAACCAAGTGTAGCTCATTGGTCAATTGTTAAACGAATTTTACGTTATCTAAAAGGTACGATTGATTTTGGATTACTATATTGTAAGGATGGCAACTTTAAAGCTTATAGTGATGCTGATTACGCTAGCGATACAGTTACACGTAAATCAACTTCTAGCGTAGCTTGTATGTATGCAAATGCTGCAATTATTTGGCGAAGTAAGAAGCAACAATCTGTATTATTATGAACAACCGAGTCAGAATTTGCAAGTGCAGCATTAGCAACAACTGAAATAATGTGGTTAAAGAAGTTATTTAATGAATGCGATTGTAAGACTGATAAATATGATTTATATATAGATAATATGAGTGCATTAAAACTTATAAGTAATCCTGAATTCCATCAAAGGACAAAACATATTGATGTGAAATATAATTATGTACGTGATTGTTTTCAAAATGGAGAAATTGATGTGCATTATGTTAAAAGTGATGAACAAGTTGCTGATATACTTACGAAAGCTTTGTCAAAACCAAAATTTGTTTATATAAGATCTAAACTTGGACTTGAGAGTAAAAATGAATTTTTTAAAAATTAATGTGATTGTGAGAATGTAGAGTTTTAGGGAGGGTGTTGAGAATATACTAGAAAACTCTGCATTCAATTTTAAGTAAGTATACCTGTTATTGTAGAGAGAAAGTTTGTCTTGTGCGGTGGGAGGTCTAGCTACCTGGGCGGGACCTCAGCGCACACACATGCTTGTTTACTGTGAGAAGTCTACAAAAGTAATGTTCTGGTAGTTTTAAATAAAAGGAAAAATCTGGAAGCTTTTTCCTATATAAACAGAGATGCACTCGACCAGTTAAGTTCAGTTTTAAATCTGCTTTTGTAATGTGTATTTCGTGTGTCCGTTGTATGTGTACTTGCAACTAAACTGTTCTTCAATAAAGTGTGTGTTTGCTCCTGTACTTAAGTTATTAATTATTTTTTAACCATACCTCAACACTTTCTTTGCGCTATGCAATGTAAACAGTCTCATAATACAAAGTTTTAATGGCAGACAACCAGATGTCTTTCAGATTTGAGAATTTAAAAACGAAGGCCGTCATTCAATGGAATTATAGTAAAAGTTAAGACTAATTACGGTAATGATGATTAAGTAATCATCTTAAACAATGGACGCGAGTTTGACATTTGAGTTATAAGTCTGCTCGAATTACAACATGAAAATTTCTGTACAGAATACAAAAATAATGGCTGTGGGAAAATACCCTTAGCGAACTAAAATGGTATTACATAATAAGAGCACAGAGCAGGTGTCACATTTTTGTTATCTTCGATGTGACATCACTTATGACGATATTGATCATAAGTTGGGCAAGTTTTAGTCAATATGTGTAACTATTCGTCAGGCATTATCGAGGAAAAACCAGGAAAGAAACTAGATTAACATTTTAATCTAATGGTAATGGCTGCGCCAGTGTGGTTCTAAAATCCTTGCGATTTATTAAACATCTGTTTTTGTGAAGAGACGAACAAATATTTAATATATAAGATCGCACTGGGGAAAACAAGGAGCGGTGGACTGCTTATTTGAATGGGATGGCAAGGAAGACTGTCAATACAAGCCTATCAGGTAAAGAAGTATAGAAGAGCTAGGAAGCGTTGTTGAAGCGTTGGCGTTAGTGTATTTTCTGCGACCAGAACAGGCGATTCACCTTATTTCCTAGTGGGAATAGAAAAAGTACGTTTGTAAGTTTTTGTTAAAAACAAATATACCATCTATACATATATATAAAACTCAAAGTCTGAGGATTTATGGGTACTGAATACAAATCCACACCGTTACACCGATTGCCACCAAAATTTGCACAGGTAACCTTTGACACAAGGCGCAAAATACTGTCTAACATGGAATTTGATATTTTCCCCCGTTAGCACGATTTAGGCCCTTTTAATTATGCCTTTTCTTTGACGCATATAAAGATCTCAACAACACACCATGGAGACCAGAATTAATTACCATTGTAACAAGTAAATAAACAAAAGCTATTTAACGGCATCGGAACTTAACATTTATCCATTCCTGCAGTACATTTTCGATGTTTTATATAGTATACAATTGTATAGATATATTACGATATCGAAAAGAAGAAGTGTACTGATTGTAAATTGTCATATTACTTGATGCGAAGCGAAAATACGTGTTGTTTTCACTTGTGAGGTTAGGTGACAACGGTTTTTGTTTTTAGTTTTCTGCTGAAATAAATAAAAGCCATGGTTGAGGAAAATATAACGTTTAATGTGTTACACAATGCTTCTAACACAGTAACACTTAAAATAAAGAATTTATCGTTTTTGTTTTAACAGGTACTTTATCAATATCTACAAAAGCTTTATAAATGGGTACTTTTAAATCTCAAATGGCTGTTGCACCAGCATAATAATTTAGTACAAGTTAAAATAGTACAAGTATTGAAAACAACTTTGAAGAGAATTTGACTAATGAGTACAAAATTGTTATACGAGCTGACAGAACGCCAAATAGACATAGACAATAAAAATTATATTAAAATATTTATTGAAAGTCAAATATTCGCATGCAAAACCGCGGGTAACAGGTAGTTTGTTTATAAAAAGAAACATAAAAACAAATTATTATTACAGTGTAGGCCATCTAGTTTTATCTTTTATTTCTTTATTTTTATAAGGAAATTCTTCCAGTTTCGTATTATATTCTAGTGGTTTTAGAGTACAGATGCGTGTATATATGCATACTTTTTAAGTCACAAAAATTCGAGTTCTAATCGTGACACTTCAATGAGGTACAGGAGGTACTAAACCATCAGGTACAGTTTAAACGTAGTCCTGTAGTTCAATAACAGAGTGACAAATAATACTACAGTGTAGCACACTTTAAAGACGATATAGGCTTGTTTGTTTCAGGAGTCAGGTAAAACCTGAAGTGAATGTAAAGATGCCTAATATATAACCTAACCTAACCTAACCTAACCTAATCCAGAAGCACCAACTATGAAAACCAATTTTAGAAGTGAAAGTTAAGACTAGAGATGATTATCCTTAAAACCTCTTGGGTTTTATAATCGTAAAGAAATCGTTCGAATAATTCAAAACTTCCGTGTTCTAAGCTGCATGGTCACGTATAATCACTGTTCCATCACTGTATAATGAGAATCATATTTTGAGTGAGTCTTTTAGCTTGATCTTTCTTAAAACATTTAATATGTAGCATACGTCATTATAACATTCAGAAATTCAATAATTTACAGCTCCTCTCTTTGTTTCTGCATCATTCTCACAGAACACTCAAACTGTGATCTCACAAACCAGAAACATACTCCGTATAATTAGGTACAATTTATGTAACACACTTTACAAGTACATCTATCCTCAACGTTACAGTCCATGTAGGGCCTCGGGTTCTTTCACAACACGTCCACGTTCGTTTCTGTCCTCCGCCAATCGTCTTCTAAGATCCTTTTCAACACTGTCCAGCCATCTTTTGTTTGGTCGTCTTTCATCTGGTTTGCCCTGGAAAATGTTTTAGGAACCGTTTCTCCCTTTTTCGGTGATCTGCCCATCTTATTCTTGCCACCGTTTATTTTAAAAGTATTGTTTCGTATTGGCCGAAACATTATACGGACCGTACTGTTTAAGGGGGTAGCAGTTTTCCTAAAATCTGCTGTTTACAGTGTCTGTTAGAGCTATTTGTTTTATAACACTATTAAGCAACCTGTACCCTCTTAAAACTTTATTGATTGCCTCTTGCAATCACTACAATGAAGGTATTACTATGTGATTAACATTAAAGAGTCTTCCGCTTCACCCTTACCTGCTTGAATGACAAAATTCATGTACGGGATTTACGTGTACATCGTACGATAAAACGTTTCCGTGGTTAATGTTGCGTTATTTGTTTCAGAACATTCTTTGGCCAATTGTTTTTCGTTAATTGCGCACAAAGCATTTGCTGTTTACTCCCCTTGCTTTAAAATTTCCGGTACTATTTCTGTTTTTTCCTGTTTAATATTTAATCTGGACACACCAAATTTAGAAATTTGTTTCTTTAATGTGTATTTCACGGTGATGAGACTTAAGTGTGGTTAAGGCGCAAACACGAACATAAAGAAAAGACTAATTTATGATTCATGTTAACCGGGCTGTTTGGCCGTGGTCCATGGCTTATTACAAAACCAAACGTTTCGGCAGCTCGAATGGCTGCCATCATCAGTGGTATAAAAATCCTGAACGTCGGGTGTTCACGTACAGGCCCACAGTACTGTGGTATAGGTACATCTGACACCGGCCGTGAAAGCCAAAAGACTAATTATTGCTCATTTTATTCCTGAAATTTGTTTTCTATTACAGGACTGTTGATTATACAATGTGAGCGTAGCTTCTTTAAATTTGGAAATTTAAATAAAGCAGTGTTCTTTGTTTTAAAGACCGTAGAAGGTTTTGGTATAAATCAATCACCTCTAGAGTACGGGTTTGTTTTAGGTTAGTGTATAGTAATTTTTATCTTATTTGTAAATGAAATCTCTTTCTATCGTCTTAAGATTACTACACCTTGTAGACAATGTAGACAACTGATTTACGTTGTACACTATCGTCTGTGTAAAGACAATAGAGCAGTAACTATAATAGAACATTCCGTGTAATTTGGTAATACCAACGCAGTCCGAACTCTGAGATGTCGGTTTATATAGTCTCGTCTTAATCTTTTGCCATAGTACAGCATTACACCTGTTTTTTACAGCCGTAATTTTCATATTGTCAGGTGCGAAATCTCAACAAAAAGTAGAGCACCATTGTATTATATATGGTGCATTGTATTATTGTATGGAGTACCATTGTATTGTAATATATGGATACGCATTGTTGCTTCCTGATGGAAAAGTAATGTCACTGTTGTACCAGGAAAACAGTAACTTCGTACTGAATACTAATGCTGTTACACGTACTATAGAGTGAGGTAATCCTGAACGCTTGGAAAAGTTACTGTTGGGTTAAAGTTTTCTGTAAACAAATGTTTTATTTTGTTGCTTCTTGTTTGTTTCATTACTTCTTTGTACGTACACTTTTAGAAAAAATATGTTTTTGCTTTATCACTGTGCGTTATCTTCATGACACTTCCTTTCCTTTAACATATATGATAATGGTCACTGTTTTTATGATAACGAATTTATGTAGAATGTAATTTTGTACAGCATATATTTTTGCCTTATTGGTCAAGTATACCTACAGTATGATTTTCTCCTCGCCCATACCTCGCACGTTTAATTTATGTGAACCTACAGTCTAAGGGCTACAGGTAGCCCTACTAGGATGCATTTTATCCTAGGTTATTTTCCTGTTGAAATGTGCTCCTAAAATTATGTCTAACAGCCAGAAGAAAATGAAATCGATTCTCTACTTACTGAAAGGCTTAAACATATGCGGGCTGTCATGAGCGTTCGAAACTTTCCAGTTGTTTCCCGAACGATGGGTACGTTAATATCGACGGAAACTGTCGAAAGCATCATGGATACTGTGCAAGTTTTCCTAAGCGTGAATTTGAAGTAAGTGCCTACAAATCTGATACTGAAAGTAATAGTGAAAATTTAAGATCTTCAATAACAGCGTCATATTTTTGTTGGTAGGCCGTGTTCACCGAAAAGTGTGGATGCCAGTTCAAAAGTAAATGTTTGTCCATGGCAGTGAGTTATATAACTTACCATTATTTCTCGAAACAGCATTGTGTAAAATTATATACAAGGAATTATTGAATTTTTAAGAACATCAAATAACAAAACTAAGTTGTCAGACGCCGTAAATTACTGCATTTGTTTGTAATTCTACGTTATAAACATTTACATTATACTAAATTTTAAGAAAATTAATCAAAGTAAACCGTTTATATTGTGGTGCAGGGTAGAACACGTGTACGTGTAGCGTACTGCTTTCTGCTGATGACTCATCGTGTAGCGATGTGCGAAAGTAGTTGTAGTCGGCTACGCAAATGTTCAGAATATCTGAATACACAAATCTAGTGGTACTTTATGATTTAGGTAATAATTTGATGTGCTACCGATATAAGGGATAGCAGCGTGCTACAGTTTACGCTTACGACGCTTACAATTCATAGTACGGTACCGTTATCAGATATTTTTAACCATTAAGAGATGATCACTTAAAATTTGCATCTGGTTGACTACTCTGGTTGAGGGAATGATTAAGGAGGTGGTAGGAAGGGAAGACCTAGACAGGAGTATGTGGATGAGATGAAAGGAGGAACAAGGTATGTGGTTATTAAGAGATTGTCTTTGAAAGGGGAGACACTTCAAGTCCACCAACCCCGGGATTGAGGAGAACACGTGCGAATCTTAATGCGACACAGTCAGTAAGTGTTATCAAGCTGTTTAATGCTCACAATAATTGTGAATTAGTGAATTTACTTTATTTAGTGTTAACGTATCTGTTGTGATATAATACGTATTTAATAAATATAAAAGTGGGAAGTTATAACAAATTATATATATATATATATATATATATATATATATATATATATTGCAATGTTTCAAATTTAATTATAACTAATAAGGATATTTGAGTGTGTAAGAATTATAAACACGTCTATTATGGAGGAGATGAAAAATTATTTATTATACACAAGACTATAGTGTTTTAAGATGTATATTGTATTACAACTTCTCATGCATTTATATTTGGAATAATAGTTTATATTGTTCGAAAATATATCGATTTTACTTGGTTGATGATACGTCCTCCGTACGTGCAATCCTCCTCTTCCTATCGTCGCTCCCGTCCTGGCGTCCCCTTCTTCAGCGTCACACTCCTTCCTGGCGTCCTCTTCGTCCTGGCGTCCTCTTCGTCTTGTCGTCCTCTTCTACGGCGGGTTGCTTCATCGGCGATATTTCGATCAGTCTCGTTGATGATTATGTCTTACTGTTAACATCAATTAGACTCTTCACAAATTGTTACTCAGAATGATTATTGTTTTTACTCGAACAGTTTATTATTAATTGATACGTTCAATTTTATCAATCTCAGGGTGAATATGGGTATTCTTTGAATGCGGTTTATTAGTCGTACACCTTCCAAGAAAGCTTGAAGTGTCTTTAATTCCCTATGCGGATATCTTAAACTAACACGAAAAAGCACTATAATATACTACATACATACATACATACATCCTCGGCGCTACAGCCCAGTCCGGGCCCTGGCCTCCAAAAGAAATCTTCCCCACTGGTCTCTACTCCCGGCCAATGTCCACCAGTTTGCTGCACCCAGCCTCACTGCCTCCTTACCAACCTGGTCCAGCCATCTTGTACGCGGTCTTCCCTTCCTTCTCATTCCCATCGGCAAATAATTCATCACTCTTTTTGGGATTCTACTATAATATACTATAATTTTACTTAAATAATTAACCCGCTCGGTTCTTTACGCTGAACTTCGTAAACAATACCAAGGTTTATTTTAAGTTAGATTTTCCGAGAAAAACTCTCGAACGCCGAGCACAACTTCACCTTGCAGATGCTACAGAAGAACTGTGTCGATCCTTACCCTACAGAGTATGAATGTTACTGACTTTAGTGTCTTCCTATTGGTTAATTTGAGGTCACATGTTTGATGAGTGCAAAAGATACAAAGTTTTCCTGAAACAGTGTATCAGGAAAGGAAACTTAGGAAAGTTTTCCTAAATCCGCACTACCTTGCATTGAATTTATCTACAAATTTTATTACCCTATTAATGATAAGCGTTTCAAACTGAGTTTTTCCCTACTTAAAAAAACATATTTCTGAAATAGTTATGAACCTCAGAGTATACACAAATTGAAGCTATTTACATAAATAATCCATTGTCAAAGTTTCACGTCGATCGGTTTCACACCCGCACACGCGCAAAAATTCTCTCAAAAAATACATGACAATAAAGGACACCTTTTTATGAAGAATTTGGTATACCCTACATGCTTTATCCATTTCTAAATACAAAACTTACGGCTGAAAGAAAAAAATTACATAAAACCAATTTAAAAATGAAAATGTTCGTCATCCATGTGCTTAGATACACACAACATAGCTTATCACCCTGTGTTCCGTTGCAACACACACACACACACACACACACACACACACACACACACACACACACACACACACACACACACAAGATTAATACAAATCTGATTATTTTATATAAATGTGATACAAATTTGTAATATTCATAGTATTAATAATGTTTCTACTGTTCTAAGATTGCTACCAATGTAATCCTCGTAAATTTACCTTTTCTCTACTAAATTACATGAAGTTTCTACTAAATATTTTTATGTTACGGTATTTTAATTCACAGCGCAGTAAAAGCTACAAACATATGTTCCTGTTCATCGTCTCATTTCATTCCTCTCTTTTCCCCTTTCATATAAAATTATGTTATAAAAGTACTCGTTTTATGTCATTTTGTATTCTAAGGTTTATAATTTATACTCTGTCTTTATTTTTATTTTGACGATTTAAGGTAGACTTCTACGCTCAAAATGCAGTATTTTGGTTAAAATGTACAATGTTTAAAGGTCTAAATGTGGGGTTTATTTTGAGGATTGCATTGCTAAAAATCGCTTTTCCACATGAAATCTATGTTAATTTGAATAACACAAGTATAAAAAAGAAAGACAGAAATATGGATTGTAAGAATAAAAGTAAGAATAACAGGAAAATTTTTGTGCTGTGCATGAAGGGAAAAGAGTAAGACAATTTGGAGCGTAGAGTGTACAAAAGAGAGAGTAGAAAGATTACGAGACAAGAATGCCACACTGTGGATTTCATTATAACACCGTCTGTGAATTTTTTTATTAAAAAGATATTTTAATTTACATTTGTAAAATACAAGCAGTAACGAGGTTAGGTTAATTTCTGATTTTCTATTGTGCGCAAGAAACTGTTGACAATAGTCAAGAAGTTGAAAGCTTGAGTCGCCGTCGCGCGGCCACTTGGGAACGAGTACATCATAGTTTCTCACCGTCTGGCGATTTCTATTCCGTTCCAGTTGCCATATTATTAAACAGAAATTTCAAGCAAAAGAAGTACGTTTGCATGCTACTGCCTGTTCAATCTGATTCTATGCGAATTCCGACTTATACTGCACCAGTTATATTACAGACGCGTGAGACACGTGAATTACGTTGTAACGAAAACGTTCTGTGGAGTCAGAATCGTGTTAAAAGAAGTTTGGTGATCAGTTACTTGTTTTGGCGGACAACTAAACCCATCGAACTGCCTGTTGAGAAAAGACTATGTGTGGATGCAGATGCAACAATTCCTGCTATGTAACGCAACGCCCGCAGGCAAAATCAATGGAATGTTTATGTTAATGTTTAAGTTTGTGTTTACATGCTCTAAACTAGTAGCCAGTAACCATGTTGATCTAATATATATTTTTCTACATATACTTTTAATAAACAATAATAAACTTTTTGAACGCTCGAAACTAGTTGTCGGTTGGAACTCGCCTCTCTCTCTCTCTCTCTCTCTCTCTCTCTCTGTTTGCCTGTTTGATGGATAACATTTGATATGTCTGTTGATAACTTTTAAACGCATCAGCCGATAATAATCCTTGACAGTAAAGCCATTACAGAAAAGAGTACTTTTACAATATTGTAAATATAATTAATTTATCAAGCAAAAAAATTATACAATATTTTTGGAATTAAAAATATCTTACAACAGTGTTATGAGGTATTTTTTAAATATAAAAGTGAAGTGTCCATGCAAATTGCTTTAAATCTTATAAAATTATTTTTAAACGTTGTTAATAAGTATGAAGAATTCATTCAAAATCTATTAACGATGTGTTTATAGGGAAACGTTATCTACTGTTTGTAATAAATTGATTTTATAAATGCTAATGCACACACACACACACACACACACACACACACACACACACACACACACACACACACACACACACACACACACACACACACACACACACACACACACACACACACACACACACACACACACACACACACACACACACACACACACACACACACACACACACACACATTTCTTGAATAGTACTCGAATGATTGCACAAAAAGAATCAAACATGATCTCGTGCAGTAGGCCTACTTAAAATCCAAATAATATATAATTCTTAAATAATTAACGAGAACTCTGATATTTTATTATTGGCTTTCAGACACTCGGAAGGAGCAGAAAATATTATCGGCAATCTATACCGCATGCTGGGTTTTAAACTAACACCAACAAAACAAGTGTGTAGCATAAAATGAATACTTAGTGAGCGAGAATGGTGTTAAGTGATGAAATACTGAAACGCTCTATGTAAGATACCAGCTTTTATACTCTGAAAATGGTGATGTTAAAAACAATATAACTTTACATATTTTTGAACAAAATTAATGTATTATTTTAACGTTATTCAACTTACAATTACTCATAGTGATAAGAAAGTTACATGTGCGACGCAAGCAAACGATTTTGCAGAACTACGAACAAAGGGATTATTATGAATTGTAAATAGTTATGGGATTACAATATGGATTCCAGTCTAAAGTCTGTGAATAGGGTTTCAACTAAAGGAGACACTTGATAGGTTGGTCTTGCCTGTTGTGATAGGTAAAAAGTATTATACCTGATTCATAACCGCATGAACGGAAAGTAAACGAAACAACTTTACGTTACAATAGGCTCATGTCTCTAATACATGATATGATTTCAAATCTTATTCATTAGTTATTTAAATTTCAATAATTACATTTTAAATTGATTTTAAATAAGTAGAAATTTTACTCGTCTCTGATATTTAGAGAAAATATTCTTCCACAATATAGAAGACATAGGCACATCAGAAAACCGTGATTGAGTCAATAAATGTAGCCCATACGCGCACAATATATCTTGTGTAAATTGCAGTTGAGCTGTTAACAGCTACAAACTAAATCCCAGTAATTACTTATGTTGCTGTTAAACGTACAAATAGAAGACAAACGACGTTGTAAATAACTAGCAACCAACCATTAAAAGAATGAAGTAATCCCGTTTGTGTGGCCAGTGCGATCGTCTGAGAAATTCCTACTACTGCCTGCACGTCTTCTACTCGAAGTATTATGTTTCAGTGTTTGCTGATTTAAGTAACTTCGTAAAATAAAATCAAACCATTAAATTAGGATAGAAGTAACACAGACTGTAAACCATAAAACGTTAGAAGATAATATTAACATAACTTTCATACGCATTTCATGAATGTTGATTTGTTAGAGTAAAAAGGATTATATGAACTGGGCACAGAGAGAGAATGGAGGAAACATCCGACAAAGAAAATAATTTACTAAAGTAGCATGGGTAATAGACCCAGAGGAAAACCAAGAATTAGAAGTAAGATTAGGTAAAAGAGGTCCTGGAAACGCTTAATAATAGAAACTGGAAGGTTAGACCGGAGAATAATGACAAACGGAATTACTTGGCTCTTGGCACAGGTAAGAAGGATTTTGTAACCACAGAGGATAATGATGATGATGTATCACGAATGTAGTATGACAGTGAAAAAATCAAGGAAACAGGTACATAGATAATTAAGCACAAAGACACCCACACACACACACACACACACACACTCACTCACGCACACAACAAATATAAAAATAAGTTAAATTTTATTACATTAACATCCTAGATTAATGTGGTTAAATAAAAAAAGTAACTAAAATTTTATTTGCTTACAATGTACTATTTCAGTATTATAACGTATTTGAAATCTAATGTATGTATTAGGACATCACACTTAGTAAAGCGATATAAGTGATGTTGTGATAGTAGTGAGGTTGATGGGGCTGGGTTAATGACGGATTTTATTTGCACGTATGTCAAGTTTCTGTCTGGATAAGAAACTAATTTAAAAATATTTATGTTTTTTGTACGTATTATTTTATATAAATTTGGAACGATGCTTTTTAGTGCACAGGAATTTTATGGTATCATTTATTGCCACATAGCACAATAATTCACTTGAAACATGACAATAACATATCTATTGACACAACAAAATTTTATATATAAAATCTTTAACGATTGTTCTCTTCATACAGGCCTACTTGAAATAAATCGTATTTCCATGGTTCTGAGTTGAATCAAAAAGAAAACAGCTCTATAATATGTGTGATGTTAAAAGTTTTTTACTATAATAAATTTGATATATTATTAAATAACATGACTGTCCTCAAAAGAATATTATTGATAATATTTGAGTAAAATAAAAGACATTAAACTTTACTTTATTTAAAAAATATAATACGAATTATACTATAACTAAACTTGTTTAAATACTGGTCTTGAATAAAAATACTTATAATTAGTAAAAATGGTTTTAAAACTTTGTGAAGTATTTGAACGTTCTTTTTATAACGTCGTTTTATAAAATATTAACGAAACGAAATGTTCAATGAAAACTAGGTGGTTATTATTAAAGTATGCGCAAACAGATTCTTATTCTGAGAGCAAGTGGCACAAATATATTAAAACAAAAAAGGACATTTCTTTTTACAAATCGTTACTACAATTCAATTATTTTTCTTAAATTAATATAACAATCTATTGACGTTCAGTTTAAAGTCAAATATTTAAAATGCTTGGCTCAGGATGGCTGTTTCCAGCTCTCGCCATCAGGCAGTGCCGCCATCACGTTAAGACTAAATAAAAATGGTCGACGCTAAATACTCGAATGATGCCAAGCACATTTTTTAATTAAAATATATTGTGCGACGATACAAATTATAACTGCATAGGTAGGTTATATTGAAATTATTATAACAGAGTTTATATCTGGAGGTAGGAAAATTGTATTCATTAAAAATTACTATTGTCTTATGGCTTAATAATATAAAATTGTTTAATAAAGAATCGTCTTTCAACAAATGAGTCTACTGGCTTGTTTTATATATAAGTTACGTGTACGTAGAATTCCAACTGTTTGCGTACACACCAGGCGCTCCGCACGCTGCACGTCTGCACCGCTGCGACTCTCCACGTCGACCGACCGAAGATCACTAACGCTGAATACCTATGTCGCGGCATACACACGCACTGCGATATGGAACTGTTATTGTTTGTAACTTAAATATTCTTAATCTCAGGGATCAAAACTGGGTAAAAATATATCGTGTATTAGGCGTACACAAATCCGGCTTCTTGAAGTGTCTCGCGTTAGTAATCAAAATATCACGGTAGATATTTTGCCCTTAACGGATATATTCCATTCTACGCGAAAAAACACAAGAAATTGATCTATTTAAATATTATTGGAGTTCTATAATGGCAATGGTTACGAAGAACTCTTACCGTTGAACCAACTTCTAAGTCTTATGGAAATCGACTTGTCTTGTCACGAAAATCTCGTGACAGCGAGTACGTCTTTGTATGGCAAGACTTCGGAAGGAACTGAAAGCGACCGTCTCAAATAAATTTTAGACCTTCTGCTTGGTGGAAAATCTAGCAGCGTCATAGATTTTCTTAGTGATAGCCGGACATCAAGCTGGAACTCTGTCCGATTCTGCAAAGGCCTGTCTAGATTTAATCTACAAATTTTATTACTTTCTAGGAGATAACAAAAATATAAAAGACTGATTTCATTAAACAAAAACCATATAAAAATTATAGTTGTGAAGAATTGAGTGTATGGAAAATGTAGCTTACAACCATGAGAATACCCTGTCCAAGTTTCAGAACAATAATTTTCAACGAAGTTATTAAGCAAATTGTAAATCACACGCTCACCCGCGAACTTACACACAAATATTTCACGTGACATAAAAGAGTACAAAATTATGAACATTATGACACAACATACTTTTTTAAACATAGCTTGGTTCAAAAATTATGACTACTTTACAAAGAAAAGAACAAAATCAATTTTTAACAAGTCTATATGGCCGTCAGAAAATGAGTTATAGCCTTAGTATCCCTATTATATGAACTTCCATCCTGTGTTCTGTTGGAATTGTTAATGTTTATTTTAGACTGTTGATTTAAATGTATGTTATTTTGAATTCAACACTATTAAAGTAACACATTAACATATACTGTTTCAATATTCTGTTTTATCACTCAGTTTCACAGACAAAGTGTAAGTGTCCAAATTTTGTGCTCATAATTCAGTGAATATTGAATAAAATCAGAGTGTTTCTAAATATGGTACTACTCTTTACGGGATATGTATTCTTCTTAATTTTACTCAGTTTATGCGTTCTTACTATTCCTCCACTGAATTAATAATTATACTTTTTCTTGTTGTTTTCTTTCTCTAGACTTTTAAATATGCTTCTTATTTATTAGAATTGTTATACTTTACTTTTAATTACTAATTTGTTTAAAAATGATCAATGCTTATTTAAGTATTTCTTTCAATATTATGAAGCACTCTTCTTGTTAGCAGTTATCTTATAAAAAGTTAAAATAAGTGTGAGTTTGCTTTTTTTAAATTATACTTTTGTTTAAAAAATTATATTCTTCGTTTTACTTTGCACTAGTTGTACGGTATAACGTTTTTTAATTCTCAGTTTCGTCTGGCATACAGCTTTTTATGTTCACAGTATAAATTAATTTTGTTTATGTTATTTATTCTGTTTTGACATTTTACGATCAGTTATAACTTATAAAATTTGTTGTAGTTTTCAGCTTTATATAATGCTTGTGATCCCAATACGTTAATTACGTAAATACGTTGATTAGACCAATACGTTTTTTTAGTGTCTGTTTCTTACAAATTACTTTATTATGATTAATTAAATTTCGATTTGCACTATTACATGTGTAATTATAAGTTAACTATTTATTTTTTTAAAATACATTTGTTAATACTATTTGCTATTTTTATTTTAAATAATTTGCCATATTTTCTAATTACAATTGCAATTTCTAATTTCTAATTACATTTCAATATGACTGAAAGTCTTCTAGTTTTTCTACATTCTTACAGTTTTACGAATTTTATAATATTCTATTAGTTTAAAGGTTTTATTTATTGTTACAATTTACAGCAGTAAATTTTAACAATACCTACAGATTTTTATTAAAAAAATATAAATGGTACTACCAAACAAAGTATAAACCATTTCACTTTATAGTGTAAAACAAAGGTTCCCATACAAAAGTAAAGTAACAGAAGAGAGAAATACAGGATATTAAACATTTAGTTTAAAAGGAATATTAGGCGAAGAGAGGCGGACCGTGATAAAAAAGCGTGGAAGGAAATTGTTTAACGTAGATTTTTCTCTTAGTAATATTAAGCCGCGTCTAAGGGTAAGAAAGCTGTAGAAAGAAAATTGCAATGAATTTCTTTCAGCTTTAAATAAGTTTAGATGTGACGTAAAAGTAGTGTGCTGCTATATGTTTATGTTGGAATTACATTAAAATTTCTCTTAATTTTATTAACTGTAGTAGATTTGATCATGCCCGTTATTAAAGAGAATCATGCCTGTTTTGATTTACTGGTGAATGCACGGTATGAAATCGTGTGTTCAGTTTGCAGTGTGACAGTTCCCAGCGTATAAAATACCGTATATTGTTTTTAAATCAATAATGCCTCAGTAGTTTGTTTTTGCGAGTCATTACGTCATTAGCAAAACGTTGTCTATTTAAAAATAGAAAAAATCAATAATTAATTAACGTTAATGTGTCACACTTTTCAAACTATCCGAAAAACTATCGTCCCAGACTTATATACGCCCATGCTCTCATAACCATATCGTAACATCAGTTGTAGGCCTACATCAATAAAAATTTGGCATCAGTATTATGTAGGAGATAAATTCAAAATAATATGTTTTCCTTCACCTAATAGTATTAGTATTGTTAAATTTTATTTCCCTCAATCAGTACAGCAACTATTATTAACAATTATTCAATATATGAAACGTAAAATAGAATATAAAATAAATTTGTATAATTAAAAGTAGGTCCTGGAAATTTTAATTTCATTTTTTGTGTTTATATCTTTATCTTTATTTAATGTTAAACCAACCACGTTTCTGGACTTATACTGGTGTATATGGGCTTAATAGAGAAATGTATGTAGATTCCTAAGTTTCATATTGAGTGTACCATTCATATTCTTACTATAATACGCGCGCGCGCGCACACACACACGCACACACACACACACACACACACACACACTATAGGTTTCCTCCGTTACTTTTTAAAATACGTTGTATGTATAGCATAATTAGCTGATTAGTATTTCTTTCACGCTACCATCGTCGGCTCCAGCATTGCCATAGTTCAACATGCACAACCAAAAATCATTCGTGCAGTAACTAACTAATGAACTACTGTATGTAAGTAACCAGATGGTGTGTCTATATCTCCGTATTCCCACGGATTACACTATCCCACTACTTGTGCAAGGACATCACACCACAAGCATTCAAAACAAATTTGGCTAATAGATTTAACGTACAGTCGTTTTATTGAAAAAGTCTTATCACGCCGGCAGAGGAAGAACTAGTTCCTAAGCTATTAGAATATCTTATAAAAGTTACTGTGATTTCTGTTTGAAACAAATTAAAACAAATTTTATTTCAAGACCAACTTTGCACTTTTTATTCATGAGGCACCGACGCCAATTCTTTGAGGACGTCTCATTGTGGAATATACGCAATTTACGCGTTCTTTTACTGTATTGCGTATAACGTATTATCTTACGTAAGAAACTTACTGTAATTCTTCGCTTTTCTATATTTGCAACAATAGGATCGCAAACGCTACTATTTCTTACACGCGAAGGGGACCAAGTTTCGATTAGTATTAGTTTTAGTTTCAGCTTGTGACCACATAGTATTAGTTTTAGCTTCATAAAAGTAGTGTAAAGATTACAGTAGTAGAAATTAAATTATATTTTCTTATACTTTAAATTATAAAATATTTGATAAAGCAAAACATAAATGATCTCAGTTCTTGTTCACACGTTTATAGAAAACTAAATATTTATTATTACAATGAAAAGTTGAATAAATCAGAGAATAGTAAAAAAAAAACCATTTGTTTCGTATGTTTTATCTGTACGTCAGCTGTTAGGGCGGGAATCCATCGATCACTGTCATATCACTGCATCAGTATCTCGTACCTTGTTACACGCACTTTACTGTCCAGTCTTGTTTGTCTCTGACACTGCTGAAGAGCCAGTTTGGATTCGACAAATGCACAATTGCACCCAACAAAATGCAACATTTTGTTAATCTTTAAGTTTGTTAATTAACTCTTCTACAAACACTACCATTCGGCTTTTCCCCTTTAATGAATATGGGAAGTTCTTCTGACATTCTCCACTCGTTTGCTTTAGTATTAACTACAAACTATTTAAAATCACTATTTAAAAATAGTATTAACCTAGAAAATGTGTTTAATAAAGACTTATAGGGCGGAAAAGAAAATATTAAGTTAGTCTCTAGAGTTTACAAATTTGTGTTACTAAAACTGAAGAAAATTATATTTTGAATAAACTGATTACGGTAATATGGTGTGCTACTTTAAACCTTTCACAATGGCGGCAACCAATTATCAATTTTCAATTAATGGGCTAATAATAATAATAATAATAATAATAATAATAATAATAATAATAATCTTCATCATCATGTCATTAGCGAAACGTGCGTAATTAAAGTAGAAAAAGTCAACTATTCGCACAAGTGACAGATTCCTTTGGTTGGCAACATGAAGTAAGGGCAACCTCAAAACCTCTGATATATGTATTGATGCTAAATGGTTACGTGAGTAAGGTGCTTAGTAGACCAATGGATATGGAGTCTGGTTACTACATATAGAGCTCTCATGAGTACAGAAGCGCTACCCTGAAGTTATACTGGCAGTGGTACCAGGGTGGAGCGACGCCTGAAGAGAAGGACGTTTTTAGTCCGTGATAGTCGGGCACACCGGTGGGGATGGGTGGGAAGGGGGAGGGGGGTTGACAAGCTAGCACTCAGCTCGTATAGGACGTATTATTCTTTTCCACAGGAAATTATTGTTTTTGTTATAATCATAAAAAAAAAATAAAATCAACATATGGCATTGTTATAATTTTAAAGTATTCAGTATGTTGATAATAATTTTAATTTACTTCATCGGCATTAGATTATGAATTATCATCATCAATACCACCAACACCCTAATATCATCTCACCTGACAAATTTTTAGTATGTTTCTGAAAATAATTTTAAAAAATAAATATTTACAAGTATAAAGCGTTGCAACATTTAAATTTATGTTATATTTAAATGAAAAATATTAATTATTAAAATTCCTAGTACATACTAACATTTTAGAAATTCAGATTAAAAGATTAATATAATACGCAGGAGGATAATGAGAAACCTGAACAAATTTGGGTAACAAGAGACTCGATAATAAAGGACTTGTAGTCTCTGGAGATACGTACAGTGAATGAGACGCCTCTGTTGGAGCGGGGTAGAGTTTGCGTCCAAACACATTCTGTTCGTTATGCTCAGGGCGGTGGAGTATACGATAATCATATTAACGGGAATACAAAAGAAATTTAACTTTTTAATTTTTCATAGATTTTAACCTTAGTGTGAGATCGTCTATAGTGGATCGTACCGGCAGGTTCTAGCTCACTTTCCACAGTCGTCGTAAGTTTCCATTTTCGTATTCTGAGAAAAGTACACAACTGAGTTTATATAGTAAATATTCCTTTTTACCTGACGTAAAAGAGAATGTTGTAGCTGACGGAGTTTATGAAAATATTACGTTCTATGTCGACGCTGTTGCACAAAGCCGTTTTCAATTGGAAAATTCGCATTTGTTTTAGAACTACTTGTAAATAAATATTCAATTCTTGTCATCTCTCCACTGTTTCCTGTATGTGTGCGTGTAAATGACAATTTTATATTTGCGACAACACTACACACTAACTTTGTTTCTCAATTTCATATCCACGTAAACAAACATACTGTTTTACTATGTACATAAAGTACAGAATGGCAGCGCGCTCTATTTTCTTTTTTCTTCTTTCTCATGCTGATTCTCTGACCTGTTTGTCCTCGCTTTCTTTCGTCTGTATGACATTTATTTATATATAGTATTTCAGTATGTATAATCAAATACATTATGACTTTTTTAACTGTGAATATAAATGGTTATTGTTTTAATTTAATCTCTCGAATATATAAAATGTTACGAGTACACAGATTGCTTCGTATTGTTGAGAATAATCTGCTGATAATAATTATAATATGAGCGAATGTAAATTGCTTCTTTCTTCTACAATCACAATTAAAACAATTTTTATAACTACTATAATGCCTTCGCAGATTCGTAGGTAACTTTGATTTTACCGATCGTCTGGAGAAATTATGTTACCATTATCTTCTACGAGTAATTTGTTCTTTGTGCAAAGACAGTATTGAATTATGAATTACATGTAATTCTTGTATATATTGCAACGATACATATTTGCATATTTTCCCAGGGTAAATTATTTGTGTATAGTTGCAACTGTAACAGTTGTAAATAGTTTTAAATGGTGCATACGGGAATAGAGAAGAATTGGAAAATTCATAACCTATTTTTAAAAACATGTTTTGAACAATTATTTACTTGTGTTACTAGGGGGAAGGTGTTATGTATGTTGTGCCTGTTCTCGCATGTACAACTACAGAAAACAATCGTGTCTTTGTGTACACACGTATCTTTGTTGTGGTAGTGAACTCCAGTTCAGGCAGGCATAAAATACGAATAATTAAATATATTTATTTAATAAAAATTCGCACACTAACAATACCTCTAGCAAAGTGAATGATGTCATATTAAGAGGCGCGAAATAACACGTGTGCATACAATTTGAAGGTGAATGGTAAAATTGTAGCCAAACGATATATAACGAACAATTAATTAGTATGTAAACAAAGACAAAATTATCACAAATCTCACGATTCTATTAGTTCACACATGAATACTACTTATGAGTGTCAAAATATTCAAAAACTGATGTGTGGAAAAACGACGCGCGGAACAAGCCTGGCCAAAATATACAGGTTTGAGGAGGTGTGTTAAACAATCTTCGACCTGTCAGCGTGCCTTGAGTGTAAAACCCCAGCCGATTCTGTACGACCAAACAGACGCTAATAATTTACTCACGAAGACACTATGTCAGTTTGCTCAGTGACATAGATTCATCATCAGCATCACCATCAAGCCGTAAACAGAACAGACTACAATAATTGACGAAGGAGCACCAGGATCATCATCATCATCAACACAACACTGACAACTAACGATTTACGTGGGAGTCAGCACACAAACACCATGTATCCACATCAACACACACACCACAAAACGGTCGGAGACTAACTGTAGATCATCACGTCACCGGACTCCAGCTACAGACATCGTTCTTCAGACTGACAGTAAAAGCCCGGGAAGTTTTATACGTACTTATTTAAAAATTGCTTCTTAAACGTTGTAACGGTCGAAGATCCCATTCAACTAAAGTCAAATTCGTTGTGTACTTTTTTATTTGAAAATATTATTTATCATTGGTTAAAGAAATATAATCTTATAAGAGAAATAAATAAATGTTCACGTAACCACCCGCAATCGCAAGGACATACGTGCTCATTTTTGTTATGGTATTCGACATAGCTCGTAAATTAGCGTTTACATTGTTAGTAGCGATAAAGTAAGCGCCAGTAACAGCAGTCGCAATAAGAATGGAACTAAATGGTGTAGTAAATAATTCTTTACCGTCCATTAGAAAACGAAATGCACGTGTAAAGTTCGATAGCCTTTATTCAATTTAAGTCTCCACAAAGTATGTCAAAATTTATGTTTTTACTATCTAATACCAGGTTATAAAAATTACCATTAAAATAATTATAACGTCTCGTCTTTATAATATCGGGAACCTGGTTAATTGGCTCAGGTCAATTAAACAGGCTGCCATAATCTTAACAAACTCATAAATAACTGGAAAGTAAACAAATGTTAAATAGGATCCCGTGAATTGAGGAATATTGACAGGGGTTTGTAGATTTATTCACTCACCTTTTTGGACCATGACATCTCTTTATTACATACTGTTTTAACATCTGCGAAGAAATTTAGTAATGAGTATATTAAAAATAAAAACATTTGCACCTCTTGTACAAATAGAATTAGAGTAATTAATGAGTTAACATAGCTTGTACTGCCCTCGGATCCGAGTAGTTTGTTTCAGTATATGATATTAAAATTATAATCTTTATTTTGTGCCATCTGAAGAATGGGCTTATTTAACTTTAACGTGTTATATTCATAAAAGCCTTAAACTTAACACATATTATTACTAAGCATGAAATTACAATTTTATGGTAATTAAGTCAGTCTTTCGTGTTTTACTTTACTTTCATTGGTTAATTAAGTGTCTATCATGTATTATTTTAAGTTAAGTTCTGAACCACGGACGTTGAACTTCCGTGTCACCTGTGTGTAACATCGTCGGCGAATCGGCGCTTCTATCGGTTGTGCAAGGGTGTCTTGGAGATCTTCTGGCTATCGTGTTTTGGTGAAATCTGCTGTCATTCCTAAAGATGAGTCGTCTGTTGGGTCTGTAGATTCTTGTGCTAGGTTTTGAGTTGTAACTTTCACTGGTATTCACATTGTTGTACCGCACATATTACTTACGGTTAACAGTTACATGTTAAAAGTTTAACATCACATTTAGGTGTTGTTAGTTTGTTACAGAGATGTCATTGTCATACACTCACGTCATTTTCGACATTTTTACATCATCCGGCTATCTCACACAAGCTTCTCCTCGTTTATAGGTTTTTATATTGACTACATACTTTTGTACGCTGTATCAGCAGCGGAGTCTGAGATACAACTGAACTGGCTAACTATAGGGGTGAAGAGGCTGTCCGCGCGCGGGTAGCTTCTCAGCGTAAAAGTAGTTCTCATTTATTATTAATTATGTTCTTTTAATTCACTTACAACTTAATGACATCGCTCTTTACTTTGATTACTCTTTTATGTGACTAGGGGTAGTTACGGATTTATTTAGTTTCTCAAATCTAATTTTATTAACATTGGCAAATCGGCAGGTTACTACCGGTTTGGGGCATGGAGAAGGGTTCATTCGTACCTTATTAAAGCTAATATTAGTATTATAATTTTTTTTTATTTTAGTGGGATTTAGGCTTATTAAATCGTCATATAATTAAAGATTTAATGAGGAAAATTTAGGATAAAATGTTTTGGTTGACATTCAATTTATAATTGCCCTGAAAGATAAACTGAAAGAAATTGCCTAATCAAATCTAAGTAAACGTGTGTGTATACTTTCTAATTTATACTAACTATATTATAAAAAAAGTAATGTGTGTTTGTTTGTTTCACTTTCCGGGCTAAATCTCAAATTCAATTAACAAAATTCTTTCACACCGTGTTCTTTGAAGTTTGGAGATGGTTTTACACGCGCGCGCGCGCACACACACACACACACACACACACACACACACACACACACACACACTCAATTTTTTTTAAAAGCATAGCTTAAATACTTTTTTAAATGCGTCAAAAATTTGCAAGATACGTTAGATCTTATCAATTTTGTCAAATTATGAGAGATAGGGACTTTATATTTTGAACAAAATTCTTCATAAATTGACGCTGAGCTGAGACTTCTACAGTTTTCTTTCATTTTTGGCCCGTGGTGCCGCTGAAGTTAAATATTTTGTGTGTAAGCACTACATACGGATTTCGGTTAAGATATCTTTAGCATATAGTTATATTTAGACAGGTAAAAATCTACTTGGATTTTTACAATTTTTTCAGATTTTTGATTCTTTTTTTACTTGGTAACCTACTATTTTGAAATTTTAGACAAACACACAGACAACCAAATCGTCATGTTGAAGCTGAGAACTCGCGTCACTCGTTCAATTACATTGTTTCTGAATATAAAGAAATTAAATTTATAAATACAAATTTACCGTTTCAGTTTGAATTTACAATTTATATTCTTTTTAAATCATAATTTGCTAATACCCTGTACAACTCACAATTAAACGTCTGACAGACCACAACGGAACAGCCGACAAATCCAAAACTTCTGTTTATAAGTTGCAAAAGTGCTGCAGCAAAAACATAAGAACAAGAACTGGAAATTTAAATAAGTATTTTTAATGTATGAAACGAGGAAATTACGAAGCAAATTCTATGCTTTCTTAGTTTCACTAACATACAGTTTATAGTAGATTATATTAGTAGACCATCAGTAGTAGATTATATTACATGATTTATTGGACAACTGTCACATATACAGACACGGTCACATGTTCATATTCATATAACTTTGTTCTAAAGTGATTCAGAGTAATGCTGTAAAATGGCACGAAAAGTTTAATGAATACTCTGATGTGCTGATACTGTGGTGTGTAAGCCAGAACGTTCATGAGTAGAAAAATAGTTTCTATGCTAAGCAAGAGGAGTGTCGTAGTTAAAGGCATATATTTTTAAAAGCACAAGAAATACTCGGGATTGTCATAATTGTCATAAACGGAAACAAGCGATTTATCATACGTAAAGTACAGAGTGCGCAAGCCATGAACTGGATGCAGAGCACGAATTTTGTAAACGTGACCTATAAATATCAAGTACTAGTTGGATGCAACGTGAACCCCACTTGTCATGAAGATAAATTATCTGGAAAGTTTCGTAGACAACTTTTGGTGTTTAAAGGGGGAATAACAAAAATGTTTCTTCTTCTTCATAGTACTTGTGACGTCTTCTTATAGTTTGCATTTTTCCGTTTTTATTTTACACATACAATTCTGAAAAATAAAAGACACCACTTTAGCTGTCTTTTATTAGTCATTACAGTCATAAGTAATGAATAAGTCCAAGCCAAACAGTATGAATATTGTAACGTCACAGAACGTTCCATAAAGGAAATTATTTGCATAGCAATTGTGAGGTGAACAGTATCGAACCCAAGTAATCCTAAAAATTTTGTAATATTGTCTAATAGTTAATATCATTAACATGAAAAAACGACCAGACTTATGACTAAGACTCAAACCCCATATATATTATTTAAGTGAAGAACAGTGTAAAACCAATAATATACTATAATAGAGACAAATAATATCAGAAACAACCAAAATGAGGTCATTACTTATTAAGATATATAACTCTGAATAGGGTATAAAAAACTATTCATTGTGAATTAATGGACACGATCCATTATCATACTATGTAATGTAAATAAAATAAATGTATTAAATGATTTGAATACATTATTAGAAAGGATCTAAGTTAAAATAAAAAATATATAAATGTTATGACAAAAAATATACGTTTAGGAGCTGTGTCCAATCACTCAGATTTTATGTAAAAATTAATTATTATAGAATTGAGATAAAAACTATATGTAATTGTCAAGTAGACAAACATGAACAAATTATTTTAAATAAAGAAAGCTGTAAAGTGGTTGAAAATCAGTTAAAATAGCCAAAAACAGTATTAACTGAAAACATGTAGTAGACCTATAATATTGTAATATTTATGAATTTAATGTTGTCAAAATGCAACCAAATTGTATTCTAAAGTTGAAATACAATATAATGTAACTATACTTATATATATGACCACCTAAAGCAATTTAACAGTCATGTTATGAAACCATTTACCTATAGGCCTACCATACCAGGCTGAGGCCAAAAAACAATCACAAAAATAGTCATATTTGACAGAATGATTGCAGAATATTATATAATATAATAAACTCTCAGTGTATACTCGAAAAATCCCATATATAATAAGGAAAAAAGACAAACTATTGTAAAGAAACAATGACAATAACTTAGGCCATATGCATGGACCATGTAAAACTGAACTTATTTATATATAATATGTGTTAAATTTTATTTATTTTGTTGTAAAAAGATGATTATAATATGCATTAATGTTGTAGAAGGAACCAAACAACTTCACAACAATTTTTAGTTAAAAAATTGAATTTTTATGGAAACATTCCAATGTAAGAGTTGTATTTTATGTTATTTTGTTAGAGTTAATTTGTTCAAAACCAATCGTAATTAGTATCATTAGATTCAGTTGAAAGCAGATAATCCAAAAATAGTAATGGCATGCAGATTGTAAGTAGTTATGTAAAATTGTTTGACAAATACCAGAATAATTTTTGTAATATCCTGAGTGTGAAGAATAAGAAAGTTTTGTTCTAAAGCTTCTACGGAAGTCAAATTTGTTCCATGATGTTCCATTTGATTATTCTCGAACGTTCTAGAAGGAAGTTTTACACAAATACACCAGAAGTTCATGTCAAAAAGTTAAAACAATGAGCCTTACAGAGTATAAAAGGAAGACGAAATTCGACCAAAAAACACTTTATGCTTTGAATCCAGAAGAGACACATCACCCACGAAACTGATCATCACACCCGAGGCGAAACCGAAGAATGAGAAGTCGACACTAGAACGCAGAAAGGCTTTTCCCGTACATTGACAAAAGACTGACTTAACCTCTACAAGAGTATACGCCAACGTGTTGTTGAAATAGAGCAGCAACACGACACATTTAATAGAACGCACGCAGCCAGAATATCAGCGGCGCTGGGAAGGACCAAAATTTTAATAGAGAATCAATTTTGCTGTATTCGCTAAGACAAACTGACTTTGACAAAAATCCCTATAACGTTACGTACACAAAGCCTATTCATCAACTGAAGGAGAGGAATCAGCGCTGTGGCGGCTAATCGAGAAACCACGCGGACAGCTGATTGCCGCCGGCACTATTCAAAGCGTAAATTCACTGCGAAACCTTTTTCTAAAAGTGCGGAGTTTTAAAAAACCGTATTTTGACTTTTAAATAATATCAGTGCACAAGGAACGTCAACACGAAGAGGCGAGATTGAAAACGTACCCGAGAGAAGTGTCCAGTGCGAGAAATAATTACCCATCGGAACGTGAGTTGTTCAAAGTTAAAGTCATTTTTACCTGGTAAAATTTGTCACACAGTTGTACTACACATGCCACACACCTTCAAATCACTTAATTTTGTAAAGCATCTTATTGATCTGTCTTGGTAGTTCAAAGGAGTCACGTCCTGAGTATAAAGATTTTTCATACACTAAACTCATGCTTTTCAACTGAGTAAAATAAAACATTTGTTAGCCGATACTTGATTGGAGAAAAAACTTGTCAATAATAATTTATTTTTTGTAACTCTGCAATTTTATATTTTACGAATGTTAGTCCTTCAGACGATTTTTTAAGATCCATTAAAACATACGTTATTTTTTCAAACTCAAACTGTCTTGTTCACATTTTTTCATAGAATTAAATTTAACTGCTAAGAAATCAAAATCTAATTTTAATAATAATTTCTTGGAACAAAAAATTCCAAGTGGCGCCCAGAAACACATAGTAGCTTAAGTTGTTTTGCAGGACGACATCATCGCAGAGGATCCAGTCATCAGTAAGTATCACAAAGTGCGCGGAGTGTAACGCCCGACATAAATAACAACACGAACACGATACAATACACACGACTCATTTCTTTTTTTATTATAATATTTATTGACGTTTCGCTATTAAAGCAGCTCCACTTCTTAATAATAATTTACCCAAACGAATGGGGAATAATGTTAAAATTTTGGTTTGGATTCTAAAAGTTTTTCAAAGTATTCTGTAAGGGTTTTATTAGGAGTTTAATCTGCAACTTTCGGGACAGTGGATTAAAGTCGTTTACTGCTCACAGTGTTATTGTTACACTAAATCCTTTTTTAATTATTGTAGATTAATATTTAAGCCTAATAATAATAATTCTTATTACGTTTATTATATGAAGAAGAAGATAGAAGAGAAGCACCAGAAATATTTGATACCAATACTGGAACCAGATTACAGCATATTCTTTGAAGTGTTCTTTAGATTTTAGTATTTCTCAATTCATTATATGTTAATTGAACTCGCTTTATGATTGGGTTCCAGCGATGGACCTAATAAACATGAATGAATGACTGTTGAATTCCTAAGAAGGAGTGTGAATAATCCTCCATATTTAGTTAAACATAACAAAGAATTGATTTAAAAAGTGGCAAGAAAACAGTGGCTTAGTTAACGTTTCTCACAAAACGACTGCATATTTACAAATAGCCGTGTTATCTAAGTGTAGGTGCGTGGATTTGTTTCCTTTGGCTCTATGGTCAGGCTCGACCAAACACAGGGTTATTTTCATAATTTCAAATATTATTTTGTCTGGTAGGGATAGAGTAAGTATAGAAAGACCCATAGAGAAACGAAAGAGTGGCGGTCAGCTGTCGTTCAAGGTCTTGCAGTGGGAAATACTTTGGAGCACATTCCACACTCACGGCGTATAGTCCCAGCCTGGTATAGGCGGCAGGAGACAACTGGACAACGTTTCAATAGCGGAAGAGGACTACGTTCTCACCGACGTAGAGAGCTGAAGAGGTAGACTCAGAATGAAATACAGGTCAAGTTCGTAGGCTCTAACATAGCAGGCCACCCTTACTGAAATTATACGAATAATGAAGGCAATATACAAATATATTGGTGTTGTCATAAAGACAAAAGAAATTCAATGGAATTGCTGAAATCGGATATCAGTAGACTCGGTCAAAATGCTCGCTCCAAAGCATAATAACGTCGTTATAATAACAAACAGGAAATGAAAAAAATGTACATAATGATTACTCTCTTGTCAGCGTAAGAATAATTACATTACGAGGTTATCACAGACGAGTGTGAGTGTGTGGGGTTAGGTTAGATTAGTTTAACAGTGAAGAAGGTGAGGAGTGTGTTACAGGTAAAGGGTAAAATCTTAGAGATGTATAAAAGTTATAATCCTTGTACAACCAAATTAGTTATATGTCTTGCTAAAAGGCAATTTTATGGCATAAGTTGGCGAAACTCCATTCAGAATCACCAAACCATAGCGAGGTAAGGCTAAATGACAATGGACATAAACTGAGAAAATTTGTAAATTTTAATTATTTTAAATTAAGAAATACCTGCTGATGATGATGTGACATATTTTAGCCGCAAGAAACTTTGAATGAAGAGTTACAAAACAGCAGAACACACACGTACAAACACATGCGCGCGCGCAATGTATATAGACATATAAATGTATCTAAATGCCATTTGGTTATTTATTTAGAATTACGTTTACAGCTAAGTAAATTACTTTTTAACCTGTTGTAAATATCCGTAACTTTCTTTGAACGGAATAAGAACGGTTTAACGACCGTGAAGGGTGGAAACAGGTGACAGTCATTTTTTATCATTGGGCTTGACAGATATTAATCACTATCACCCGTACATTTGACACGTTACACCGTCTAGCCAAAGGCGGCGTTTCTACTGGAATTAATGGTGAACTTCACAGAACATAATTAAATATTACCGACAAACGATTATCTGGAATTTAAAATTTAAAAGAGACAGTATGGTACACCAAACAATATTTGCAACTGCAAGGTACTTGTACAGATTTAAGTTAGTTCATGAGATCATAAAGGTGGCTTTGTAAGAATTATATATGTGTCTCGGGTAGCTTTAAGCGTTTATGTAAATCGATTGTTCCGGATAATCCGATTGTTTCTTTTGTTCGAATATAATTACAGATTCTAATGAAAGGAAAGTGTGATGATATATTTACTGCAATTTGCGAATGTATAATTATATGTTGTAACAGTTATTACTTTTTTTTTTTACATAGATATTACGCGTAAAGTGAGGAGAACTTCTTTCCCACATTTCTGAAATGTACAATTAAAACTATACAGGCTACGAGCATAGAGTTTGTATTAACGATAAGGCTAGAAACCTCTTACATAACTTTACTATAAGAATAAAATATAAGGAACGTGGTTGCTGAGGTAAACAAACATGTAAATAAATGAAGACATAATCCTCTGTTTCGGTCCAGCAAAAATGTTAATTAATGAATGGAAAAGGTCCTTCAAACACTAAAAGCATTAAAATATGGTATGAAAAGTTTTCACAGGTTGTCGAGATTGCTATCGAAGTAGACGTTCTTCGAGTGTTGGTGATCTTTAAACTGCTAAGTCCAGTGTGAGTGAAGGGACTATGAGTACTGTTAGAGATATATTTTTTTAAGCAAGCAAAAAAAAATTAACCCTTTGGGCTTCTAGAGATCTTGAAGTTTCTCAGAGTACAGTAATGCTAATTTTACACATTCGGTTTTTTTACATGTATATAAGGTGCAGATTTTTAATTTCTCGAAGAAGGAATTCTCTTTGTCATCAATTTTGTTGACAGCGATTATCTGAAACCTTGTTGTTTCTTACAGTTGATCCTTCATAAAAGTATTTGGGGTTCAATGAATCCAAACGCTGTTCTAAATAAGTGAGAAACAGTCTTAATGATAATTTTTGGTTTAACGTAATGAAAAACAAAATACGCGGACTTTCACCTACATTAGAACAACAATTTCAGAGTTTATTTCTGATGTACTATAGTACGAGACTTACCATAATAAGCTTCGAGGTTACGCAATAGTAACAGCTCTTCCCCGCCCCTCGCCATCCAGCGTTGTCGCACGTTACATTTGGTTTATCGTAGGCAAAGGCGAGGAGGGGAGGTCTGCTGCAAACACTGGCAATACCGCAGTGGCCTCGAAGCTTATTATGATACGTCTCACATAATAGTGTTTTACGATGTACTTCAGTCAAAACATTCTTCTTAAAGTAACTTTTTTAGATACGTTATGCTCTGTTGTACTACAGCTCACTGGTTTGTAAACGAATACAATTCTTTTGGCGGCGGACTTGCAGGAATGGGCTAACACCATTGTTACCACAAGCTTCTTTCTGAAGTCCGAGGTTCTTTCTGAATTTTTTAATAAAGTCGTGTTAATAACGGCACCAGATGCAGACATTTTAAGTGAAGGATAAAAGATGCAATAGAAACTGAAGACTTCTTGAGGGAAAATCTAGAAAGAAACAGAGTAGAGAATACATGATCTCTGAGCAACAAACGAGGCACACGTACAACAAACAATGCGACAATCATACATTCGATTAAGATTTTCCAACAATTTTAGTCGACACTGGGCAATTCTATAGAGAATACTCATAATATTCAGTTCCTGCCATATATCTATATTTCTTCAACGATCTTAGAGAGTATACCTTCCACGGGCCTGAGTAACCTTATTTCGGCCGCTTGAATACGAGCTATGTCTTCTGTGTAATAAATTGTTTAAATCTAAAAAGCTTAACGCTCAATCCATATGGACCAAAGGCAACATTTTGCTAGTGTTGGTCGTAACTTTTGAATTCAAAAGTATTCATGCACTTTATTTCCGCAAGGATCTGAGACATATTAGTTACGAACGTGCAACACAAACGTAGACACGTCCCTGTGGAAAGGGTTTTTGGAATAAAGTAGCATTACTGGAGGCAGACGAATAAGTATTTTATATGTGTGGACCACTGATAAAGTAAATACATTTTGTAACATTTATTATTAAATATATTATATACATGTATTTCAAATTCTAAATATACCTTATTTTGTCGTCACTGCACGTTAAGAAAAATCACAGCATTCCAACAATTCAGATTGAAAAAAATATTTTCAGCACAAGTATATCAACATAAGTTTAATTAAGAAAGTTGTGTTAGTGGTTATAATAACAAACAAAATTATCACTGTTGCACACCACTATAGAAAAATTATTCCGATTAGCGCTTTCAAGCTTCTCAGCTCATCGTCAGATCGGAAATAACAACAAGACGATAAACCAAACCTTTCACCCCCCACCCGCCCCACTCTCTACACACCCTGTCTTGCAAATGTGGAGAAGGTAACAGAACAACTAATTCGTTATATGCAAGACATTTCATAGAAGAGATACATAAGTTTGTTAATCCTTTGGAAGACTATGAAATTTTAAAAGTAGTAAACAACACAGTTGAAAGGAAGCGTAGGGAGGAGATAGAAATATTGAAAGAAAGAGAAAAAGGTTTAGACAATTTAATGAATACTAAAACTAAATTTGATAATGAAGAAATATTTTATAATATAATTAAAAAGTAAAAGATAGAGGACGGATAGATAACATTAAGAATTAAATTGCGTAGGCCTTATGGATGTTTTTGAAATAAGAGTGAGTGACCGCGCCCACAAGTGTGAATGAGAAAGGCGTTACAACGTTAGGTTTAAAAAGAATGCACACACACACACACACACACACACACACACACACACACACACACACACACACACACACACACACACACACACACACACACACACACACACACACACACACACACACACACACACACACACACACACACACACACACACACACACACACACACACACACACACACACACACACACACACACACACACACACACACACACACACACACACAAAGTACATAAACACAAGGAATGTGCTAGAAAAATATATAACTGTACAGACGGGGGTGACAGGGCTCGGAGGTTGGGAAGGGACATTTGAATTATAGCTTGTTTGCTGGGGTGTGTGTTGTAAGTGGGGCGGGTGGGGGGTGACGGGTTTGGTTTATCATCTTGTTATTTCCGATCTGACGATGAGCTGAGAAGCTTTAAAGCGCTAGTCGGAATAATTTTTCTATAGTGGTGTGCAACAGTGATAATTCCGTTTGTTATATCAACATAGGTTTAGTATACAAATACTCGCTAACAACATTATTACAATCTTGTCACAAATATATTAGGCTACAGCTCATTACAAACTTATTAATGACATACCATTAGTAGTAAATCTCAAATCAAATTAAAATTTTTGTTACAATTTTATTGAATAAGCGAAGCAATTTCTCAATTTTTGACTGTTTCGCGTTTTTCTACCCGTTTGTGAGATATCTCACGATAACTGTTGGACGCATCAACATACTGTATTTCATGAAACTTAGCATGCGTTATTATACTTTCATTCCATAAGGCTAAATTGACTTTAGTTTAATCCCCCGAAATAAGTAGATGGAAGGAAAATATATCTGACATCAGGATTTTGGATTTTTAAAATTGTATACAAAGACCTATAAAAGTGAATCTAAAGTTTGTAAAAATTATACAAATCGAAGTTAAAAAGAAAATCAGGTTAATATTAGGTAAAAGAGGAAATTATATTGTTTAATAATATTTATAGCATTTATTTTTTTTTAATTTAAAAATTTATGATAATAGCCAAAACTATAATTATTTTTTTAATTTTAAAATTAAAAATTAAAAAATGTGAGAAATAGCCAATGGTCATCTCTTCTAGGTGAATATCAGCTAATGCTTACTACCTTTGCTTACAGTTTTAACACTTAAAATTTATAAAATTATTTTATCTAATAGCGTACGTATTGCAGTGAGCTTACTATTACTCCATGGCCAATTAGGATTAGGAAACATAAGCCCTAAAAAATTTTACTGAAAGTGCGTGCATAGGTTAGTTTTTAAGTTCAAGGAAATATAAAATAAAGGTATTAAAGAAATAAAAATAAAAATAAAAATAAAAACGTTTTTGTTATTATTTACAGTGATTTTAGCAGTAAAACACATCCATTGCTGAGAAATAACAAATCTAGGATTTTCTGACTACTGACTTTAGCAGCTAAAAGTGAAAGAAAAGCCACGTCAAAGCTATATGTCGTCTACGGTGTATTATTTTCCGTCCGTTGGGCTTCACTGGAGCGTTAATGCTAGAATTGACAGGAACCCGTCTCGCAGTTCGCCCGCCCTTCCAAATGTCGATATACTCGTGAGGTGACAAACGAAGGAATTTGCCGTTAAGAAGTATAACAAGATTTCGTGTAACATATCTGAGGCTGCGTCTTAAATAGAAAAATTATAAAATTATTCCAAATTCGACATTTTTAAGTATGTTATGTTTTGATAACATACCAATATCAAAACTATGGGAAGTGCTTCAAAATACCAACATCAATCATACCCTTGTAAAATAACATGAAATCTGCAGTGAAATTAGGAAATAAAATATCAGAACCCTTGACAGTCAACAAAGGTCTGCGAAAAGGATGCTGCATTTCCCCAACACTTTTTAAAATATATGTCGCCAAAGCTTTAACAACCTGGAAAAAGAAATGCAGTGGAATGGGGGTCCAATCGACGATGACACCTGTCTATATACACTTCAGTTTGCAGATGATCAAGTAATATGCGCAAATGACAAAGATGACTTAGAATACATGGCACGCAAACTGAAAGAAGAATACGGAAAATGGGGACTGCAGATGAATGTGGAAAAAGCACAATATTTGTGTATAGGAGAGGACACGACCAACATACTGTAGTATTGGAAAGCGGTGAAATTGTAGCAAAATGTAAGAATTACAAATATCTGGGAATAAATTTTAACAAGGAAGGGACAGACGATACAGAAATAAAGTGTAGAGTAAACAAAGCAAGAACTATAATTAAGTCTCTAAATGGAATACTGTGGAGCACGGACATAGGAAAACAAAGGAAAATGAGAACATACCACACAATGATTAAGAGCACATTACTATATGGGTCTGAGGCATAGAGAATGAAAGTACATCTGAAAAGAAAGACAGAAGTCACAGAAATGGACGCCTTAAGAAGAATATGTAGAACATCAAAATTAGACCGGGTCAGAAACGAAACAATTATGCAACAAATTAATATAAAAGAAACTGTTTTAGAACACATTGAGAAAAACAATTCATTTGGTATGGGCACGTACAGAGAATGGGGGAGGAGAGGTTGCCAAAGAGAGTGATGAAATGGATACCACAGGAAAACAGAAAAAGGGGAAGGCCAAAAGTAACATGAATACAGGGTGTAAGGAGAGCAATGAGTGTACGAGGTCTAACCGAAGAAAACTGCAACCACAGGAGATATTGGCAGTTAGGCATAGAACAACGTTGCAGGACGTTTTAACCCGAAAAAAGAAGAAGACATTTTAAAGTACACTCAAAATATTAATTGAAAGTTTAATTCGTGGAAATAAGGAATAACACATTCTTATTAAATACAATAAAACCAATGAATATTAATAGATGTAAAATTTTGTATTTATGTATATTTGTATTGAGTGACGACATTATACTGTATATTCATGCTTATATTAAGTTACAGCATTAAGTAGTATGCTTTTCTTACTTACAGCACTCTACTAGAAGTCAAAAGTTAAGTATAGATAGAGCAGTACCTTGTCTGATAATCGATCATAAAGTTTAAAGACACAAAACTTTGACGATCTTTGAGTTTGTGGTATATCACTTGAAAAAACAATAAATAAGTTGATATAACACATTTTTAACATTAGTGGAGAACTGATTTTGTTTAGTATTGCATACTTTTATATTTTTTGTTTTGTACTTTAAAATGTTTTATTTTTTACAATACCGTGGTTGCAATTTGCGAAGTCAAGAGTGACATTCGTACACAAAATCTTTGATAGATAACCAAATGACGGCTAGGTGACCTCTACACTTGTAAATATAGGCAGAGGAAGACGGTTGTACTATTGCATTGTCACACGTTTCTTTGCTACCAGCTGGGGCCAGGAAAATTTACTTTGTACTGAATACTCAACAACACCGTAAAACATAGGTTGACGATTGGTTTAAAACAATACGTGTATTTTAAGTTACACACATTTGATTAATGTGATACTATCACAGCAGTATTCGACTTTTATATGGAAACCTCTGTATTCATACGTTATGAATTTTTTAATATTAATTTTTTGCTTTCTATTTCAGTCCACTTTGGAATTATGGATAACGTTCTTTGATACACTTTTTTTAGTTATAAATTATGATGCCTTGAATTTTGACGATGTCTTGTAATTATATTATCGTTTTGTAAAAATGTTTATTCTGACACAAAAGAGAAAAATTCAGACAAAAATTAGTTTGTTTACTATTTCTTGCTAGTCTTCTGATTTGTCAAGTCCTTGAAATTAGTTGGAGACAGACTTAAATGAAACCCAAACTCTTTTCTCTGAAATATTGAATTTAGTTTCGACTTCTTTATCCTTTAATATTGCTTTTATCTATGGTCCGATAAATGACATCCTACTTAATTTTTGCTTTGCTCAATCGTGCGTACATGTTTCTTAATTACATTATTGCTTCTCCTTCTTTACTTAAGGCTTTCACGGATATTTCGTCAATCTCAGGTTGATGTGTAATGGAGGAAGATAAATATCTTTGTCATTTACTAATGGTTTATTCTTTAAACCTACTCCTTTCAGCGATGACCTGACCCTCAGAGTGTGAGTGTAAAGGCACTCGGATAGTAGCCTACACTTTAGTGTATCCCATACTACGTTGTTTTAGTGTTTAGTTGTCATTCGAGTATTTCATATAATTTTCAGGGTCTCAGGAAGATTTTCTAATATGCTTTGTTTTCAAAAGTAAATACATTAATACTTATCCTTCCCTTAATTTGCTTTGTCCGCCAATGACCACACTTCTCGCCGTGGCTTTCATCAGTGATTAGGTTTTGTATTCATATGCTTCGCTGAGAAGACAGAGAACATGTGTGGTTAAGGAACGCTTTGAACGTGTTGTGTGAGCGGCAAAAATACGCAAAGCAATAGATCATTTGAGATGTCCTTCCAGTTGTTGCTCAGTTATTCTACCGGCATGCAGCCCAGTCGTGTCACTGGTATCCCACACACCCGTGATATAATACGGACAATTCTACAAGTATCTCGGCTATCCCAGCAGAGCTCAGCTGTAATGTGTGTGCGTACATACTGTTGCTACTTTGAGATGAAAGTCAATTACGTAAACTCTTATCACGCGTCAAGTATGGAGGCTGTTCCGAACCTCAAGGCCAGACAAGAGCCTGTTTCTAGTGGATTCAAGAGCGCCCGTAAGAGGCAATTGTTTAACAATTGTTTTGTCATCTAAAAGTAAAAGATTATTCTGGCAATTCAGCGGTGTATAAATATAAGCAGCCAGCGACGGTCAGTTCAGTTACTTCGGGCGATTACTCAGTGCGTTTAAGTGGTGATTTATTCAAGTGAGTTTCGAAGTACTTGGCGAAGCGTTATTGTGTTACAATTTTGAGGAACTTAAATTGTTATAATTGTCAAATTAAAATTATTTGACAATTATTATTGCGCGTGGTCAAATTCAATTTGAATTATTGTACGAGTAAAATCTTGTTGAATGACTTGTTCATTACAAACTAATTGTGATAATTAAAGCTGGTTATTAGTGACTTTCCTGGCGTTTTGTATTTTGTTTTTCACTGTACCATACGACGATTAGTGAGACCGCCGTAACAATAGCCTACCGGATTGTCTAGAGGAACCAGTTCTATTTGGAACTGCTATTTTAACGTGCGATCGGAGTTGTTATAACGACTTCCGGTTTAGTGTGAAGTGATTATTATGTTTTGGTGCGTCACTGTTAATCTGGTGAAATTTACTGCTTGTTAAATTATTGTGAGTAGGACAATCTTTAGGTTGGAGAATTGTATATGAGTGTCCTTGTTTATTTCTAGCTTTAATTAATGCAGTAAGTAGCGACTACATCTGGTGTCAGTTATTCTGTATCGTGTACAACACGACGAGCGTGCGACCGCCTTACAATATCATAATCGTCTACAGAAAGCAGTCAAGAAAGACACGTTTCTTTCCTTAAACAAATTTTTCTTTTTACAAAAAGTCTTATCACTCCATATGACACTGATTTTTATCAAACCAATTTATTATTCTATATAATGAGCAGGAAGCACTAATATTGTAACACATTTTCAATTTGTAACACACAGTTCTTGCGAGTTCTCAGCTGCTAATGATAGACAGCCATTGAATTATATTTAAGGGGTTATTCTTAACTTTTACTAATTGGGATGAGCGAGAATAATAAAAATATGTAGATAGGTGTATCTGATAATAAATTAGTACAGTGGTTATACGTGTTCATCCAGACGATGTATTAAATTCGTTAAGTGATAGTATTGAACCTTACTAAAGCTGCCAAAAGCCACAAGCAGGCGCCAATCTATTTGAAACAGTAATTTGGTCAATATGCGGAATTTAAATGTTAGTAAACTTTTCTCCTGTAGTTTACTGAATTCAGTACAAACACAGATAGTAATAAAAAGAAACCTGCTATATACAATACAAACCCTCTTATTCCATACGAGGTTTGTAATTTAAATAATTAGTGTAGAAGAACGGTAAAATTGGAAAAAATGTCATAAGTACAATTTTCTTTACAGTCAAAAACTAAATTGGGGAATCAAAATTGAAAAAATAATTGACAAAATCTGTGAAGGGATATTTGTAACTTTGCACAAAGGTACGTTAACTCTATTCTCAATGTATAGATTTGCTTCACCGTTGAACGCAGCTATAGGCTGCAACCATTTGTTTATGCCAGTACATACGCATAAACAGGCGTGTATAATTGAAACAATGCGTGCACATACGATTTAACACTTGTGCTGTAAACACATATAAATAATGCATAATGCATGGCAAGTAGAGAGCGCACTCTGGTGTATGTAGAGTATGCTATCGATTGCACACCAAAAGCGACGAGCCAAGTATGACGGGGTTATCTTTATCCCTGTGTGTGTGTCATCGGCTACACAAAATGTCATCACTTATTCATCAGGTCTGAACGAGATGTTACTTTCACCCGGGTAAACACAACTTCCTCATGTTGATATACTTTTTCTCAATCGTCGGCGCTGGCTTTAAACAACCACTAGACTAAGCAAAGGGTGCAATTTTAATGCATACAGGAGCACGAAATCCCGTGATATTTCAATACACGTATTATACTGCATTCTACCGACGTAAGAGAAATAACAAGTTTTAACAGGGCTTTATTTAAAAAATGTTAAATTATATTCTATACTGTATACAAAATATTCCAAATTATGTGTCTTGGATTTGATTTTTACTGTAAAATTTATTTATCGTCAGTTTTTAACTGTTTTGAAATTGCAACATATTCTGAATTAAATATGTTCTACAAGTTGGTATATAATATTAACGTAGAATGTCGATGACTCTGGAAAAATGCAGAATAGATTATGACACTTTGCACATTGCAATTCGTCAAGGATGAAGTGGTAATTGCCAACATAAAGAATACCTGGAATACATGTAAAAGAATTCCAAAGGAATTAAAAATTGTGGCCTGACTGTGAACATTATTAAAACAAAATATAAGAACCAATGAAGAAGACGCGTTTTAAAAAATAAGTAAGTAACAATGTGAAATATGTTAACTTAAAGTAGTTAGTGACAATATTTTATAAAAAAGTGATGATAAGACGGAAATAGAAAATAAAATAACAAAGAATCGTAAAGTTATAAGGACTTTAAATAGTACATGATGGTTCCCAAGACTTACGTAATGAAAATGATGAAAATGACCAATTTTTAGAACATATTTAATTCAGGATATGTTACAATTTTAAAATACTTAAAAACTGACGTTAAATGAGTTTTACAGTAAAAATTAAATGCAAGATACATAGATTGGAATATTTTGTATAAAGTATAGGTAATGATAGTCCCAGTACATGGTAGACACAGGTAACGAAAATGAACTTTTATAACTCTACGAAGAAGAGCGTTTTGACCTTTAGATAAGAGATATCAACAATATTAGAGAGTTACGAGAAATTTTATGGTCACAGAAACGAATGTTTCACAAACGCAGTAAGAATGTGTAAATTAAAGAAAACAATGGAATACGTCACGAAAATTATGAAATCAACATGCAGGAAAACAATATCCAGGAAAATTAATTACTCCTTATTCCGTGGATAGCAGAAAAATAGATGGAAAATTTGCAATATAAATTGTAGAGTTGTCACGACAAGGCGAATGCAGAAGAAAAGTTTGAGCACCATGCTATTTTGATAAAAAAGGGAGTGTTTTTTAGAAAAAATTGAGACTTTTGATGAGATGTGGATTCACTATTGTGAGCCAGAGTCCTAGCAGCATGGAGTAGAAATATTCCAATTTTCCAGTCAGGAAAAAATAAAAACTTGACCGTCAGTCGGTAATGTGATAATAACGACCTAATGGAATGCTATAAATACAATTAGCTCTAGTATTTTGAAAAGACGACAAAGTATTACTAGGAATAATTGACACTAGGAAAACATATGCTTGAAGATAAAGTCACGCCTGTGATATTGAAAAAAACGTTGTTCACAGAGAAAGGCAAAGAGTCTTCTTTAGAATATTGTTCGTCAGCATAGTGCACAGTCAAAACTTGAAAAATGTCATAGTATTCAAATGGGAGGGGGGGTTCTAGATCGACGTTTGTTTCAGACATGGTCCCAACAGTGTTCGTTTTCGGGCACCTCAAAAAGAGTCAAGTTGCATGGAGTCAAGTTTCACGGCAACAGGAGTAGAGAAACAAGTGTGCAAAACGGTCAATAAGTAATGACAAGCGACGTTTTGTTGTTAGCATAAATGTGTCGTACAAGGTTGAGAGAAATGTATAATTGTAGGCTAAGTTGAAAAACAGGTAAAGTATTAAATTTAATTAATGTATTGGAGTAAACTGCAGTTGCTGTCTCTTGTACTTATTAAACGATAAAAATTTTAAGAAATAATTATCGAAATTAAAATTTCATCAAAATTCAAACTACATCGTTTATAAATAACATTTTTATTGTTTTAATTATAATACATGTTTGTGTGCATACATCTATGTATGTACTGTAATTCTACAGTAATGAAATCACTGTTAATTATTTCAATAATTCTACCAGTTTCGAAAAATCAGCCAACTATTTATGCAGAAAGCCTGGAAGTGTTAGACATTATCCAGTTTTTGACATATTACTCAAACGTGGGCTCTTCGTGAGAGAAAAGGCTTTCAGGAATAAAGTAGGATTAGAGCAAAAGCCGGGTACATAAAGACAGCCAAATACATTTTATCTCTTGTCACCACTGGGTTGAAGAATGCATGTATATTATCACTGTATACCAACAATCCACACGAAAACAAATTGTTGGTTTAAACATTAATTAAAATATTATAATTTTAGCTATCAGTATTTTTAGAGAAAAGCTCAGCAACTAATGAACGTATAAAAATGTCTTCCTTTATGTGTTTTTGAACTAATGATTAGGAGCTCGAACTTGTGGTATAACAAAAACATCGTAGCTAGTTTTATGTATACAAAACTGATTCAGTTTAACATTACAAACGTGAGATCTGAATTTAAAAAGTACAGAAAGCGGAAAAAAGGGAAAATATACAGAACAATGGAAGAGAGCAGGCAAGTTCATTTCATTAATATTTTCAAGACCTGAGATCCACTTACTATAGCTGTTATCAGGTTACGATATCTTTAGTAAAGGTTCTTCGTTATCATTAATTGAATGGAACTCAGGTTTTTTGGCTGCTCTGTAAGGAAGCTGTGCCGTAGACATTGCAAAATTTTGATGTTATGGATTTTTAAGTTTATAATAGGCCTATTTTCTAATGACGGAAACACAACGATTTCCAAGTGAATCAGCGAATTTGTTCTAATACAATCGGATTCTGTCAACTCGTAAGTTCATATCTACATCCTTGAATTCGTACTGACAGTCAATAAATGAATTTTGTGATGAAGGGTTTGCGAGGAACAGTCAAAAAGGCATAACACAAAATTTTAATTATTTGTGTCGACGTTTCGACAATATTTATTGTCATCATCAGGACAATTGTTGCTGAGTTGTTACACGCCAAACACAAACTAATGAGCTTAACACAGTTAAGAACTTATAAATTTGTGGCACGAGGTACTGTAGTTGCAACATACAAGTGAATTTAAATCAGAATAATTAGAAGCAATCAATGTCCGTTGTAAAGGTCAAAGTCATTCCAACGTAAATCATACTACTCCTGAAACAACGTCCGCTCTCCATTAACCTGTTACTATATAAAAACACTATTAAGTTCTCTCTCATAAAACCGAAAATGTTCCATATTATATCATATCTGGGAATCTTGTTCTTTAAAATCTACGAGTGTCTGAAAAATAAGATTACAAAAAGTAGTAGAAGAGATTCTAAATAGAATTCACTACCTGCTATACAGTAATTTTCATATTTTGGGGTCGTACAAAATTATAATCTTATAGTGAACGCGTTTTATGCAGGTTTTTATACACATAATTTCTTGATAGATATAACCACATATTCTTAGAATGTTCAATGCTCAGATATTCAAGTTCATGTCCTGTTTCTTTCTCCTTTACAATCAACTGATGTTTGTGGTATACTAGTCTAATATTTAGAATAATTAGTTTAGAATATATATTCGTTCTTCCCAGAATACATTATTACGCTTTGCATCCTTGATCAATCAATTGTATTGTCATATTGGAAATTTTAAGACTCTCCACCCATTTCACTGCAGACATATCTAAAGTCGCTTTACTATGGACATCAGTGCTTTCCAATTGAAAATTTGTTCTCAAATTTGTCTGACTTTGTGCTTTGTGTCCAACTTATTTTAGACATTCATCTGCTTTAAGAATCTGCGTCTTACGTGCAGTTTACGTAGTATGCCATGTTTGTTCTGTGCTCCAAAATGACATTCTGACAATAATTGTGTAGGCTCCTCAATAAAAAAAAAAAACAATAATCTTTACGGAGCACATATTATGTAGCACTTATAGCAAAAGATATAATAGAGCATAAACAAGACCATTTAACAGAATACCGACTACTCACTACTCGGTGTTAAAGGCATTCGTTATTCTTATTAAAGTATAAAAATTACTTTATCGTTATATTATTATTGATTTTAATGTTGTTATTCAATTGTTCTTTAATTTGATACAATAATACAATTATTATTGTAGTATATAATGATATTATTGTAGGACACAAAAGTATATTTTTATCATTACATAATATTACATATTCTAATGTAAGAAATATTTATAATATTCTACTGAAAACATACTATTAATAGAATACTTCAGTATTATTTGTAGGCCTACTCTTAACGGAGAACATTTAACAATGCGTTTTGTTTTGCCATCCTATGTTCTCTACGTAAACACATCTATTTAATTTACTATTCTGATTTGATAACCTGGAAAAACTGATATTGTAATGTCGAAGCAAATTCGTATATCCATCCGCGAGTCAATAATTCTCAAGTCAATATAGTTACACTCTACACTGCGCTGACACTGCGAAAATTTGGTTTCGTTTTCTACAACGAAGGAATAAAAAAAAATTGCTACCGGTACTCTATTAATAGATTACATTTTTAAACAAGCTACGTTACGTTGTGAGGAAAAGACGATTGTTCAAACATTATTTCATGCACTATATGGTAATTAGATTGGTTTAGCTGACCTTATGTACGAGGTGAAACAGCTAAAAATAATGGAAAAGGCACGCTGACGTCAAACCTTTATGGTATGGTCGCTGTCTGCAGCGGTGTATTATCTTCTCTTTGTTGAACTTCAGTGAAGCGGCAATGCTGCGGCTGACAGTGAAACCAGCCCTGTAGCTTGCCTTTCTCACCCCCCACCCTTTCCAGCTTATAAGAACATGAGGTGAGAAATAAAGGATTGATTCTGATGGAATTTACCGATGTTGTACGATAGGTCATTACTGTGATGTATCAAGACAAGGCATTCATAAACGAATAAAGCGGTTACTGTGACACATTTTTTAATTTTGTCGAAAAGACTAAATAATTTTAGATAATGCTGCGACATTACAGAACTGTCTACGCGTTTGTCGAATGTTCCAGAAGAATCTCGCTCTAAAGTGTGTGGCATACGTGGTTAACAATATGCGCTCGCGAGACTTTCTGGAAGCCGCCAGCCGCGCGGACTGTGTCAAGGCCGCAATTAATTACGTCGTAGTTTAGACATAAGGCGTAGTTTGGAATCTTCTGGTCTGTGAGCGCTGTATAAATACAAGGCGTCAGCGGCCTTAGTTTTCAGTTATAGTTGCGATATATTTACAGTGCGGTCCGAGTTATTATCGGGCGATATTACTGTGTACGTTCAAGTGGTTATTAGTGAAGTGTTGCGTTTTACAATCGGGCGGTATAATTGTAATACAATGTGTTTAATATTAGTTTGTTGCGTGTGAACAATTTTTATTTGATTTGTTGTAAGAGACTGTATTGTTAATTACGAACTGTTTAACTTGAAGAATTAAAGCTGGTGATTAGTGACTGAATTGGTGTCTTGTATTTTGTTTCCACTGTACCTACGACGATCAAGTAGACCATCGTAACAATATGAATAACAATACACCATATTCTTCTTAAAGTAAGTAATAAAATTCGATTGTAAATTAGATGCACTCCATGACAGGTTGTAGATCAAACACGGTACTTTAACACAAAACTTTACCTGACTAGAGGCTTCTAAAAAATTTCTTTCTAATCTACTAAAAACAGTCGCTTTGAAGTATAATGAGCAGTGTAGTTGGTCTGCTGAAAAAATTAAGGAAAAAGAATTCCAAACAGACGAGGATTTCGGAGGTATTATGTCGGTACAGGGGAATATTCAGGGAAAAATGGCTCCCCTACCTAAAAAAATACACTGTTTCACTACCTAAGTAAACTAAGCGAAACATACATAAACCTGCTCCTTCTAGCAGATTTATTTTGGACTACAGCAGTTCTATAGACTATAAGTTTTTTTTTTCAATCGGATCGACAATTTACGTTACTAGCAACACAAACGATTCCTAGGTTTTTATTTATTTTTTTGGTACACATTGTTTTTTGTGTGTGGCACCTTAAAATTATTATCATAGTAATAACTAGTTAATATCGGTGTATACAGAATTTGAACAATTAGCCTGTAACGTAGTCTTTGTGTATCTTTAATGGAAGGACAGTTGGACCTAGATAATCTGAACTTCGATTACGCGAATCCCTTAATACCTAGAATATTTTTCATTTACTGATCATACCACTGAATTTTTATATCACAAAGTAATGTATGTGCGGAACTCTACAACTTGAAGTTCTATTAAAAACGCTATGAACGTCTAGTTTAGAGGCGTAAACCTCTATAAGTCGAAGGTAGTTTGTATCTGTAGTAGAAATGATGACTCACTTTCCTACTAAAGCATGAAACACACCACTTACCTTCTTGCCTTTACACATTCGTCGATGGACAAACTATAGCACTTAAATAAGTAAGTGAGAATTACGGTATACAATATTATGTTTATTAAGAAAAACAAAAGTTAACAAACCATACACAATTTTAAAACATAAATTTGAAACATAATTATGTTTTTAATTAGGTCCAACGGTTACGATAAGTTTGATGTTATTGTAAACTTTTGTTTTGATAACATCAACATTTATTTTCACCACATAATTGCCGGCGACACTATAGTATACTCCGTTTACGCGAACCTCTATAAATCGAACTTTAATAATCCCACTCCTGGTAACTCGATCCTCAGTGTCTCGAAATATTCGATACTTCGAATTTTTTCGAGGTAAGGATATTCCATACCATACCTTATTCAACTTACCCATACCTTATCATACGCGATGAATTCAACAAGGCATTCAATGAGGAAGCTGTTTAATGTGTTTGCATATACCAGCTGCAGCAAGGAACAACAGTAAATAAAATAAAAGCAGAAAAGAAGTGCAGTGGAATTAATGAGAACAATAAGAGTTTGTAAATAGTTTTAAAAATTAAAGATGTTGTTTAGGTAGTTTTCAAAACAAAATTTTTTAACATACTTAAACGATTAAAGATTTTTATCGTTAAGTATGTTTTACAGAAAAGTTTTATGTTAAGATTTTTATCGTAAAGTTTTATTGTGAAGTAGTTTTTTAAAACACTTAACATAAAAAGGCTTTTAAATGTAACGATTAACCTTATTTTTCTATCTTAACAAGCCAAAATAAAATGCAATATATCTGATTTTTCGTAACAGAAACTGATATTTACGAGGATATTTTGAAGACGTTAATGGGTTTAGAAAACGCGTTTCACAAGGTTGAACGGACTTGCGAAAACAATTGGACCTACCAGGTCTCGGTCGAGTTTCTTACTGTTGCCCCTATTTTTTGACTGTCTTGTAGCTTTTCTTTATTTATCAAGAAAAATAACATATCATCATGGGGAACGTAATGAAGACTGTGTTATATGAGGCAAAAGAATAGAATTGTACAATTTTTTACTCCAAATTACAGCAAGAAGAAGTGATAAATCACTGTCATGTTGCAAGCGTGTTGGCGTCACCTTGAATTTGTCATTTCACGGGAGAAGCCAATGACTTAACTAATATTTTAACCTGAAAAACACATATTACATTGTACAACTATTAAACAAAACGCTGCAAAAACACATAGTAAGTGGATGTTTATATTTTTTAAATAAAATCATTTAAAGGTAAATTATTTTTGAAACAAAATTTACATCACATTTATAATTAGATCAAATTTCCAATATAACCCTAAAATTTTTAACCAATAATCTGAACCAGCCCTCTATATCAAATAAAAAACATTCAAGAGTGCCAATTAAAATGGTTTTAAGGAAAAATTATTTATTTTAAAATTAAATCATTATGAGATCAAGTGACTTACGTTGTCATAAGATTTAAACCAATTATATAAAAGTAAATTCAAATTGATATATATTTTATTAACCTGCAATTCCAAGCACTTTTAACTCAAAAAAAATGTTTGTCATTATTTGTAACAAATAATGTTGTGGAGAGGCCAGAGCTCCCGGAACCGGTCTATTTCTGTCAAACTCTCCAAACCACGAATTGGCCATTTGTACAGGAATCAATGTTTTCATCTTAAATCTTTTATACATTATTGACGACGTAGAGTCAAGTAAGTTTGCGTAAAGTTAAAATAGATCGACTATATTGTTACGACGGTCTATTCGATCGTCGTAGGTACAGTGGAAACAAAATAATTACAAGACACCAGTTAAGTCACTAATCACACCTTTAATTGTTACAGTAAAACAGTTCGTAATTAACAACACAGTCTCTACAACAAATCAAATGAAAATTGTACACATACAATAAAATGTCCACAAATATTAAAACTCAATCGTATTACAATTATACCGTCCGAATATAAAACGCAACACTTCACTACTAACTACTTGCACGTACACAGTAATAACCCGAACCGCTCTGTAAATATATAGCACTAATACTCTCGAACCGCACTATCCAAAATCTCGCATGGAACTGAAAAAACTAAGGCCGCTACCCGATGTATTTATAGTCACGCTCACACACCAGAAGCTTCCAAACTGCGTCTTATCTCTCGTGAACTACGTAATTGCTACGGCCTTGACACAGTCCGAGCGCCCGAGCGAAGCCCGGCACAGTCGAGAAAATTCTCGCAAAATGCGTCTAGTAGCACGTACACCACACGCTTACATCGAGATCTTTCTGGCACGTTCGATAAACGCGTAGATTGTTCTGTGCTGTCGTAGCACTGCCCCCTCCTTAAGCCTGTTCGTCCCGAACTGGCAAAGCGTCTCCGAAGTAATACTCGACCAGGCGATCTAGGTGGACGTCCTTGCGAAGGATAATTTTTCCGTTCTTCAAATTCAGTCTCGTGTGATCCGAACACCACGTTCCCAGGAATGCGAGTCTTTTGCGCAACCACTAGTTTCGCTGGAATCACTCCCGTTGCGTCATGTAGGCCTACTGATGACCGAAATACCACTGGCTGATCCAAGTCTGTTTGGTCCTCGTCAACAACTCTTGCGTAACCTCATCTTCAGCCACTTTACCCTCGGGCGATTCTATCAGCTCAGGAACCAACAAGAGTTTTGCCTCGACACCCATAGTTGGCTTTCCAATCACTTATTTTGTCCTTATACTTATTTGTACTTCCTCTGCTAGTTCTTCCTCCATTTCCGCTGGCAACAGGGAGGGTTCCTCTTGACCAGACTTGTTGACTTCTTCTTCGACTAATGCCACTAGCTTAATCGAATGGTTGGTAGACCCTGTCATTTTAGCCATGGAAAGCTTTATCTCCTCTTGGCCGACACACAGGACATTCTCTCTTAAGTCCACAACGAATCCGTAGGCATTCATAATGTCCGTGCCAAGAATCACTTCATCGACAATGTCTGCAACGTGCATTTGGTGGCTAAACTCAAGAAGACCCAGGCGTACACGTACGTCTACCTTTCCTAGCACCTTGACGGGGCTTCCAGTCACAGTCTGTATTGTACAAGAGCTAATTAGAGGATGGCGGTTACAGACTAAGTCAGGGCGCACAATGGACACTGTTGCGCCCGTGTCAACTGTAAATGATGTTGGTTTACCATCCGCAAATCCACTAACAATCAAGTTTCCACTGATCTTATGTAGCGTGGAAACTGTGTGCTGTTCTGGGCCTTTACTTCTCCAATTGGTGCGATCAGTCTCTTCTCTCGGTATCTTCTTCTCCCAACAGTCTACCTGTAGATGACCACGTTTTCCACAGTTGTAACATTTCGGCCTTCTGTCTTTTTCAAATCGTTGCGACTCTCTTGAACTTTTGAATTGTTTGTCCGACAACACTGTTTTTCTGCACGCATCGTAACGGTAATGTGATACAGGGATCTTCTGACTGCAACGTGATGGCACAAACCCATTAATGTAGCGGGACGCTGACTTGGCAGCTTCAAACTCTAGGGCGTGAACAAGAGCTTCTGAGCTATCTCGGTGTCTTGCCATTCGTAACACTTGCTGAAGTTCACAATCTCCGATGCCATCAATAAATGTCTGCACCGTAAACCTTATTCGGAAGTCTTCTGGCGCTTCAGGATAGGCCAATCTAATCAATCTGTCGACACTTGCTTCAAATTCTTGAAGACTTTCCCCGGAACGTTGTCGTCTTGTTCTCAACTGGGTGCAGTACACATCTCGCAAATGTTTATCACCATACCGTAATTCCAGAGCTTTTATCAACTCGACATAGGTGTTCTGGCTGTCAGGTGGCACTTTCTGTGTAGTTCTGCCGCGGGTCCTTTTAATGCAAGAACAAGTGAAACAGCCTTGTCTTTTTCTGTCCAATTATTTGCGCATGCAGCAGCTTCAAATTGGCGGAGGTACGTTGCCCAGTGACTGCTTCCGTCAAAGGTTGGAGCTTTGATATGAACTGTCCCTACTGCAGGCAAAGTGACTTTCTCTGTTAACTTATTTTCTGTGTCTTTTTCTGTCTTTATCACTGGTACAGTCTGTTCAGAAATTTGTTTTGGTTGAATCTTCATGCACTGTTCGACTTCACTTTTAATTTGTTCTCTTATGTTTGCCATTGAGTTTTCTACTGCAGATATTTTATTTGAAACAGATTCTTCTATAACAGATATTTTTGTAGACATCGATTCTTCAACAGTCAAGACAGATTTTCTACTACAGCTATTTTTAATGTCATTGATTCTTGTACCTCCGATATTTTAGCAACTTGTTTATTAAGCTCACCTCGTAGGATACCCAATTCTGCGGTACTGTGTTCTTGCAACTGTTTCTGCATAACTTCAAAGAGAGCTTCCGTTTTATCTGTTTCTTGCTTACGTTTTTCATCCTGTCTTTCTTCTGTTTCTAGCATTAGTGCTTTATGACGTTCCTCAGCTTCTTCTCTTTCTTGTCTTCGTTCTTCTTTTTGTCGTCTTTCTGCTTCTTCCGCCTCCTGTCTGCGTCTTTCCTCTGCTTCCAGCAGGAGGGTTTTCTGTCTCTCTTCCGGTTTCTCTGAATCTTGTCGTTGTCGTTCTTCTGTCTGCAACAACAGCGCCTGGAAATTTTCCATCATCTGACTGGCATCCATTGTTTTTCGATTAATTACGAATTACACTCGTCTTGTACAAAGTATCCACTGTTTCCACTGTTAACCGTTCCATCCCACTTCTGACACCACTGTTACGACGGTCTATTCGATCGTCGTAGGTACAGTGGAAACAAAATAATTACAAGACACCAGTTAAGTCACTAATCACACCTTTAATTGTTACAGTAAAACAGTTCGTAATTAACAACACAGTCTCTACAACAAATCAAATGAAAATTGTACACACACAATAAAATGTCCACAAATATTAAAACTCAATTGTATTACAATTATACCGTCCGAATATAAAACGCAACACTTCACTACTAACTACTTGCACGTACACAGTAATAACCCGAACCGCTCTGTAAATATATAGCACTAATACTCTCGAACCGCACTATCCAAAATCTCGCATGGAACTGAAAAAACTAAGGCCGCTACCCGATGTATTTATAGTCACGCTCACACACCAGAAGCTTCCAAACTGCGTCTTATCTCTCGTGAACTACGTAATTGCTACGGCCTTGACACAGTCCGAGCGCCCGAGCGAAGCCCGGCACAGTCGAGAAAATTCTCGCAAAATGCGTCTAGTAGCACGTACACCACACGCTTACATCGAGATCTTTCTGGCACGTTCGATAAACGCGTAGATTGTTCTGTGCTGTCGTAGCAATATATTAGTTTATTTTGTTTCTCTTAATATTTGCAAATAATTTATATCAACGAATAATCGGGGCGTCTTCTGCAAGGTTTCTGAAGATAAACACTTGATTTATGAATCTATCTAGCCTGTTATCTGGTAATGCGATCTTTATTGTAGCACACATATCGTATGCACGTATGAGACCAGCACACAACCATCACGTCTAATTGTAATATGAAAGTAAGTAAGTACTGTAAAACGAATACAAATATTGCCTTTATATGTTCTCACTATACGTAAAATTAAAAAATGTTTACTTAAATAAATTTTAAGTTACGTTGTTATACTCTTAAGCCAGCAATATAGCTAGTACTACGCTTTGACTGTTAAAATTTTCGTAGGTTACAATGTCCTTGGTTCCATAAAGGACAAAAAGTAGCCTATTAGGGCATGTACAAAGAATGGATTCATCACTTACGATAAAGAAGATATTTAATCGGAAAGAATTTAAAATGAGAAAGCAAGAATTACAAGGAAAAAATAGATTGATGATGTGGAGGATGACTTGCGATGAGAAATTGGAAGAGATTAGTGTGGGAGAGAGAGAAAAATGGAGGGAAACCTACCTCCGGTTATAGATAGCGCTAGAATAGAAGAATGGTTGTGTGTGTGTGTAAAGATGAAATCCGTCTAGATATCATAACAGACGAAGGGGTCCTTATGATATAATCGAACAAAATAAATTTCTTAAAGATTAAAAGACTGAAACATGTTGTTGAATCGATATTTAGTGAATATCTCCGACACTTAACAAATGCTTAAAGTCATATAATATAAATTTCAAGACGTTTTAAACATTTTCCGCAAATTGAAGCGCGGGCAAAACATACAGAAGTTGGTAATAAACCAGGTTTATGACGTATCTCCCAGTCGCAGTCACCTCGTGAAGAGGAAAGGTTTACAGGAATGAAGCAGGATTAGTGTGGAAGCCGGGGACACAGAGACAGACAAATATATTTTATCACCTGTTCGCCACTGAACTGTAGGGGTGAAGTATATTATTGCTACATCACCTCACTGTACGCTGTTTTACCGTGGTCTCTGTTAAATGAAAACTTAATAATATTTGCAAACAATGGGATTTTGAGGCTGCATTAAATACGACCTTCTATCTTTAATCTCTATGATATTCTCAGTAAGATTATTATATTCTTAAACACACACACACGAGCGCGCTCGCAGATATCTCTTATTCTAGAGAAGTTCGTTTTTTGATGAATTCAGTAAATGTACTTATTTTATTTTATGATAAATTATTACATGTTATTATTTATCAATTCTTTTTAAAAATACAATCAAAATCTGCTCACTCGTATATCACACGCTTCTTTCCAATACTGTCGGACCGATATCTGGCTAACGTAAGGATTTAAATTTTGAAAACCTGTTCGTACACAACCTATGCACTTCAGCTCACTACAAGCATCGATCTTCAACAGAAATACAGCACCTCCCGTCACAAATTACACACACCGCCCGTCTAACACCAGCACGTAATAATTTTATAATAAAGAAAAAAACAGATTCAAAATTCAAAACAATGCGAAAGAAGTATTCTATATGTAACAAAAACAAGTAATCTGAGTATTCCTTGAGAAGTGGAAGTTGCAAAGGTAAACCAAGAATAAGAGAACGTTTTGAAATTAAGGGGGGGGTGGAAAGGAAATTATTTAAAGTCGGAATAAGGACATTTCAATTTCAGTCAACAGTACTGTTACTGACGTTGAATGGAGTGCAATTTTATGTCTGTACAGTTGATATACTCACGCCTACGAGGAAGACAACTTGCATGGCGCATGCTTCATAATTCCGACAGCGCCTACGGTCGCTCTAGACTAGTGGTTCTCGAGCTTTCTAAGCCCGGGACCCACTTTGAAGGACATTACACTACTTCATGGGATCGGACCCATAAGCACGGACACCGGTAGAATTACTTGTAGCGATGTGCATCCAATTTATAATTGTATTTGCTAACTTCCAGTGCTTTAAGCCATCTTTTCCGCTTAAAGAAATTATACATATTTAATTCTAGAAAATTAATTATTTAATTAAAACGGCTAATTTATTTTTACTAAATACATGCTGAAAATCAAGCCAAAATATTTTTTTACTCACCGAACTAATAATTAGTTACTAATGTGAAGGTTGAGGCTGCATTCTATGCATAAGCTGGGGAATGCTGGGTTCGAGGGTAGTTAACTTGAGTCGTTAATATAAGTGCCCATCAAGTCTATTTCTGTACTTGTTTTTCACTTTTCACTTGAATCAGAGGTGATAATCTTTTTCTACACAATTATAAGGTGGGTGGAGAACGACATGAGCAAATTAAATGGCTCATCCGAAAATTCAGGAGGTCCAAAACTTTGTTAAGTTTGAATCTAAAATTTAGTTTCAATGCCACAATCTCAGCTGATATCGGTCAGTTGTTCTCTTAGTTGTGCTGACAACATTCTGACCTTTTAAAATACAAGAATGGGTTGAATACAACTGAATTGACTGAATCTTTCTGTAAAATAACTTTCAATGAATTAAACATCAGGAAGTTTATCGTGAATTAAAACATCAGAGAGATGCCGGTAAAAAGCAATTGTAGAGCGTAAATAATAGAAATGTAGATTTTATTACGGATATTCAAATCGGAAATGTAGATATACAAAACGGATTGAATTTAAATTGATAAAACAATATATCTTAGTAAAATAAGTGTAGTAGGTTTTAGGACAGAATACAAGAATTGTCGACTCCGACTTCGCGATCCGACACGTCCCCTCGGAACCCAGCAGTGATTCCACTCCCCCATAGATTGAGAAAACGCTGCTCTAGACGTGTCGTAATGTACTACTTCACACAGGCTGACTATAAAGTGGTGTTTCGGAACTGTATGAGTTTGCGTATTGATAATAGAAGGGACAAGACGTGTTATGAGAAACTTTGGATTATTAAGTGCGAGGATATGTAATTTATGACTTGTGTTACATATATCGTAAAAGTGGTAATTACGTTTGTTACATTGTCGTGTGTTAGACTGTCGTATTTTTGAAGAATACGTTTGTCATTGTTTATTGAAACTCTTATTCAAGCGGAAGTGAGTACCAAGTTCACCGGTGATTAATTATTTTATTCCACTGTTTAAAGGCGATGACCCATGCTATCATTGTGACAGTATTAATAGGTATGCGTTAGTGAATACAATCATTAAAATTTAACGTGGTCGCAAATCTTTTACGTAATTCATAAAATCGCTATAACATGTGTGTATGTCCTTTAAAAAAATTGACTGTTCTTACGTTCTTACATAACACACATTGTTTGGGGGGAGCGGTACGCACCAAGTTTGTGGAAGGCACTCGCCAGGCAAAAGCGAGTGAGTAAAATTATGTTACGCAATACAATTCAATATTTAGAGCGGTTTAAATAATTTTATTTACACAAGAAACTCTATCTCGCAGACTCTACCATACACTTCATTTATTGTAAATTCGATTTACTTCTAATGTACAGTCTATCTTGTATTTGTTTCAGGCTCTTTTATTGCTAATTTACATGGTGAAATAAAAGTTAGCCATTTAATAACTCTGACTAAGTTTAGAATCACCTACTGTAACCAGACAGTACAGACTTTGGTCAATTTTAGAACTCCCCCCATGTTACTGGTTAGATCTAGAGTCAAAATCTATCCACTCTGAGACGAGTTTGAAGCTAAAGGTCACGTCCACCCGTTACCTGTTATTATAATACTTGAGAATTTGTGAAAATTATAGATATTCTAAATAGTAATACCTTTTAGTAACAATTATAAATTAAACAAGTAAACCAAAACCATAGAATTTGGAAAATTTAAAAACAAAGTTAAAAAAATAACAATAACAGACACCAGGTAAATAACATTTAAAAATGTTTTAAATGTCGCCAGTGAGGAAAACTTAACGATTCATAAAGTAAGGTAATTAATACACCAGAAAATAAATACACTAAAAATTTAAGTTAATGAATAGATATTATAAAATACTAAGTAATGATAGGTATCAGAAAACATCAATGAAAATGAAAATATAAGATTTTCGCCATAATAAAAGACTTCTTAACCTCATTGCTGCCGATACGTGTATTCAATGGAAGTAGGACTCGATAATGACATTCAAAAAGGTAGTTAGTACGGCCTTCTGATAGCGTTTCTACTGTTTTTACATTTCAGTTTTTTTTTCAAATTTATCATTAAAAACGTAAAAATGTCAAATGTTCAGCATAATTTAAAATGAAAGTGGTTACATGAAAATTAATTACAAAGTAAGTATATTAAACTAACACATTTTGAATAACATATTTGTACAGTGATTTTAATCACGTTTGTTTAGTGACCCGCGTAGGCAAATGTTTAGTCAGTAGTGTAGGCCTAATTGCTGTTTGCATTATTTAGTGTCATCAGTTTGTGTTTAGGTCTACTAGTTAGCGTTGACAACCGCTCTCGAGACATTGAATCAAATATCACGCAGAATTATTATTACATACTGCCACCCTAACTATTCCTGTGATACTCTAATGTTGTTGTGTACTTCCATTTTTTTTTTATTTTGTATAAATTGATCTTAGATTTGTTGTTGTTGACTATTTATAATTCAAATTATCACCAAAATTTGGGCGCAGTTCTTTGGGGGTAAGCGTTCAACTTGGTAATTTAAGAGGCATGTTAAAGTATTGTTACGAGGAAAGCGTAGATAGTGGAGTTTCTTGAAGTATCATTAAATACTAAAAAAGCGGTATGGAGAACCATACAGACTTCCATGTTCTAAACTTTATATTTAAAATTATTTTCGCAATGAAATATTTCTATAGAATCTACTTCTTTCTTCAGAAGTACTGTGGTCATTAACGTATACCACCTCACGTTAGCGCACTCGATTTTCACTGATAATGGCAGTCGATGGCACTGCCGGAACGTCTGGTTTTGCAGAAAACATTGGACCACGGCCAAATAGCTCGCGAAGGAATTTTAACAACAAAACTACTTCTTTGTTGCCAATAACATATAACACATATAAAAAATTATTCCCTCCCCCTTCAACTATCATTTTCATTTATAGAATATTACCCCCTCCCCTTAAAATACCTAAAATACCATTTTCATTTATAGATTCCATTTTCATATAGATACCATTTTCATCTACCTTTCTACAGTGGATTATTATGACCTTCTTTTCAGGATACTTTATTTATCAAAATTAAGTACTTTACTCTTGTTAAAACATAAAAGGTTGCAGGTAAACTACCCATAATCGTACATGACATTAAAAAATTACCGTTCTGATAACACTCCATCAATACGACGCCCACTGATCGCTGTAAAATCATTTGCTATCTGACTAAACTGTCTCTGTTTACAGGATGCTGAGAAGTTGCGTAAAGCATTACATAAGACCCGGAAATATTTACGTAATTAAAAATAAACTCTATTATTCTGTAACCTTTTCAAAGTTTATTGTTTACGCCATTAAACAATGGGATATTTTGTCCGTTGTTTATGCATGTTGTAACAAAATAAAAATTTCGTTCAGTTTACCAAAATAAAAAATTTTGATGTTTTTTGAAAAATATTGTTTTTGTTGTTTTTGTATTTAGTAAATAAATATCGTAATTGTTTGGTGTAAAATTTCAAATCTTTTCTTTATTTTCCAGTGTACTGTATCACTTTGAGTTTTAGAATTAAGTTCCGCATTAATTGTATTATCTCCAGCACTAATCGATCGACGGTTCTTCTACTTCTTTGTGTATTCTCCTTCCACTTTGGTAAAGGCCGCCTTTCGGATAGTCCGTGATCTCAAATTTATTTTATTTTAATTCTATTTATTAATTTTATAAATAAATAGAAACCAATTTGCAGAAATTCCAGATTTATTAACAATTTTTTATTATAGATCGAGTGTTAATCGATTATTCAACAGTAGTATCGACTCGTTTCTCAGGGCTGTCGATTAATTTTTACATCTGTATTTTATATTAATTATTAGGTTCTTTGAACGGTTATTTTATATAGTCAGAGAAGGGTAAGGTCAGGAAAGTACAACACTTACAAGTAAAAAGCTTAAGAATTAAAAATTACAACGATATTATTTAATATATAATGTTTATTAAAGATACAATTTCGAACCATTGAAGTCTGGACGATCGTATAGGCAAAGCTCGCTTTGAATTGTGGGAGTCAAGATGGCGGCTTCCGTACTGCTTCTGTTAAAGCGAAGTCGGCTCGACGAAATTTTCTTCCAATAAATGTTGCCTTTTCAATGTTTCCTCGTCTCCGCAGTTGTGATTATTCCTTCTGGTGTTAGTGGAGTGGTCCTGTTTAAGTGTTTTGTGATTCACTTCGATAAAATGTGTGTGCTAATGTTTAAATTCACTTCGGTCAATTAGGTCGAAACTCGCACTACTCGTCTCGTTATTAAGAATTATTTGTTTTATAGGTTTAATTTATTATTTCACTCCTTTACTGTTCCGTATTACTTTAATTTAATGGTGGTATTAATTTTTCTCACTGAATCTAAAGTTTAAGTTAAAGTTTTTGAAATTTACGATTTTCCAATGTAGACTAGGCTTACAGAATGATCGCCATATTAGTCTGCTATATAGGTTAATATAAGCAAAAATCTCGTTCAAGTGTGCTCGATAAGGTCCAATAATTAACTGTTCTAACTTCCTTCGTCTTCTGAAAACGTCTTAGCCAATTTAATATTAGTAATACATTGTTTTAAATCTGTTTGGCTTCCGTTACATGCATGAAAATTACATTATATTACTGAATATATTTTTGCTATTATTTAATTTTATGAAATACTAAATACATAATCTCTTTCTGTTGTTCATTCTGCTTGATTTGATATCAAATAAGATAGTTTTACAAAGTTTTTTATCTAAAATGCTATATTTCTTTCATTTTGAAAAATTAGGCTTTAAAAATTACTTCCTGTTCTTCTCAAAATGTTTGCCATTTTATATGTTATATTTATAATTGTACTAAATCTCAGATTGACATAAAATGTTTATCTTCCCTTCATTTCTTGTAATTTTATTAAATGGTTATCTTTTTAATTATTATTCATTAATTTGTGACTCCCCACTCTGAATTTTCAGTTATTACATTTGCATTTTTTCTTCTAATTCTTCCTATCCTTTTACAATATCTTTCTAAAGTATAATTTACAATATATTACTCTGTGACTGATTTACCTTATATAAATTTCATCAGTTTAACTAGTTTACTGGACTTGATTCATCAATTATAATGTAGTTGGGCTTTACCATTTGGCCTAGATTTTATCTGTTTTTACATACAAAGTTTTTGAATAATACAGTTTGTTTATACCCCTTCTGACCTTCTATATTAATACAGTATGAACTAACAATTCCTTACTTTACTACAAGAACATTTAGTATTGAATTCATACTATTAATACTTAACAAATATTTGATATTAAAAAAGTGGTATTTAAACTCTGACATTTTAGTCTTGATTATTTCTAGTAACACTTAATAAATACTTTATAATAAAAGAATGGTATCCACACTCAGACATTTCATTGTAGATTAAAACTATTAAACATAATAAACATTTTAGAATATTAAACATTGCACTCTACTTCCTACATTTAGGTATAGAGTTCATTTACTTAAATAGAAACATAACATATCTGTTCCTCCATTTTTTAACTTTTCTTAAAATTACTTTTGTGCAGTCCTTTCTGTTTTTATTTTATATTAGGGATGTATCCTTTGTCACTTCACTTATTAACTACCTGCTCTCTATTTATCCTTCTCATTTCAGTGAATGTTTTTAGATAAAGGGTGGCACTTTCTTAGAAACATTAGTATTTGCCTTTCATGATATTATTTTGCCAAATAGTATTTATGAAGTTAAATTAAAACTTGAAAGTTGTTCAAAGGTACACCTTTGTTTAGTTTAAGCATTTAATGCACTTTCTTGAAGTTTATATATTATAATAAAATAACTTGCACTTGTCCACTGTTATTTCTTGATACTATCACTAATCAGTTTTATAGTTTTATATTATCAAGAAATCTATTTATAGAGGCCTCTTAAGATTTGTTTTTATTCATTATAAAATAACTTTTATGGGTGCACTTTTACTTATACCTCTAAACTCTTTTGTTTACATTTATTTTACATTTGTTTCTGTTTTTGGGTGTTATACTTTCGTTTGTGACATTTAATTTCTTTTGGGGTTTTTGTTTTCTCCTTACTGGGTTTCCTTTGGGTATTTCTTGTAGTCTCTTATCCCACTATCTTGTTTCTTCAAAATCATTCCTGTTTATTAGGTATCTCGGTTTGTTCAGGGTATTTACTTCCTTATTCATGTCCTAGCTTGTTTCTTGAAAAACAGTCTTTATTTTAGTGGTGTCGGTTTGTTCTGGGTTTCGACTTACTTAATTATTCTCATTCTTGGTTTCTTCACTACAATATTGTTTTATTATGTACGTTGGTTTGTTCTGGGTATCTTTCTTACTTACTCCTATCCTACCTGGGTATATCCTTACTTTATTTTAGTTTTTTAATTTATTTTTCATTACACATATTTGTTGCATAGTTGTTTTTTCTGTATTTTTACTTCTTCAAGTTATGATTGTATTTTATTGTGATACTTATTTGTTTTCATTTGGATTTTTCTTTGATAGTTATTTTAATTGATATTTATTTATGATCATATTTCATTCATTATTAAGTGGATAATCTGTCATGCTACAATATTACTTTTATAAGTCGTCGTCAATAGTTCAACCAACATAGTTGATTTCTAATGATTTGCTTATATGCTTGTGACATTACACTTTTCCAGTCATTAAAGATTACTGTATCTGCCATTTAAAAATAACGATCGTTAAGTAAAAATACAGTTACTTTAATACGTATTTCCATTTATACTACTTAATTTAAAGAGAATTAGTGTAACTTACCATGTCACCATGACGGAATGCGCTAGTTAATGAATTTTCAAAGGAAATGACATGGTCTATAAAATTTTATGATTAAATTTCCATGACTGAATCCATGACTGAAACACAGAAGTTTAATGATGAATCCAAAGTTTCATAACCAACTTTTCCTAAGGGTAGTGAACTTATTCACCATCGAGTCATGTAATGTTTAATCGGAAATGAGGTTCTCTAAAGTTACTTTGTTCTAGTCTCCGCTCTTGTGGGTAAATGTAAATGCATAAACATTATGTATATTATGCACATTATGCATAAACATGCATATACAACCCTGAAACACACACATACACACATATGCATACGTATCGAAACAGGAATGCAGTTATTAAATTTCTGCTCTCCAGCGTAATGTGAATAGCACACTGACATATATATTGCGTCATGACAAGTTTGTGTAAATTTTCTTCTTAGCAAGTATGATGAATTCGTCGGAGGTTTTTTGAAATTAAGTTTCAAAATACTAAGTAACATTACATTAATACTGAAGTATGAACTTCTGTACTCTGACACAGCTGGGATGTATTAAACTTCTGTAACTCAGTTAATACTGTGTATCACATAATCACCACTCCCTACTTCGGCTGTTCATTTTTCAATTTATATTAAACATTATTATTCTATATACAAGTAAAATTTACTCAAAACCGGACACATGTAATATAACGAGCAACTATAATAAAATGAGAACTATATCTGTTAAGGATTTTACGGTTTCAAAGTTACGCTGTGCAGCATTTATAACTGCACGTTGCCTTTTTTATACGATTTCCACGGTCAAATTAGGCCTACTTAAAGTTTATGTACCAATAGAGACATATCTTTTCTCACACCAGAGTAAACGTAGAAGAAGTTATGTATGCAACAAGAATATTTAAATACTAAAGACTTAACACTCATTTACTTACACTTCCTTTGTTAACACTTATAAGATTTCAGAGATAACGAGGTACAAGACAACTGGCCTAATCTCTCATTTCCAGCTACAGAACGTTGAGATATAATAATACAGAAATATAATAATATTTAACGCACTGACAACTGCAGCAAAGGGTTGTTTCACATTAGATTATACGGTATTTATTATATAAAATTTATTGATGTGCAAAGCCTATACAAAATATTTTAAATGTTCGTGGCGAATTATCGTTGGTTTGGTTAGTTGTACAGGATGTTTTTATTATCAAGCTGGCTAGATTAAGTAACTTAATTGTGAATAAAAATTCTACAGTCAGTGTAAGACTATGGACGGTCTGTAATAGATTATCATTCAAAATAATAATGAAAGCCTCCACTCTCTTTTACTATCTATTACTGCATTACAATATACAAGTGGAAATCAATATCAAATTCGTGTCATATGAATGCATTTGGGCTAGTAAAATTAATATTAAGAACGACATAAATAAATAAGTAAATACTATATACATTATTTTTATGGAATACTGTAAATATCAATCTTAAAAACAAATATTGTATCGGTGTATATAATCATTAGAAAATATTGACCTTTCTTTGCTTAATTTAATTTTCATGTTTTGAATGTTTTTAATAACATCACTAGCTTTTAGCAGAAATAAATTATTTAAAGAATATCTCAAGTTAAAACGCACAGCGTAAATGGAAACAATAAAGTATGTGTGTGTGTGTTTCTGTAAATTTCTCTAACCCGTTATGCTGTCCCTTTGTCGTTGATTTTTGGGATGCGAACGCATCATTTGTCTTTATTCTTTTTTATGTGTTTTGGCACCTGGTATAATGTCTTTTACTAGAATATGTTAGAAATTACGTGTTACGCGTAATTAGAAGTAATGTATGTTAGTAATTACGTTAGAAATTGCTGAGGAAGGGATCAGTCTGTAAGTTGGCACGTAAAGAAATAATGGACGAGGAAGAACTCGGTCACATCCAAGAAACTAACCTTTAATTTGTATAATTATAGTTTATAATATGTATAGTTTATTTAGCAAATTATGTCCTAATTCATCTATACTTATTTTGTCCTTTTCAAACGTCCTGAAGATTTCTTGTCATTTATCAACCACTTATTTATGCAAATCAAGCTCACTAAAACCTTCTGTAACACTTTCGCCAGGTTAGTTTAGTTTAGTTTAGCTTATTCTTTATACAACATTTAATGCAAGCTTGTTAATAGTAGAATGTTAAAAAGTTACATAATGCACTAAACACAACTTATACAGTTAGCTGTTAAACCTAATATATGCGTTGAATATGGTTAACATTTGAGACAGCTATAACCATAAAAGACAGTTTTGTTTGGATGTTTTTGCGCGGGAAATTTAAATATTGCACGAATGTTTTAATAAAATCTCATAGTTTGTCTAGTCATAGTAGGGCACTGAGGTGGACGCATACAAAAAAAGACGTTTGAAATGCAAACGAGTAAGACATTTGAAAAAATAAACTTTGTGTAAATGACTCTGAATAACTGTATCTACTGAAACGTTGTATGAAGACAAATAGTTCGGATAACTGAGGTCAGATTATTTGAATTATCAGTCGTGTAAGATGTGATCATCGGCTGAACCAGAATAAATATGTACAGTATTCAAATAATGATGCGTACCCTGAAGCGTTTTCACATGTTTGTGTATACAATGATCTTGTTTACACAGTCCAAAGCTGATAAGAAAACGGAGACTAACGGCTATCTTTGTCTTCTGTGTTGTCATGTATACAAAAATGTGATGACACACTCATCAGGTGTGAACGGCACATTGCTTTCACCTGGGTGAAACGCTTCTCTCTTTGGATGGAGGAAAGAGTTTCACTGTAAGCTAATAGTCATTTGACTGAAGTATGAGTACAGTGTTAACTTATAGAGAAAGAGATTTTTCTTCTTGTGCTTTTACTTCAAATACGGTTTGACGAGTTGAGACAGACAATACTTACTGTTCGAACTTTATTTTTACGGTGTGTTTTATATAAAATTAACTTTATATAGGGAATGTTTGATACATTTAGCTTAAACACTGTTTTCATTTATCGTCATCATCATCATCATCATCACCATCATATGGAAGGATTAAACCAAGGATGGTTTGTTACCGTTTCAAACAGGCAAAGTCTAGAGCTGGTCACTCCAGTGCTTCCTCGGACGTCCCACACCTCTCCGTCCCTTCAGCTTATAGTTCCATAGTTGTTTGGGAATGAGGTAGTCATCCATCGGCAAAAATGTTCCCACCAATTCAGCCGATACTAGGCAATCCAATCGAGTATACTCATAATACCATGGAGATTATACCCTGTCACCCTGAGATCTCATTTCAGCCGCTTGGATCCTACTGGCCTAACCTTTCGTTGAAATCCAATTCTCAGACCCATAAAGAAGTGTGGGAAGGGCCACCACCATGTAAAAATCTAGGGGTGTTTCTTTATTTGCTGACTTAAGAGTTCATTTTCATTTATAATATTTTATTTCGATGAACAATTCTGGATGAAAATGCTGAAGACTTGTCTTTCTGCAACATATGAGAATACTTGAGATATATGGATGGGCCTTTCTCCTGGGAGTATTTATTTAAAGTAGACTGTAACATACGTATATTACAATTTTTAGTTTAATGGTCCTAATCTTTTTAAATTCACTTTACTATAACAATATGTTAGAGAAAACCGCCCTAATTGAACAATATTCTCAAAAATATTTTGTTTTATTTTTTACGTTGTATCCTTTAATTTTTAAATACTTGTTAGTTTAGGTTTTCCAAGCTTTTTAAAAAATAACTGGATTTAAAAAATGTATTAGTAATTATTACGTTTTCTGTGTTTAACTGTACTTTAACTGTTTGTTAAATAATTAGTATTACAGTTATTACTGTTTTAATTAATTCATTAAAACATCTACATTAAATAGTAAAATAATTAAAAACATACGGATACTTTTAAGGTTTCTATACATTTTATCAAATCCAACTTTATAAGGATTCATCACATCACATCACAATTTAAAGGTCACGGCTTGTCGCATTAACCACATGGTTTTCCTATCCACGGCTACTCTCATTAGTTAGTACAGTGGTTTTCCGTTGCCTTTTCCAGATTTTGCAGCTGGTTGTTATGAATAAATATTTATACGTTTAGTTTTATGTGATAAGTTTTGTACTTTTGTCTGTGTCCTTTCATGAAAGGATCGTTAATGAATATAATTAAAATACACAATTAAAATTTCTTTGTTTTTTTATAAAACATCTACATCTGCATACCTGTCTGCCAGTGTAATTTAATTTGTTATCTGTTGATGTTAGTTTACTATCGCTGGGGATGGAGCTTTAATCGTACATAATTATCTGCTACGAAATTCTAGATAGGCCTACTTCGTTGCACATATGTATTTAGCAAAAATGTAACTCACAAAAGAAACAACAGACGAACGTTAAAAGATAACAGTTTGGTGCGAATAGAGGATTGCCTTTAACTGAACTCAGAAATGTACCTTAGATGTTAACGTATGAAAGTAAAGTGTTAAGTGTTGAATGAAGTTAAGACTTATTAGTGACCGTAATAAAAGAACTAAATTAAGTTTTGTTGAAAGCCTTGTGTACACGTTAAATACAATTTCTTTAGTCACGTTAGTTGTCTGATATCTTTGGTTTTATTTTTACATCAGTAAAAGATTAACTTCATTCACAAGTTATTTAAAGATTATGTGCAATCTGGAAGAAATTCTGTCGCCGAACACGTAATACAAACAACCATTAACAAGATGGCTTATAACTTTATAGTGTAGGTCCCTGGTGAGTTAACATAAAATTTTACATCTTGTAGAATAAACGAATGCTTTCATAAAGATTAAGGTTGTTACGTCATAGGTGACAAGTGATTGTGACAAGGACAGTTCAGTCAGCGAACTGTTTCTAGAGACTGTACTGTACGTTATAATTAAGATACTGTAAAATTAATTATGTACCACTGGAGTTGAGTGAACTCGATGACATAGTTTTGCTCTTGTGCGATAAGATTAGCGCACAGTAGATATTTGTAATGATGAAGAGAAATTTTGTATCAAATGTAACTACCAGTAAAAGTGTCGAATAAAGATTTTTTGGTGTACTTTGTTACCGTGAAGGTCACTATGTGTGTAATAATACTTTATTGCTTTTGATGTTTATAACTGACTAAAATATTTGTTGTCAAGAGATCGAATACGAAGATTTGTGCGCACTGTGTTTCCTTCGGCATATTCTCATGTGTTAGTGAATAATTACTTTCGCTTGGAAGTATTCAGATTTTTGTGTTCACAACAGTATGCTCCATCAGTGTTCTAATCTACGTTGCAAATTTTTAAATTCAAATAACTGTCCATTTTTTTGGTGACACTTGTATGTGGAAGAAACTTGATGGATACAGATTTTACTATTTACTGACTTTAGCGATAAATTTATTATAAAGGTGACTTTGTAATTACAAATAATTACTTATTATTACTTCCATATTCCTTAAGGAATGGAAGTATGGTGATGGCAAAAAAAATCGTGTTCGAGATTATTGCAGATTCTGATTGTACTACACTCAAAACATGAAAAAAGTCATTTTCCGAAAAGTGTCTGTGTGTGTGTCTGTAGATTTTTTTTTTGGCAAACGATAACTGCCGTAAATTCAAACAGAATCAAATAATTTTTTGCATACAGCCCTGACTTGTAGAGTACTCACGACTTATTGTTTTTGGTGAAGATCGGTTGAGGGAAAGGGGTAGTTTACCTGCAACGGTTTTTTTTATCAAGGGAAATTTTTTTTTGGCAAACGATAGCCGCAAATTCAAACAGAATCAAATAATGTTTCGCATACAACCCTGAATTGTAGAGTTCTCAGGACCTATTGTTTTTGGTGAAGATCGGTTAAGGGAAAGGGGTAGTTTACCGGTAACGTTTTATGTTTTAACAAGGGTATTTCCTATGGCAAACGATAACAGCCGCAAATTCAAACAGAATCAAAAGATTATTTGCATACACCCCTAAATTGTAGAGTTCTCAAGACCTATTGTTTTTGGTGAAGATCGGTTAAGGGAAAGGGGTAGTTTACCTACAACATTTTTTTAACAAGGGTATTTTCTATGGCAAACGATAACAGCCGCAAATTCAAACAGAATCAAATAATTTTTTGCATACGTCCCTGAATTGTAGAGGTCTCAAGGACTTTCGATTTTGGTGAAGATCGGTTAAGGGGAAGGGGTAGTTTACCTGCAACCTTTTACGTTTTAACAAGAGTAAAGTACTTGAAAATTTATTTAAACTTTTTGAAACAATGGTAATTGTTAAAAATAAAATAATTTTGTTGCCAGGCAATAAAATTAAAATTTTTCATTTTAATGTAATATAATATTTTTCATTTAATACGGCAATAAAAAGGCAGGTAAGACACACACACACACACACACACACACACACACACACACACACACACACACACACACACACACACACACACACACACACACACACACACACACACACACACACACACACACAATTCACATTATTTCTGGCCTCACTCATTTTTCTTATTTTCTTACGTTTGCACGCTTTTTAAATGGAAAGTGCCGAAACCCACACCAACATAACGCGTGCAAGCCGAAAAAATGGACATCAATTTGCTTACTGGCGAAGCTAGTAGTTAATGAATGGGTAGGCAAAAATCTTTGCTTAAATTTTTTTTAAGGAATCACTAAAAGGACGGTGGGTCAAATCGGACGCTGAGGTAGAGTTTGCTGTAACCGAATGGTTCCACAAACAGCCGTAAGAATTTTACTAGCAGGGAATCTACAGGTTAGTGCAACAGTGGAACTCATGTCTTAATGTTATTGGAGACTTCTTTTAACATCGTTGAATAAAAAATGCTTTACAGCTCTATACGTGTGTCTATTGAACAATCCTTGTATTAGTCATACACAATAATACAACTGATTGAACTTCAAATTTTTAAACTTGATTAGTTTCTATATATATGTTTAATGTTACAAATAATTCAAATAACAATCTTGATCATCTGTTAGTTCAGCGGAATAACAGTGACACTTTTAATAACCGCATAAAATAAACACTTAGAAACAACACAGTCGCTTTAACTTAACTGTTTGGACCACAGAAGTGTGTACAGCGCGGGACAATCCCCCCTCCCTACACTTCCCTATCACACCACTACATTGCTTACATACGATGTATACAAAAAACGCTGAGGCAAGTTCAGGTTGCCTCATTCGCTTTAAACGAACTATGCCGAATCTCACCTGTCACCATCTAGCGGTCGCTCAATAAAGCACGTTTCGGTTTAATAAATTTGACAGTCGCAGTAACAATGTATAATCTTTACGTTATGTAGTTCATACGTATTTATAATTTTTATTCTACAGAATTTTTTAGGGTAGGCATTGCCTCAATTGCCTCCATGTAACTTCGCCACTGATATATATGTGTACAACGTTATCGGCAACAAAGAAGTAGTTTTTGTTAAAATTCCTTCCCGGGATATTTGGCCGTAGTCCAATGTTTTCTACAAAACCAGACATTTCGGCAATGCCATCGACTTCCATCATCAGTGAAAATCGAGTGCGATAACGTGAGGTGGTATACGTTAGTGACCACAGTACTGTGGTTAAGGCTGAAGCAGTAAGTAGAAAGAAGTAGTTTCTATGGTAATATTTCATTTCGAAAATGATTTGAAATATAAATCTTAGAATATGGAAGTCATGTATGGTTCTCCATACCGATATTTTTATAATGTGACAGGTGGATGAGATATTAGAATAATGAATTCCAGCATTCACACGCAATACTCACAGTGAATACGTGTTGACGAGTCACGGCGATTGGCCTGCGTGAGCACGTGTGTATATGCGCGCGCGTGCAACCACGCGTTTATTCATCCTGAAGCTCAATATTAAATTATTAATTGTTATTGATTTAGGGGACTTTGAAAATAGTTTTTTGTCACAGTTAATTGTGAATTGTAAGTAATACGCTTTAGTAGCCTATTTGTTACTAAATTGGTGTGAGTCCGATAAGAATTATTAAAAATAAGAAGGCTAGTGACTGTTTAGCTTCTCTGGTTTGGGTTTATAAATACGACAAGCGCGCGCACACGGGTTTCCCAAAAACAAGTATGTACCACATGTGTCATCGAACAAATGTTTGGAAAAAATCTTGAATATGAAAGGATAAAACATAAAACAAAACAAGATTTTAAAAAACTAAATATTGGGAGTATACAAAACAAAAATACCCAATAAACCTAATCACAACAGATTCAACAAAGCTCCGTTCATACAAATCATCGGAAATATTCATATTCAACCAACTCACGCTTCATCAGAAAACTGTCACACAACACATACAAACACGCAAATTATCCAATAAATTACCTATAATTTATTTTTAATATGATTATTTCCTTATATGCCAACTATGGCAATAGGCAAAAACTTGTAAAGGTCGCAATCAATATACAGAAGTAACGGCATTTATAGGAAAACAACGAGTTATATGCAAATTCGTGTTAAGGGCAAAGATTGCACTTTAATTGCCTAAGGTGTAGCCTATCTTATGACTATGACATCAATGTTCGTAATAAAGCATTAAAAATATCAGGTGACCGTAATACAATAAAACTTACAGTAAGAGAGAACACTAGGGAGTATAGACATATGCACGTTAAAGAAAATGGCGGATCCTGTCTTACCATATGGCAGTGAATCGTGGATACTTACAAAGAAGAAGTCGGCGGAAATAAAGTTTTCGAGATCAGCCAAAGAATGCAGTAAGATCGGTTACTTACTAACGATGACATAAGGAAGCAACTTATTATACAATCAATACTTGATTGGATCCAGGAATATAGAATTAATCTGAATAAACATCTCTGAAGAATAGCAACGGAAGATTTCCGAAACTGCAATTCAGTTATCAGTCTGAGAGAAAGCAGAACCCCGGAAGGATAAGGAAGAGATGGAGTATTGACACGAACAGGTCAATGGACCTAATCCAATAATAATAATTATTATTATTACTTTACTGCACTGAGACAACTAAGGTAGTAAAATCTGGATTCAGTTAATATGGGACAATTAAAAACTGCGGATCAAATATATGACACATAAGTTACATATCTTACAATAAGGTCAATTAACTGCTTAAAAACAATTAAAACTGTTTAGAAATATAAATTTATTGACATGTTTTTAGACAAATTAAATTTAAATAGTACTCTCACTTGTTACATTTCGTTAATAATAACAAATATGTTTTTCGTAATAAACATTTTTAATTTTCCTAGCATAAAATATTTTGCCCAGTATGCCATAAGCTATCGTGAGTACTTGTAGATAAATCCAGTAGAAAAAGCCACTGAATATTCTTTATCGCTGAAGAGGCAAAACGTTTGACTTCAACCAAGCACGTAACTTTGAAAAAATAGAAAATATTTATCACATGTATTTACTACTCTATGCCCTGGTACTATGATCGATGTGAGTAGTATATAAATGTTCTTTCTGGGACAGGTCAGAGGTCTAGGACAAGGTCAGAGGTCATGTCAAGAGGTCACCTTATCAGCGATAACCCCGCCTTATCAGCGATGACCCCAATTAAAATCCAATTAACCCCGCCTTATCGCTGATAACCCCAATTGACCTCGAATTAATCAGCAGATAACCCCGTTGACCTTTCGTAATCACCAGATAACCCCGTTGACCTTTTCTAATCAATGTAAACACGACCTCGAGGTCACTAGACCGTAACTGAACATCCGCTCTCCTGTACAACGATAAATAATGGAATGCCTCTAAAGGGCTTACAAATAGATATTTTGTAATAACACTGTATATTACAATCTTAACTAAACCTTACCTTGTAGTATTTGTATAGCGTAGGAAGGACTACATTGCTCAGTATTTAAGTATTTTTCAAAATAATTTTGAATTTAAAAAGGTCAAAGTCGGTTTTTTTTTGGTTTTAATAATGAAAGTTACTGATCGTTTTTAAAACTAAACACAGATAAGTTTAGAAAACTGTAAGAATCTTCTCTTTAGCTAGTAGTATGACGATTAAAGTTATGTGTGAAAAAATAAATCAGTCAAATAGACAATTAAACCATTTTACCATAATTTTCAATATCGTCTGATAATAACTGTAGCTTATACTAAGGAATTATCCCTCAAATCACGTTTTTGACTTCTTGGATAGGATGTATATTATATTGGCGTGTATCTTACTTTTATTGACACTATAGTTCAGTAAAACGTTCTGCTTCTAATATATGTTTGCAATAAAATGACCGTTTCTTTGCCTCTGTCTATGCATCACACCGCCTTGCTAGAACAACGTATCATCCAGAAACAATCTAATTCACTTCTGTCAATCAATCAGTTTTGAATGTTAAATCCAGAAGGACATGAAATTAACATTCTTAGACTTTCAGCACATTCAAAACAATATTACGTAAATAATTTATGTTTAAAAGGTGTCATATTTCCATGTATATGCCATTTTTTTATAACTAGGATCACAAAGCAGTGTATCTATAAGAGAAATATGACCCAATGTGACCCAATTTAATTTTTCTGTGTTCTTCTCTTTAAGACTGATATCTCAATGGTCTGTTGAGGTAGGGAGATTTCTATCGATTGTCGGACGGTGAATGTTAGTAAAAAAAAATTAAATAATCTTCTCAGCCTGTCTTGTCTCTCTATTCACAGTATTGCTGTCTATTATAGACATCAAAAGTTATACGCGAAGGATAGAAAACAAAAGGCAGTAATTATTAGTCCGGTAGTTTCCATCTGTATTATTTAGTCGGGTCAGATTTCTAACTTTATATCTTGATCACAGGTATTGAAAATTTCAAGTATGGCTATTAATTGAACTTTACAAACTTCATTTCCCTTTTGGTTAGAGGCAGTTGCGAGTCCTGTACTGACAAACCAAGTTGAGTCTGGACAAGAAACTAGTTACACTTGAAAAGCATTTGTCACTTAGATTCATTTAAGTCCGCTTAAATTCCTACAGTCAAATTCCGCTTTATCAATCGCTTGACGTATAAATTCTTTTTTTAATTATACAAAGACTTAAGACTTTTTCACCTTGGGTTTTCTACCTTAAATGTTGTGAGTGATTTTATGTTATAAAAATATAAATAAATTGTGTTATAAAAATTTTGTTAAGATATTTTTGTAATTATAAATTTGAGTTAGATAGTTTTAGTTTTTGGTTGATATAAGTTGTATAGTATATTTTCTCGAGTCTCACACATATTAACTAATTGATAATTAAATAATATTCAATACAATAGAATTTAAAATTAATACAATACAAAATAATTTTTTATTAATATATTATTGACATTATTTAATTACTGCAGTCTGTGATTAATTAAAGCTCATGAATAATTTGTATTTGTGTAACGATGAGAACACCGAAAGATCCCAAACATGCCTTAATTATGGTCAAAATGACAGTACGTTTACTGACAACACTTCCGTTAAACACGTTACTTTGTATATTGTAATTAAATATTAAAATATCAACACAATTTAACATGTTAAACACTAACGGTTGACAAATTTGCCTGCAGATTGTTTATGAATAGTTTATGAATAATCTAAATTTTTAAATACTGTAGCACGTATAACGCTTATAATACTGTAGGCAAATTTGTAACGCAAAATAAAATTCATTATCAATACTGATTCTGTTTGAAGCCCGGGTTCAGCCAAACTCTTGTTATCTATGCTGCCCATTTCTGCTCTGCGCTTTCCTTTAGACTCTACCTTTCGCTTCATTATCAAACCATCAGCATACTTTCTTTCTTTTTCTTCTTCTTCCTCTCATTTCTTCTCAATTTTTCTACTTATTATTAATTTCCACGAAGAGTCTCTTTTTAATACGTGACTAACCCAATTTGCTTTCCTCTTTCTGAAAGTTCTGACAGATTTCCTCCTGACATTTATTCTTCTACATACATCTTCAAAAATAAAATTATTGCAACAAAAAATTGGTTAAAAAATGTTGCTATTAAGTTAACAGAATTAACTTAACATCTGGAAGTGTGGGACGTCGTAAGAAGCGCTGGAGTGACTAGTTCTAGTCTATCTGCTTGGGACCGGAACAAACCTTACTGAAGATGATGATGTTCATACAATTACACTTGTAAAAACGAAAATAGGTTACTTTGCAGATTATTATTTACCCTATGGTGTTTTCAACGCGCATTGCTTTCCATCCTGTCTTATTTCTCGCTTCCCTCGCTAGTATCATTTGAGGCATCTCTCCTTTAATATGTCACCTATATGTCATCCAAGCTTCTATGTCATCCGGAAATTCGTTTATTTATATTCACTTACTGTTACGTTATATTTTATCACAGTTACGTATTGTTATAGTTGTGTGAAGCTACGTACTATTCTATACAGTGTTCTGTACAATACATTATTCTATACAATATTTTCTAAGTCTATTTGACATTTACGATTTCATTTTTGCTGTTTCGCACAGTATTGATGACATTCAGATTTGAAGTTACCAGATATCGTATTGTTACGACGGTCTACTGATCGTCGTATGGTACAGTGGAAAACAAAATACAAGACACTAATTACGTCACTAATCACCAACTTTAATTATCACAATTAAACAGTTTGTAATTGACAAGATATTCTCTTCCAACAAATCAAATAGAAATTGTTCACACGCTATAAAAATGTCTACTAATAGAGTATCGCCCAATTATAAAACACTTACAATACTTCGCCACAATACTTCAAACCGCACTGTGTAAATCGCCACTTAAACGCACAAAGTAATCGCCCGACAATAACTCTGAACTTTAATACTACGAACCGCATTCCAATAAATCGCAGTTAAAACTGACTGAGCATCGCTGAGTATTTATACCCCGCCGAAAATCCAGAACACCCCACATACTAGGCATTATGTCTGCACTACGACGTAATTGATTGCGGCCTTGACACAGTCCGCGGGGCTGGCGGGGTCTAGTAAAGTCTCGCGGATGCATGTTGAAATCACGTACGCACACAACATTACAGCCGGATTCTTCTGGAACATTCGAGAAACACGTAGATTGTTCTGTAACGTCGTAAGAGTATTAAAAAAAAATACTCCTCAAATGCATTATGATTTTAGTCCAATATATTAATGTTACTAACATTATAAGTACAATCAAAACATGACATGATTATCATGAACAAAAAGTTTAAATTAGAAGTAAAATTAATAAATAGAAACTAATAAAGTGTATTGCACAAGTATAAATTAATAAAGACATAAAGACAAAAAATAATTTCTTGCAAGCCTTGTGATAAATTTTTAACCACTATAAAATTAAATATTTTTAAAAACATTTTCGTATTTTTGATAAATATTGTTTTTATTAGATTTGAAAGTTACACAAAATTTATTTTTGTAGTTACTATTTGAAATTAACAATGTCTTAAATTAGATTATATTACCCCAATGTTGAGAATCTGTTTATTTTTAAGACTTCGGGGTTCAACCATCCTATTTATATTAACAGTGGTTCCATTTCATCACTTTATATTAGGGTGTGTCGTTAGTGTGCCAATTGAAATCAATGTAAATAAACGGTTTTGTATACAGTATTATATGTTCATAAGTATACTTTTTCCTATGTAATTGAGTACATGTTGTTTGATTAATTGTATTAAAAATCCACATCTACTAATAAGACTTACTCACCTTCTTAAAAGTTAAAAAAAATAAAATAAATAAATTAATGTAAGTTTAAAACTAATAGCTAAGTGCATTATCGTTTTCACATTAGACATTAACATATTTCTTTGTTAGTAAGCTGTTTAATATTTTTGCACTACATGATTCATATTTGTTTTATTTTCTGTATTTCCCCGAGTGTGCTCTACAGACAATCAAATTCTAGTAAGATTTTCTGTGAAACGAGGCCATCATGGAACTTTGGGTGAGTCGTGTAACATTTTTAAAAACGCGTTTTGGAAATGCCTATAAGATTTTTCTTAGTAACGAACAAGAAAATACAAGTAGAAGAGAATATTGAAATTTGACTGAGTTTATCAAATAATTTTTTGTATTTATTCAACGTTAATGAAAATCTATTCTGACAACGTAATAATTTTGAGGCTGTAGATAGTAAACTAAGAGAATATGAATATTACTACACAAATAGTTCTAGATTCGTATATAATTGTAGAAGTGCAGACAGTGAAATTGGAATGACAGACGTCTCGGTGCCTGAATACAGTGTTATGCGTAACACGTGAAACATGCACGCTTCTCTGAACGCAGAGAATGGTTATTGACCGTACATTGTAGTCCGGGGAGAGAAGTATGATGGCGGGCTCTCTGTGGTTATCAATTATGCATCAAATCTGGATGAGAATGTGGCTTTATCAAAAAAAGATGCCTGTCCTTTCTTTGGTATTCTTTTGTGTTAGTCATTAGAGTCGGAGCTTAACTATTGTATCTCCTATATTATGTATAATTAAACATAAGGGTGCGACATCAATTTATACAAAGGTCAGAAACTCTTAGCTTGTTCTTTGACTTTAAAAGGTAGTATCTTATTATGCGGTTAGTCAAACAATAATAGTAAGTATATTATCTTTGTTTGTCCAACCGCATAATAAGATAGGCTACACGTAGTAACGTGTTGATAGAATTTTGTTTTAAATATTTATGTAATTCTAAACATGTGGTTTTAGTTTTTATGGAAACATAAAAAATTATCTTTTTAATTACAAATTTAAATCAATTTTTCCCTAATCAATCATTCCTTCTTACGTTTATAACGGGAACTCTTTTTATTTCAAATGACATTACAAATCTGCACGATTGATAGGTGTAGAAATGTGTTAGGCTAAGCACAGCATAAGCTTAGGCTATAGCTAAGCATAAATTAATGAAATAATTAACACACACTTTTGGTACAAGTTCTGAAAATGGAACGTAGAAATTAAAGCTGTATGTTGTCACTATTTTACAAATAGCGTATGGCACAAAAATTGAAAACTGTAGTAGATTTGTAAAGGAACTGATGACTTTTATATTATATTGGCAATAACAATGTCTAAGGAATCTGCATCAGTGTGGTTGTGCTTCACGGCTCTGCCCAGCGGACTTGCAGGGTAACTGACGGCTCTTCTTCTTGTACAGTTTTTCTATAGTTATGTTGCCTGTGGTTTATTTATTTGACGGCTCACGGTGGCTACTGAATGAATCTCGGATAGGCCTAAATTATTTATTTAATATACAAGTTAAACTAAAACATGTAATTTAACTTACACCTGAAGATGACCACAGATTTTGTTAGTGGTCGAAACGTTGTGTAGTAATAGTAATAGTAATAGTAATAGTAATAGTTGTGTCGGCCTGGGTCTAGCCGCCGAAGAGACCGAGGCAGTACTGCTCACCCGGCGACGGATCCCCACAATCATACCTCTGCAAGTGGGATCTGAGGCTATACTTAAAAAGAACGCAGTTAAATACCTAGGGATGGTATTCAAAGCTCTCCTATTGGGAGCAAATCAAGTATGCAGCTGATAAGGCAGCTCACATCACAACAAAAGTCAGCAGTCTTATGGCCAATGTAGAGGTCCACTGCAAACAAGAGGCGATGTCACGGAATCCATCCTTCTGTATGCTTGCGATTCACTAACGTTGGAGAAATACAGGAAACGTATGGCATCGGTGCAGAGAAGAGGAGCCCTCAGACTAGCACTTACCGGATAGTTCCAGAGCCAGTAGGTCTGATGATAGCGGAAGTGATTCCCATATATCTGTCGGCTCTAGAGCGAAAGCATTTCTTCGAAAGAAGAAATGTAATTGGAAAGGGCGCGGCAAATCATGAACTCATTCCGCATGGAGACTTCGTTTCGCTTGCTACTAGGGTTCACCGCACAGGATCAAAGATAGGATCACTGGGGCAGAGGGGCACAATAGTAACTCGGTAAAATGCAATCCAACGCAATCGGTAAGATCCACCAGCTTATCAGTATACTTTTTAGAAAATTGGAGCTGAATACCAAGGCACCCTGGTACAGATACAAAAGGCATGGAAAAATAAGTTACTGTCTGAATTAACGCTGGAAACAGAACATTTGCAGTTTTACGTCATTTCTTCCCATCAATAGGTCTGTTGAGAAATGCCAAATTACCAGTTCGTAATAGCCTAGCAAAACCAGTAGTTCTATATTTATATAAGAGTGAGACATGGGCTTGACATAGATCAGGGGTCTCCAAACTTTTTCACTTGAGGGCCGAATTGAAAAATGTTGGAAGTCAGGCGGGCCAACACACACACACACACACACACACACACACACACACACACACACACACACACACACACACACACACACACACACACACACACACACACACACACACACACACACACACACACACACACACACACACACACACACACACACACACACACACACACACAATATATATATTACTATAATACTTATAACTAATTTACCTCAAGATATACTTTTTTCCTTTAGGAACATGTTTCGGGAGATCTTGTTCTCCCATCTTCAGCCTTCGCCATCTTGTTTCTGGTGAAGTATTTGTGTGTTGGCTTCTGGATGTTATTAAGGTAGTTTGTTGGTCTTTGGTCCTTCAAAGTTGCATTATTGTGTGTGGTTGTGGTATCTGTTTTTGTATTTTGTGTATTTTCGATGTTGAGTGCTTTGAATATTGTGTCATGTTTTGTATTGATTTGTATTTGTTCTGGTATTAATTTGTTTTGTGTTTTATGTTTGTAAATCTGTAAATTTTTCCAAATGTTCATTATGGTGCCTTTGTGTGGTATATGTTTTATTAGTGTTACATTGGTTATGTCTGGGAATTCATGTCCTGTGTTTATTGCATGCGTGGCTAAATTGGATTTATATATATTTGTTTTTTGTATGCATTTAGGTGTTCAAAATAACGTTTTTTCAGCTGAACACCTGAAAAAAACTGCACGTAGCATCGGTCGGGTTGCCGCGGGTCGGAGAATGACCCTTCGCTGGCCGGATGCGGCCCGCGGGCCGTAGTTTGGAGACCCATGACATAGATAAACGACGCGAACTAGTGGAGTTTTGAGAACAAGGTTCTAAAAAAAATCATGTGAGCTGTATACCTCACGGAAACTAACAGATGACGAGTAAGAGAAGGTACAAAAATAACAGATCAAGCCCTTATAATGAGTACTATTGGAGTTAGAAAACTAAAGTGGTTTGATAAGGTTTCAAGAGCAAAATTGACAGAGATGTCAAGAAAATACATATGAACCTGACCACAGGTAGCCGCCAAGATGGCTACCGAACAATACATATGAGCCTGACCACAGGTAGCCGCCAAGATGGCTACCGAAAAATACATATGAACCTGACCACAGTCCACAGTTAGCCGCCAAGATGGCTACCGAACAATACATATGAACCTGACCACAGGTAGCCCCCAAGATGGCTACCGAACAATACATATGAACCTGACCACAGGTAGCCGCCAAGATGGCTACCGAACAATACTTTTAGTTAATAAAAAGATACCTGGAAGAATTTAAAATAAAGATAACTGAGACATAACGTACAGAACAGGAACAAATGGGACGGCATTAGCAGGGAGGCTAAAACTCTACACGGGCTGAATATCTGTAGGTACTAAGTAAGTAACTAATCGAATGATATTAATCATAATAAACTGGTAGTATACTAAAACATACGCTTAAAGGCTTCATTACTGGTAATGTACATTTCGCAATTTATAGAGAATATGGTTGGACGTTTTTAAAAATATATAACAAAAATAATACATTAGAGTGAATAAGAAAACTAAAAGTGAATAAATAAATAAATAAATATTTAATCGCATTCAATTAACGCATTAAGTTAATGAAATAATTATTTTGAGTGATGCAAGTAGTGAGTCGATATACTAGGAGAGCACACACATATTACTACACAAATATTACAAAATGCATCTGTAATGTATTACGTATACGTACTAGAATACTTAATAAAAGATTATGAGTAGGTCTAATGTCCGGAACGTTATACACAGGCGATAAAATCAGAATCATGAAAGTGCAGACGCTTGAATACGTGAACTATAAAACCGTTTAAATAATGCACGGCACACGGAACGTGCACGTTGCTGTGTTCAGAGAACGATATCGATTGCGATGTCTAACGCGAAGAAGAGAGCGTTATAAGGGTTGTCCCTTTACTCCCTTGGCTATGGTCTAGACATAATGTCATCATTTATGCATCAGAATTTTTGTTATTTTTATATTTAAATGAGCTACAATTTAGTAATATTACTCTTATGTGTGCACGCATATACATATACACACTGTGTGTGTGTGTGTGTGTGTGTGTGTGTGTGTGTGTGTGTGTGAATATATATATATATTTATTTATTTAACATTTGCAATTCTTATATGTAACTCATTTAAAGCTTGTTTTTTTGTATTAAATTAGAAAAGTATGCAACATACTTTAGTTTCAAATAAGGATTTTTTTTACGCTTAATAAAGAGATTTTTATTTACTCCGTGCATTCTTAAATACATCAATTATTACTATAGCAACCATTTTACAGAAACAAGAATTTCATTTAACAACTCCGGTTGTACCACGGCTAGGCTAGATGGCACAACAGGTCATGGGCCTGATGCTTCAGAGAAGAAGAAGAAGTAAATATTGTGATAAAGAATTAAGACGATATTTCTGAAAAATTAAGACTCCTTATTTATTTGTTGTTCATCAAAAAAGACATAAAACTGTTTGTTTCTTACATATAATAAAGTAATTCATTTTTTAAGACATTCAAAAGTATTATCCTATTAATTTTGAAAAAAAAAAATTGGCAAAACTTTTAAGTTGACAGTTTGTATGCCAGTAATGAGAATTACTCAGAACTACAAATGTAGAAAGTTAGATCTTTAAATAGTTTAAAAATGTAAGGCAGATATATATTTATTACATTCAACAAAATAATCAATATTTAAAACTAATATTAAGTTGTAAAAAAGTTAATCTTCATCACTATCTTCCTCAATAACTGGTTGCACTTCCTCAAAATGAAATAATTTTGTAAGAACTTCTGCAGGTCCTATAATTTTTGACAAATATCTGCCGTATGATAAGTAATAAATAACAGCAGCGAATTGTGAACAACACCCAATTGTCCTATTACTATTTGCACAGTTACAACAATAACGCTTGATTCCATCCATTTCACTACAATTTGGATTATAATGTAAATAGCATTTATACGTTTGCTGTTTATATGTCTTGACCTCACTTCAAATCGAACAATCTCTGGTTTAATTTTTAACGTACTCGCAGGGAATGAACCATTTTCATCTATAAATTCTGCTAAGTAAGATACAGATTGGGAAAGCTGATAAGATCCTGTGAAAAAAAAAACTTTTAATTCGTCTAATGACATTTCTGGGAAATCGAGCAATTCCTCTGAAGATAACAACTGTAACGGTGTTACTTTTCTATTCCAGTTATTATTTTCAACTTATATAGCCAATGTATTTACATCATTTTTGGTAGCATTCATCCGACTGATAATTTCGTCAAGTAGTCCTTTATCTGAATTTAATCGTTTTCCAAAACGATTTTGAAGGAAGCAGGCTATTCGACAATATAAACCGGCATCAGGAAGAAGAGAATTATGCAACTGATGATGAAAAAGCTTATATTTCTGTCCAATTATTCCATGTACAGCCTCAATGACCCATCGAAGTTTTGTAAATAATCTGGATTCATTAGATTCTTTTGCTGTTAACTGATTACGTTTACCTTTCAAAGCAGGCATCAGTACAACAAAACCTTTTTCTTTTAATGCACTTACTATGTCTCTAAAGCCTCTATCTAAAATGAAAATATCACCTTCTTTTAGAATAGTGCTTAGTCCGTTTTCAATTGATAATAAATAGTCTAAAATGGGCATCGTTCTTTGTAGCAAGAAAGGGTCCAGGAACATCAATAATATATCCATCTGTTGTAGTTATAGTGAAAGGCTTACAGAAGGAGGTTTTTTTTTGACCGCTGTAACATTTGCGCTGATAAGTGTTATTGGCACTCTTCTGATGAAGTATATAGGAAGCATCACAAATAATAGCCAGACGATTACTTAAATTATGGAGTTTTTGTGCAGCTGCAGCAGTGTGATTTTTGATGAGATATTCCCTAGAAGTAGAGTGAAGACCGAAATGTTTAGGTAACACGTCCCTTTTGAAACACTGTAAAACAGAGTGAATGGAATGAATTCGGAAATCATCTTCTCATCTTCAACACCAAGTATAGCAGAAACTATTTTATCAGAATTGCCAGTTCTTAATTTGCATAAGAATGCAACAACAGCTTGAGTTACATTGCGATTATCAGAATTTCTCATAGATGACATCATATTTCGAAGTGAAATGCTATTTCCCCAAGATTGTCCTGTAAGAGCATAAACACATTCCTCTGAAATAGAAAAATCGGCAATCTTATCGAATAACTGAGAATCAACTTTAACAGACAGAACGTCCATAAACTTTGAAAGTTCTGTAATTTCTACTAGGCTGATATTTGAATAAATACAAATTTTTCCTACTTCACTCTCATAAAATCGATTTTTTATTGTATGGATGGAACATCTGTTGCGTTTTGGAATAAAGATTCTTCTCTTTACGAATACTTGTATCCTTGCTTCAAAAGTAACATCATGAAGATCACTTTTTGATTGACAAATAAAACAATATCCGTGACTTGAAACCGAACGTGCAAATGGCATTTCTACTACTTCAATAGTTTGTGGTGTAGCTTCTGATGTATACGAAGGATGATCATTTGAAGTCTGTGAAGAAGTCATAGAAGCTTGCGAAAAGAGGTAGAAGAGAGTACACTCAGAAGGTGTAGTCGATAATATGTCTTGGCTCGATATTTCTCTGCCTTCCCCATGTTCATTTTGATCCTCTTGATGTCCTATGCTTGGTAGTTCTGCGATTGGTATAGGCGCCTCCTCTTGAACTTTAACATTTTCTAAGTGAGATTCTTCTTGTCGCCTAGTTATACACTTTTGAAGCCTTAACTTAGTACGACATTTTGAGCATATCTTATCACCAACTTGAACGAAAACTCCAAAATCATCCATTATTTTCTTTGCATCTTCACGAGTACCCACTGATTTGGCCACTCCGATAATTTTTCGAATAAAAATATTACAGTGAACACATTGGAATTATCTCGCTTTGCTGTTTTACACAGAGGTTCTGCATTTGAATCTGCCATGGTTCGACTGCATGAAATAATAGAAATAATAGAAATTACGTTTAATTATGCCTATTTTGATAGGAAGCAAAATTGAAGTTAAAAATATATGTATGTTTTTAATATTGATATTTCCAAACGTACTAAAATCATTACCAAATAATTAAGAATTTTTTTTTACAAACGTATGTTTTACCAACGTCTACAATAGTTCATTCACTATATGGATGTTCAAATATTTTTTTGTACAGTAGTAATCATATGTACTTACTTACAAGTACTGATTTTGGCTGTAGTTCTTTGTGCAATACTCTTCTTAAAGTTGTGCCGAACTGGCTTCGGCAACGTATTAGATTATTAGTATTTTAAAAACGAGCGCCGCTGACGTCACGCACTGCCACTCTGTTAAGATTGTTTGTTGTCGGTCGGTTATACACACAAAAGGTTGTGTGGCTACGCAATACTGCTGGCGCTGCCAGCCAGCTGTGTGTCTGTACATTCCTGCTTTCGGAGGTTACTTGGCTGGAGCGAAACGTTGATTCGCTCTCATTTCTGCTTCATCCTCCAAGCTGTTCATCTGGTCTCGGCTGGCGGCGAACTTCTAACCAGGACTTCCGTACCTATCACTATGATAGGCTAGATAAAGCGTGCTCCAGGTACGTGCAAGTCTGTGGGTTCTGAAAATATTCTAACCCCAAATATATTTTGCGTTTCAGCTTTCATTATGAGTTATGCCTGTGTGTGTGTGTGCGTATAGAGCAGTTTTTTAATCTGGGCATTAACGCTGTTACAAAATCAAATTAAATTATGAATGTGAGAGTCGTGGGTCAAGTTAATTTCAATAGAGAATATGTTAATGTATCTTGCACTCAGCTGTTTTGATGTAATTAATAACAACGATAGACACAGCAAATCAATTTGAATATCTCAATGAAACATTAAGAAAATAATTGCTAGACGAGCTTAGTACTGTTTAATCTGAATTAGTGGCGATGTGTGTATGCGCTGTAGCTGCTTAAAGTTAGTGTTGGTATTTAATGTGGACGGCCTAAGTGGCGTGAATTTCTTTATGACACCCTCTACAAGTATTGTATGTCCAGGTGCTCGACCAAGGACGAGATGGGTGTCAGGGGCGAACGAACATCTGTTCCCCCTAATAGCAGAGACGATCTTTAGCCACAATGCCGTCAGTCGAGGACTTTTCGATGCTAAGCTGAACCAAGAACTTTTCCAACGCTAAGCTGCACCAGGGACGGGTGATATGACTGTGACATCACTGATCCTCGCCAATACGAACTAAGTACACCGGACTATCCAGGTGGGAAAATTCTGTTTATCTCTTTCTCTCTCTCTACAACATGTGAATGCACAGAAGCCGCCAGAAGCTCACTCGTGAAGTTCTGAAAATTAGACTCTAGCACAAACTCTCATGTTCAATTATGTGTGATCATCATGTTATTGCATGTGTGAACATTACCACAGTACACCTAATGAAGTATCTTATAACTGTATAATGTGTAAGAAGTTACACACATACACACACATCCGCAGTTTACTGTAAGATCTAACTTTCATCTAATTAAGACCATTAGGGAGTTAATTATCTCGTGCTATCAAGTCATCTGGTCATGGCAGAGTTTAATAACGTAGCTGGGGGTTGTCTGATGCTGTTGATGAGATACGATTTTCTTTCACACACATACTTAATGCTTAATGATTAAGCTAAGGGTTCGTTTGGCTGTTTGAGTTTCGGGGCGGTAACTTACATTCTCTGGTGTGAACTATGCTTGTGAATATGCTGGCAAATCTATGCTTAGGAGCTGAGATATTCCATTTTACGTTGTTATTTATATTTGTGCCTAGCTATACATATTAGGCTTCATTTATTTACTGTAGTGGGAATCGGTTTATGTGGAGGTTAGTGTTGAAATGAGGGATGTTTTGTTATTCATGTCGTATATGTGTTTGTGTGTGTAATTTTACTATATATATATAGATATATTTTTGGGGAATATGTAACTGATTTAAAACAAGAGAATAACCATAAATGTGCTCGCTGAGACAACAGGCTAGCCTAATTGATATTATACAACACTGATAGATTAGTATTGCTTAATGAATGAGATTATTACCAACTTTGACTCATACATGATCAGGCAGAAATTTTGCAATTAGTAATATCAATTCATTTACTTGGTGACATTATGAATTAATGGAAATACATAGATATATATAAATCTGCCTTTAATGGTGTGCTCACACAATTACGAACTTGTTATGTATGTAAGATCTTACAGGTTGAATAAAGCACACGCTTGTTGGTTAAAAGAGTTTTTCATTTGCAAGTCCTGTCATTCACCTGGGGGGACATGTCTGTAATTGTATTTGGGCCTTGCACACTTTTGCTTCCTCTAGGTTTCTCTTTACCTAGTTCTAAATATGATGTCTCTCCCCTTTTACAAAAAAAAAACTTAATAAAAATAAAATTAAATAAAATTCAAAAAAAAAATTTACAAAACTTAGAAAATAAAAGGGGGGTTTCAAAGTTTTTCTGTATGCGTCCACATTGAACAAATATACTTTATCTACTTCTTAAATAAACGATTTTAGTATATTTAGTTGTTTAAAAAGAATATAAAAAACTACTGCAATTCACAAAAATGAAGGTTTGAGAATAAATAACTTCATCACAATATTTACTTCTTCTTCTTCTCTGAAGCATCAGGCCCATGACCTGTTGTGCCATCTAGCCTAGCCGTGGTACAACCAGAGTTGTTAAATGAAATTCTTGTTTCTGTAAAATGGTTGCTATAGTAATAATTGATGTATTTAAGAATGCACGGAGTAAATAAAAATCTCTTTATTAAGCGTAAAAAAAATCCTTATTTGAAACTAAAGTATGTTGCATACTTTTCTAATTTAATACAAAAAAACAAGCTTTAAATGAGTTAAATATAAGAATTTCAAATGTCAAATAAATAAATATATATTCACACACACACACACACACACACACACACACACACACACACACACACACACACACACACACACACACACACACACACACACACACACACACACACACACACACACACACACACACACACACACACACACACACACACACACACACACACACACACACACACACACACACACACACACACACAGAGTGTGTATATGTAAATGTGTGCACACATTAGAGTAATATTACTAAATTGTAGCTCATTTAAATATAAAAATAAGCTTAAAAATAAGAAAAATTCTTCACGAATTCCAATTTATTTATTTAAAAAAATGACCTTGTATTATATATTATGAAAGAAAATAATATAATTTTACATTTTTAATATTATTTAGAGTACTAGCTACTTTCAGGATAACAAAACCCCCTAAAAATAGCAGAAAAATGTATTTTTTTGCGTTTTTGAGATTGGCCCACCACTCGAAAAAATCTGAAAAAATTTGAGTATACAAAGAATGTTAAAATACACTTTTTAAAACAAAAAATATGCCTGTAGCTCTTCTGGGGCTTGAGATATAGCATTTTTTAACTTTTAGAATTTTTTTAGAAACAATCCCACGATCCCATGGGGACCGTAATTTTTTAGTTTATTGTTGTTGATGCCAAAAATGTGATCAAATTTTTTGGAAACTTTACGTTTCATAAAAATTTAGAAAAAAATAAAGATTGAAAAAAGTCAATTTTTCACCCTCCCTCTGTAGATGGGAACCTAAGAACCTTGTGTAATGTAATGTTTTTACAATTGTAATAAACCTACATAGTCAAAAAAATGATTGGTTTCAAGGGGCATTTTGCTTTACTTTACAGGGGGGTAAAGGGGGGTACCCTTTACTTTACAGTTTGTTCAAATGCACAGTTACAGTTGGGTAACGGCTGTCACAGGAGATACAAAAGAGTCACGGGGTTGTAATATCGCATCATAACTATTTAAAATCTATGTAGAGGGAGTGTGAGAAATCTGGAAGAGAAAATATGAGCCAATAGAAAAAGTGGTTGGAGAAGATAGACTTCACAGTCCGTATTTTTCAGATGACCAAGTGATTCTAGCACAGGATGAAGTGTTCCTTTTCAGGTTTTTATTTAAGGCAAATTCTATAAACAAAACTGTCCAAACAGTATAGTTTTTAATTAGAATAAGCCTTATTGAAAGTTTAGGCTTCAAGACGTTTGACACTACATAACCTTTCCGCACTGTCACTGTTAGACCAGAGTACCCGTTTCACGGAAAAAACTACGTAGTTTTTTTTTAATAGACAGACTATATATACTAAAATGTTTACTATACTATGACAAACTTATGTAAGAGATTGTGAACTACTAGCAAAAAATTTATCATTAAAGGGATATGCAATTTGGAGGTGTGTGATATCGAACAATTGTATTGTGAAAAACATGTTTGAATTGGTATCCACGTCACTTATTGACAAAATCTGTATAATATTTACCGTATTTTATCCGTCGTGTGACTTTGTGTTGCATTCGATTGGTTTACGCGTTTCTAAACATATGTTCCGTCTTCAGAAATAAAAAGTCACTCAAAGTGAGGTCGTTAAATATTAAAATTGCAAATATTGAAAACAATTCTGCACATAACCGCGTTACATGAGTGTATACTGTGTTGGTGAAACAGAAACAGATACCGCAACACTCGCGGACGTAACGCGTTCTATGATCTGTGTTCCCGCGCCACTGAAGATGTCCGTCATCGGTATGGACGAAACGTCTGGTGATAAACATGAACAACCTAGACCACGGCCTAACAGCCTGGGAAATTGTGATCATTGTGTGACACAGTTAATTACTAAGTGCTTTATTTGTACTACTCTCAATTATAGGGTATACAAGAATGCCAGTATTAGAACGTCAATGTTTGGACTCTATCATCCGTTTTACAGCTCACCTTCCTCTATGGTTTAGTGGAATTTTGTTGGTGTAAACGTATTACTTTCTAACAAATAATTCTGTGTGTGATGACCTGAGAGACGTCAGCGCTAGGCGTCCATCCCCAGTTTAAATAGGTCCACTCTATAGATTAAATAAACAATGGTTGGCTCTGTCTCTCGCTCGCTTATGCTAAAACCCTCCACGTGTTTGCTAATGTCACTTACAATTTTCAATCGTCTAAGTTTCTAGAACCAAACTTACTTACTAGGGAAACTTTTTTTTTATTTACTAGAGATTTACTATCTAGGCATTTAGCAGAGGTTAGTTACTGTTATTTGGAATTTAACTTTATATTTTGTTGACATTAGTCTTCTTAGTAGTTCTTTAAGGTTATACTTACTGTATTATAATTTATATTCAATTTTTGTTTGTATCTAAAATACATTGCATATAAACATTGAACTGTGTTTACTAATTCATTGTATATTCAACATGTTTCTGAACGTTGCTCTGTGGTCTCAAACTTTAACCTACAGTAAACTGATAAAGTGCGGTCTAACACATTTTGAGCTGCAAATAAAAATATGTCCATTCGTAAGACAACGTTCTATAACATTGACAAAATAATGACGGAAAAGTGTTGTTAAAACGAACTTCTCCTATCGTAACTTATTCATGTACAGGAAGTCTGTGCAGAATACAATTTTTATTAGGTCCAATGTTTATTGAGCTAACTGGCGTAAAAGGGATACTGAAAGAAATGTTAACATCATTAATGAGTATACTCGACAGGATTGCCCAGTATCGACTGAATTGCTGGGAACATCTTTGCCTAATGGATGACTACCGCATCCACAAACGAATATGGAACTGTACGCCGAGGGGGACATAAAGGTGTGGGACTTCCGAGGAAGCGCTGGAGTGACTAGCTCTAATTTTTGCCTGTTTAAGACTGGAACAAACCATCCTTGGTTTAATTCTTGAAGACGATGATGATGACGACTATGATTAATTTAACACTTGAGCTTTAACACTTGAACTTTAACACTTGAGCTTTACCATTTGCTCATTAAGTTTTTTCTACAACAATTTGTCATTCGTTTCATTGACTATACTAATCCTGTAGTTCATTTTTGTTCCACTTCTTTACCCCTTCTAGCAAAAGGTGCTGACAATTGTAGTATGATGATGGTGACGCTACAATTGTTGCACAGCCCGGACCTCCAACACCATTCCCCTTTTATCTCTGTTGTGTGCTTGTCTGTGCCACCGCCCTACTACCAGGCGGTCCAGGTCTTCTACCCATTTTGTCCGGAGTCTCCCTCTTCTTCTTCTTCCCTCTCACCTGGATTCCCCGTGAATACTTTCTCCTCAGCTCTATTGTCCATCGTGACAATACGCTGCACATGACCTATCCACCCAATTCTATTTTAATATCAGTAACAATATCTAGGTCTCCAACAATTATCTGCAGCTTTTCGTTTGTGCGTATTCTCTGCCTGTCCTGCGTATCCTCTTTCAAAATACCTTATTTTTTCATCACTTGAACCAGCTCTCTTCCCTACATGTCAACGTCCATGTACCACTTTAGTATATTACAACCGGTTTTGCACATCTTTATCTTTCACCCTTTATTTGCGTTTCTTGACATCAGGACATTGGCAAAAGCATAAATTCATTTATAATATATAATGTATTTATAATCATTTATATTGTAGTTTCCAGGTAATATCAGAGTACAGATTTTTCGAGGCAAGTAGATTTTGTTATCATCTGTGACAAATACTCTCAAGTACTTGAAATTATTGCATATTTTATAAGTGTCGTTCTTCCAGTCCTAACATGACTCCCCGGGGCCTAAATTGTAGTACAGAATGGGATAAATATTTTTTGAGTACGGGAGATTAAAACTTTTGCAGATAGCTAGTGTCGACGTTGTTTTAATCTAACCCACGATGGATAAAAGGGAAGAAGGTTTTACTAACTGCTGTTAATTGCATTTTATGAGTTCAAGAGCCAAGAGCTATTGTGCCGTGTTTTGGGAAAAACGCGGCGGTGTTCTTTTTATACAGTTGAACTATTAATTTACGTATTTATTAACGTGAATGTTTACGTAAGAATTTACGTACGTATTATCGGACTTTGCTGTCGTTATGAATTATCTTTCCACCCGGCCGATCCGCGCGCGCGCTCTGTGCCCGATGCTTCATACCATTTTTTCAGCAGCAGGCTTCTTCAGTCCAATTCTGTCGTTCAGCATAGCAGCGTCTATATCCGGCTGACAGCGTAAATGTAAAGGTTTTCGTCTTCTAGCTGCTACTATGTATAAGTAGAAGTCTACGCGACCTACCGGTAAGTGTGTTAAGACATATAACTTAATAATTCATAAAAATAAATTGTATTTGCTTAATATTAACGCAGATGCGGTGCGATAGATATTGCAGTAATTTATCAGCACGTGGCAGGCAACAGGTTAAATTTGTTTTATGTATGTTTCAATCTTAACGCTGGATAACAGATATTAGTAGTAATAATATAATAATGTATCATAATAATATAATAATAATAATACTCAATTCATTAAACCAGAATGGGGCGTAAGTTAGTTATTTTTCTGAAATGATTGTACATCACGAACTTGTTAAAGTTTGCTAGTTTCTGTCAAGGGGGAGTTAAATGCTTCACGAAAACTTGTGAATAACTATTTATCTGAAATGATTATTATGTTGAATGACTATATTTGGATATATTAGAGATTATAATATTTAAAGGTGTTATTTTGAAGTGACGTATTTGATTGAATGGGGTTCTATACATAAGTGAATTTTCGGAGATTGTAAACTGGGCATGTCACGCAATGTCAGCTGGGTAGATGAGGTAGTGTGGTTTATTAAACCTGTAAGTAATCACAGATATAATTGTGCAGGGTTTCCGATGTAGACGAGAATCTGTCTCGCTCCAGAGGATGGCCGAACACCTGCTTTCCATGATATATATTCAAACACTTCCGTCAGCTGTCAGCCAAGATGGTCTGACATACACTCGACCAGACCCTCTACCCATATGTGGCTAACCAGGTGACATTTTAGCTTTTTGAACAAAATGTTTGTGGCCGACAAACTCTTTTTGAGACACTTGTGGAGACGCTCCAGTCTGTAGACTTAGTTTCGGGCAATTGGGTTTACATGTTACTTTGTAATTTTCTTGTTAAGGCTTACGCCTCATTAGTATATTAATGTATGTCTCCTTCTGAGAATTGTAAACTCGGCCAGGGTCATGCAGCACCCGGGTTGAGCTGAGTTTTCTGTAAAAGGGGTCGGCACTAAATTATTTCTGTGTTGAGCAGGCATGTGCGGATGTATCTGTGCCAGTTGGGAATTCGATGGTCAATTATTTTTGTGAATTGGGTTGGAGTTTTTTTTGTCTATTAATTAAGATCGGGGTGGTGTTTTAACAGGTGGACGACACCCGTAGGTGCCGTTTACTACAGGACTGTATCATGTCATATTTTGCTGGATCTCGTCCGGACGCATGACCGTGCCTGAGGCCAAGTTTTTTTATAAACACTTTAAGCATGTTTCAGTACATTCATTACATAGATTCTGCTTTTCGAAATTCAATTTTACTGTTCAGCTAATTTTGTATCCATTCAATTTTGCCATAGCCAGTTTAAATATTGCCATAGTTTAAATTTTGTAATTGTTACACCTTTATTGCTCATAATACCAATTAATTAATCAATGTCAAAGAATACAAGACTAATCAGTACCTGTATAAGTATTTATAGGTGGTCACGTTCCACTGTTTTGCAAATTTTGTCAGGAAAATAAAAGAAATAAGAAATGCAGTTCTGCAACCGGGCATCCATGTTGACCTCGTGATGGCACTTATTATCATTATCATTATTGAAATCCGAAATTGATAATTAACTTTTGCGTGGTATTTGTGTGCCGTTCGGGCTATTTAGCCGAATTGACTTTGGCTGTTCGTATACTTAGAATTTTGGGGCATGTCTACTCTACTCTTTTGGGATGTATTAATTGGGCTTTTGGGTTTAGTTATTTATTAATTGAAAATTAAGAGGGGCCGGATACTTGGTCTGAATAAGAGGGTTGAGGGTGTGATGACAAAATATACGCTGCTAACCAGGTGAACATGTGATGTGCCATTTATATGTAAATGTGTTTCTATGTAAATTATATGTTGTGTGTTATGCCTTATGTGATTGTTAGATTATTATACGTGATTATGTATATATATATATATATATATATATATATCGTGTTATGATTTGTGTAATTACTGGGAGGGTCGAGACTATGCGCCATTTCACATTATTATTATTATTTATGCGCCATTAATATTCAAGCTCAACTATTTGGCGATGAATATGTTAATGGACTTATAATAACGATTGGGGGTTTTTGGAAGTGAGCTATTTTTGATTGTAAAATACTTGTAGTTATCTTGCTTTTCAAGGGCGCATATATTGTACAAAAGCAGAATACAATAAATCCTGTTATTGTTATCTGAGAGCAGAGTTTCATTTGCAAGTCCCATCATACTGGACCCAGCACAATTTTGGCTTCTCTAGGCCCTCGCCTAGTCCTAAATAACTAGTGGCCTCTCTTTCAAAAAAAAGAGAATAAATAAATATAATAAAAAAAAAAGAAATAAAAAGAAGGGTGTTTTCTATATATAAAAGGTATAAAAGGAAAGAGGGGTTACAAATGGTAGCAGAGAGCGTGGTTCATTTTAGGGTTGAACCTTGGGTCCTTTGGTGTGATGGGGCTTGCAAACTCGGAAATAGTTTGGGAAAAACAATAATATTTGGAAATATTTTAAAATGAGAATAGATAGATGCAATGGCAGGGTTGACAGCCTATGTAGGTATATATATATATATATATATATATATATATATATACTATGTGTGAATTATTGCTAGGCGATTCGAATTGTAAACCTGATGCCGCCACGGGCATGTGTTGTAATTGGGTTTTTTGTTGTTTTTGAGATTGGACCTTACCGGAGATCGCGTGGGGATGGGCTCTCTTGTTTATTGTTTGAAGGTAATAGCGCGTGGGGTTAGCGGGATGCGGTATGGCCCGACTGGAAGTCGGTACCGTCCGACTGCAATGGTGATAATGTCTTAGTTGAAATGTCGTATGTTGTGGTTAGTGTTTGGTGGTGTGGATTGTATGTTGGTGTTAGTGTCTGATGTCGCTTCTTCTTTCGAATCTGGCGACTGACGGAGAGTTAGTTCTGGAGCGGGTCAGGTTTTCGCAGCGCTAGGAAACCCGGGGGTCCACTTGATGGAAGAGAGAGTACTCAAGTTTTTCTTTTTGTAGGTCATGTTTGTGTTAGGTGTTTAGTGGGGATTTGTTTTATTATTGTTTGTTTTGAATTGTGCAATTCTGGCGGCGGTATGCTACCAGAAATTGCCCCACCCTCTTTCAGGCGTTCTCCAGAAATTTCCGGTGGTGAATGGATTTGATGAGGACCAGCTGCTGGTTTTCTTGGACCTGGTCCTGCAGGTGGCAGATTTCCCGGGGGTGTCCGATGGGGAGGTCTTGTCCCTTATATACCCGTATTGCCGGGGTACGTTGGCGGAGCTTGTCACCAACACTCTGCGTCGGGGTGACAGTGTTGATGCTTTCCATGGGGAGGCGTTGAACTTCTTCCTACCCATTCGACGACGTGCCCTGCTTAAGTTTGAAAAATTCTATCGCCTACAGGCCAACGGAGAGGCGTTAGGGGACTTCGTGCACGATATACGGAAAGCTGCCCGGGTGTTAAGGTTGGGGTTGCCCGAGACAGAAGTTATACAAGCGATTCTGGAAGGACTGAATCCCCAAGAGAGATCTCGTTTGGTATTCGCGGACCGTCCACGTTGTTTTGCGGACCTTGAACGGCTGTGTGTGGTTTCAAGAACGGTCCAGGAGGTTGACGAGTCCCGGGGAAGAGATGCCGCAGATGTCCAATACTCCAGTGGTTTGTTAGGAAGATCTAAAAAGGACAAACATGGTGGTTGGAGGAGGACACAAGAGACGCTTAGAAAGCCTGAATATTCCGGAAGTAATGAGGCTACAAGGGGGTGGCAAGTGAGAAGACGGTAACAACAGCTACAGCACGGAAAACAAAGAAATACGAAATTAACAGGGGAAGAAGAAATTATATTAGGGAACAAACATCGGCAAGTAGGGGGCCTGTAGTTAGGCGTTATTCTTATTTGCAGAAAAGTGAGAGTTTAAAAGTTCCAGATGAAGCGCAAGTGCCTAAGAGAGTAGTAGATGAAGAAGGTGAAGCAGAAGAAGAAAAGCGGAATAGCTTCTGTGGATCGATACAGCACGACAAGAAAACGTCTGTGGATATTGAGTTACATGACTCGAAGAGGACATCATGGTTGAATCCAGATGCCGCAGAATTTGTCCCGGTATCGTTCGTGAGGGATCCAGATCCGATAACATCATCATTGCCTACGCCGGGATGTGAGAAGTCACTTGAGAGTGTAGCTTTGCCATTGCCAATAGAAATTAATTTAGTCATTGCACATGAACCTGGACAGCTGGATTCCAGGGGGGAAAATGTTAAGGACGTTGTAGTTGCTGAAAGTGGTGAAGGAGTGGAGTCGACAGAAGAGGCAGAAGAGCGGTCTGCGGATGCTGCACAGGAAGGTATAGTTGTAGGTGTTAGGGAGACTGTAGAGTCTGAGGTTGCGGATGGACACAGGGATGTCCAGGCTGCAAGTGTTTCTGAGGTTGTGGATGGACAAGGGGATGTTCATGCCGCAAGTGTGGTAGAAGTAGATGAGGTAGAAGTTGAGGAGAAATTTGGTGGCAGCGTCGCGTAGTGTGTGAGTGAGAATGATGTAGTGTGTGAAGATGTGCAGACGCCTTCTGTAAGTAGTGTTGAGGATTCCGAGGAACGGAAAGAAGTTTCAGGTGGACCAGGTGAGCAACTAGAGGATGAAGATGTGCAGTGTTCTGATGGTGGTAGTGGACGTGATGGCGATGACGTTGATGAGGAACGTGTTGATGTAAATGAGATCGGAGAAGAGGTTAGTCAAGAAGTTCGTGAAGGAGCTGGCGATGAGTGTGATGAAGAAATTGGTGAGGAGCTGAGGGAAGATGCAGTTGAAGATGGATCAGAGGAGCAACTGGAAGATGCTGAGGAGGTGCAGTGTCAGGAGGTTGATTTGGATTATGGGGATGAAAAAGGGGAAATTGTAGAAGAGCAGGAAGAGAAGGAAGGATTGGAAGAAAGACAAGTAGAGGAGTTAGATGATGAGCATAATCCAAAGCGGAGTCAAAGTAGTGAGGTAAGTTGCCCCGATTCTGATTCAGAGGAAACAAGTCCGTACAGTTCAACACGAAATAGTTCCTCAGAGAGTGGTGTCCGAAAGGAACGAGTACCCAAAGTCCGTAACAGAAAGGTAAGAAGAAGAGGTTGACGGGTAGCGGGTAGATGTTCCCCACAATCCCAGTGGTGTTCGTCTACTTCAGGGTTGCGCCCCTGCCCACGCGAGCCTTAGTTTTCTCCAGTCAGTCTCCTTTTCGGAGGGAGCCATGTCCTTACCCTTAATCCTAGCTATTGACCCTTTTAATGATCCTTGCCCCGTTTCATCTTCCCGATTTCCCTACCCCTCTCCTTAGTAAAAAAAAAAAACCTATCAATAAGGAGTTAGAGAGACTTGCCGGAAGTGATTGGATTGTGGTCTTTGAGATCGTCAGTTTCCCCTGTTTTAAAAGTAAGATGGAGAGTGATAGTGTGCTGTTGTTTCCTTGTACATAGTGGTGGATTTTGATTTTTGGTTAGTGTAGAGGTCGAGCCATGCCGCATTCCCCGGTTGTTTACCATGGTGTTTATTTTGAGTTAAAACTAGGTGGTGTATATATATATATATATATATATATGGTGTATCGATGGTGCTGTGGTGAAGTAAACCCCCCCATATAGTTATGCCCTTTTTGGTGAAGTAAGAGTTGAGATGAGATTAATGTTCGCGTGCCCTTGGTGCGGTCCTCTCTGTCTGGCTGTACGGGGCCGTCCGCCCTTGTGTAGGGATGGTGGCCAGCCATATGGCAAGGATGGAGATGCCTTGTGAGTGCATGTGGCTGGTCGGTCCAAGAGATGGACGAGAAGTAGTGCGGTCACTCACATACCAAGGTGGGAGATACCTTGTTTGGTCTTAGGACGGGTATGTGAATGGGACCGTTGGGAGTAGGTGATGGTCACCGGAGAGGGTGACGTGTTGGGGCGGTCCCGTGGGGTTGGCGTGGCGGAGAGGGTCGCATGGGGATGGTCGCAGTTGTGAGGTTCCTCTGTTCTCCTGAGAGCAAGTGCTGCTGGGCCGAAATAATCACGAAGACCACTGGCTTGTTTTGGGAAGTGGGGTACACTGCAGGGTACCCTATCTGAGTTTAACGGTGAGGCAACCAAGTTGCCCTTTTGGGGTGGGGGTGTGCCGTGTTTTGGGAAAAACGCGGCGGTGTTCTTTTTATATAGTTGGACTATTAATTTACGTATTTATTAACGTGAATGTTTACGTAAGAATTTACGTACGTATTATCGGACTTTGCTGTCGTTATGAATTATCTTTCCACCCGGCCGATCCGCGCGCGCGCTCTGTGCCCGATGCTTCATACCATTTTTTCAGCAGCAGGCTTCTTCAGTCCAATTCTGTCGTTCAGCATAGCAGCGTCTATATCCGGCTGACAGCGTAAATGTAAAGGTTTTCGTCTTCTAGCTGCTACTATGTATAAGTAGAAGTCTACGCGACCTACCGGTAAGTGTGTTAAGACATATAACTTAATAATTCATAAAAATAAATTGTATTTACTCAATATTAACGCAGATGCGGTGCGATAGATATTGCAGTAATTTATCAGCACGTGGCAGGCAACAGGTTAAATTTGTTTTATGTATGTTTCAATCTTAACGCTGGATAACAGATATTAGTAGTAATAATATAATAATGTATCATAATAATATAATAATAATAATACTCAATTCATTAAACCAGAATGGGGCGTAAGTTAGTTATTTTTCTGAAATGATTGTACATCACGAACTTGTTAAAGTTTGCTAGTTCCTGTCAAGGGGGAGTTAAATGCTTCACGAAAACTTTTGAATAACTATTTATCTGAAATGATTATTATGTTGAATGACTATATTTGGATATATTAGAGATTATAATATGTAAAGGTGTTATTTTGAAGTCACTTATTTGATTCAATGGGGTTCTATACATAAGTGAATTTTCGGAGATTGTAAACTGGGCATGTCACGCAATGTCAGCTGGGTAGATGAGGTAGTGTGGTTTATTAAACCTGTAAGTAATCACAGATATAATTGTGCAGGGTTTCCGATGTAGACGAGAATCTGTCTCGCTCCAGAGGATGGCCGAACACCTGCTTTCCATGATATATATTCAAACACTTCCGTCAGCTGTCAGCCAAGATGGTCTGACATACACTCGACCAGACCCTCTACCCATATGTGGCTAACCAGGTGACATTTTAGCTTTTTGAACAAAATGTTTGTGGCCGACAAACTCTTTTTGAGACACTTGTGGAGACGCTCCAGTCTGTAGACTTAGTTTCGGGCAATTGGGTTTACATGTTACTTTGTAATTTTCTTGTTAAGGCTTACGCCTCATTAGTATATTAATGTATGTCTCCTTCTGAGAATTGTAAACTCGGCCAGGGTCATGCAGCACCCGGGTTGAGCTGAGTTTTCTGTAAAAGGGGTCGGCACTAAATTATTTCTGTGTTGAGCAGGCATGTGCGGATGTATCTGTGCCAGTTGGGAATTCGATGGTCAATTATTTTTGTGAATTGGGTTGGAGTTTTTTTTGTCTATTAATTAAGATCGGGGTGGTGTTTTAACAGGTGGACGACACCCGTAGGTGCCGTTTACTACAGGACTGTATCATGTCATATTTTGCTGGATCTCGTTCGGACGCATGACCGTGCCTGAGGCCAAGTTTTTTTATAAACACTTTAAGCATGTTTCAGTACATTCATTACATAGATTCTGCTTTTCGAAATTCAATTTTACTGTTCAGCTAATTTTGTAACCATTCAATTTTGCCATAGCCAGTTTAAATATTGCCATAGTTTATATTTTGCCATAGTTTAAATTTTGTAATTGTTACACCTTTATTGATCATAATACCAATTAATTAATCAATGTCAAAGAATACAAGACTAATCAGTACCTGTATAAGTATTTATAGGTGGTCACGTTCCACTGTTTTGCAAATTTTGTCAGGAAAATAAAAGAAATAAGAAATGCAGTTCTGCAACCGGGCATCCATGTTGACCTCGTGATGGCACTTATTATCATTATCATTATTGAGATCCGAAATTGATAATTAACTTTTGCGTGGTATTTGTGTGCCGTTCGGGCTATTTAGCCGAATTGACTTTGGCTGTTCGTATACTTAGAATTTTGGGGCATGTCTACTCTACTCTTTTGGGATGTATTAATTGGGCTTTTGGGTTTAGTTATTTATTAATTGAAAATTAAGAGGGGCCGGATACTCGGTCTGAATAAGAGGGTTGAGGGTGTGATGACAAAATATACGCTGCTAACCAGGTGAACATGTGATGTGCCATTTATATGTAAATGTGTTTCTATGTAAATTATATGTTGTGTGTTATGCCTTATGTGATTGTTAGATTATTATACGTGATTATGTATATATATATATATTGTAACGTAGCGGTTGTTGTAGAGGTTTTAGCGAAAACTTTGTATGTTGCTTATTGGGTGTTCGTCTTATTTAATTAAGCTCCCAATGTTGTGTACGCCAATCTGTAATGTAGCAGTTTTCTTAGAGGTGTTAGCGTACTACCGTTACAGGTATATTGTTAATTCAGCCCCACTATTGTAAGCGCCAATCTGTAACGTACTGCCTTGAGATATTAAAGTTTCCGCCTCTCCGCAGTCGCCACTTATGAATTATAATAACTGAAGTTTAAAAAATAAAGTATTTTGTAATGTTACTAAATCTAAGCAGAAATCGAGAGTGTGTGATTTGGGGTCAAGTAGGGAAGTTGTTCAGCCTTATGAGGAAGAGAGAGTAAGTACCGATTATTTACACTCGGTTTAGGCGATTTTGGAAATTTTTCTAATTGTTCGCTGTGATTTAAATCAGCTGATTGTGAGACGAGTTTCCACACATAGTTCAACCAGCCTACCCTATGGCGAAATATGACCCAATGTATCAATCTCTTCTATTTTGTGCTGAAATCAATTACAACTACCCACTACAAAAAATATAACACATTTTTATTATTCAATATCATTTTTCAATAATATTTATTAATTATATTATTGTTTTTTGTTTTCCTGCCACCAAAATACAAGTATCACAATCGATCTTTACTTCATTAAAACATAATATCGACTTCCTCGAATAAACATGGAATTGTCAAAAAAAAAACATATATGGTTTTGTTTACCAAATTTTATACTATTTTTTAAAACATCAATCAATATATAATTCTTTTTATTTCCCCAGGGTTAAGGGTAAGTTCTTTTTGTTATGAGATGGTCAGAAATGGATAATTACTAAGCTTTACAAATACTGAAAAATATTAAATAAATTTGTTTATTTTTTCGTTTAGTATGTAGTTCCAGAAATTTCCGTAAGAGAGCAGCGAGCGTTTGTTTACTTTAGAACATGTGATTAATTTTGACTAGTTTTTGTGTTCTATATAACCATTCGGAATGCGTTTTCTTCGTCAACTATTAAACTAAATGTTTATATTACCTCTCTTCTTATAGTTCTTACTGGAAGGAAGCCTTTTCTCTAGTGAGGTCCGTCTTAAGTTGTAATTTCATTACAGTCTGGCCCATATTCTATCTTCAACTTGAAACATCACGAAACTAGGCCGAATCATCAGAATGGTTATCTTTCGCAGTTTATTATGGAGTATAATCCTTTAATTTTGATAAATAAGGTATGATTATATAGAGTTCATATTGCTTTTTAATTTGGTACTAATTTTACACTTCTCCCAAGTTTCAAAAAAGATATTTTAATAGAATTGTGGTAGCATCATTTTGTCAACTCGCCAGGTTTTTTTCCAAATTCGATTATCAACAATACTTGTTATTTTAGTCACTCTTAGTAACCCAAAATATTTTTATTATACAGGCAGTTTGTAATTATTATAAATTTATATTTTATTTACCAAAAAATAATTCTTTTTAATTCCGGTTTCTTTACCAATTTGTTGTACATAAGAGGTTTCTGTTCATTTTCTTATGACCTGGTATATAAGTATTTAATATTTTTTATTATCTCTAAATGAATTTATATAGTATTTATTAGTCTCTCATTGTATTTCTACACTGCACTACTTCCTGTTGCCATTTCCCTCATATAGAATTATTTTAATTTTTTATTATCCTTTGATATTTAAACTTTTTATGTTTTTTTTTTTTTTTTAAACGAACCCTGGGTTATATTATATTATAACACAAATATTTGAAAAAATATAACATGAACTTAGGTATTACAATTGGTTGTCTACACAATATAAATATTACAATAAATTAATAAAAATACAGAATCAGTTAGTAGCATTATAGTCTACTATCATAGTTTTATAATTCCCAAACCTACAACAGAATTCTGTAATAAGTTACCTTCACTTTCACTTTTTACCTCAATGGGTACACTATAACTCACTTGTCACTGTATATCACTCGAATTGTTTATAATGTTTAGTGATATACTTTAATTTAGAGCTAGTTATAGGTTACCCATTTCTGACCTTTATGTTCTTACATGATTTCATTTATTGGGACCGGGTTATGTAACGTTACATAAAGCCCCCCCACTAGAACAAATTTATTTTGGTTTTACTCATTTATTAAAATAAATTGTTGATTGTTTCAATTCTCCTAATAGTCTTGGTTTTATCTTCATAATAGTGTTTCATTTATTTCAAACTGGTTGTAAACTGACTGGTAATTCAGACTGGTGGTAATTGCTGTTTTCTTACTCTACTCTCTCTCTCTCTTGGAGGCCAATTCATCAATTATTTATTTCTCTGGGTAGTGGTACTTCCACATTTTATTTGATAAGGACTGGTCACACTAATCATATTAAACTTGTTTTAACACTCATTTCTATTTACTTCTATAAATTAGCTTTATCAATTAAGCTTCGGTCTGCTATCTTTCTTCTATTTTCTTCATCTATACTTCTGGAATCTAATATCACTCTTTTCAGCTATTTAATAATTATTATCCCTTAAATATTCAATTTCCCTAACATTTTTCCCTATCTTGTGCGGTGGTACCAGTCGGGTGGCCACTCTGGGTCCATACTCCGCTGTCCATCCTTACACCTTCTGAGACCAGGGGAACATCATCCCTGCTCATAAAAATTATTGCCGGAACATTTCTACGGTCAATACATTAAAATAAAAAACTTATAAGTAGTACTAATCAACTTAAATAAAAAACTTATTAGCGACTAGTACTAAACTCTTTTGGGATTCTTCATACTGTAGCTGTTTGCATTTATTTATATATTTCTTTTTCTTCTTGATTCCTTCTTCTTTTCCATTAACTAATAGCATATAACATCATTGATAGGCATTATTTTAAAATCCTTTTGACTTTCCTTCTTGTGACATATTTCTCCGTATCATTTCTTCTTATATAATCTTCAATTCCGAGAAATTCTAATTATTGTATTAATTATCATCCTCCTTCAGTTTCATTGGAGTCATTAAATTATTCTTTATTCTTCTTATCTGAGCACATTACCATCAATTGTTTTTGTTCATTTAATTTTTCTTCTGTTTGTTACCATTAAAAATATTACTTTTTCCTATTATTTCATTTTAAATCAAATCTTTATAACTCTTATTTACTAATCAGTTCTTATTTTTTGTTAAATTAAATGGTTTCGAAATATCTTAAATCGTATTATTTCTGAATAAATTAAGTAAGTTGTCCTTACATAGTTTTTATTAAATCGTCTTGTTCCTGAATAAATTGTTGAGTAAGTTGTCCTTACAGTTTTTTTAGAATTTTGGGGTTTTAGTCTTTTCATTTTAAATTATATGGTTTCAAAATAACTTGAGTAAGATGTCCTTACATGCTTTTAGAATTTTGGGGTTTTAGTCTCTTCATTTTAATGGGTTGCTGGGTCGGTTTTCAGAATTTCAGTCCCCTTTTTTCTGGTTGGTTATTGTTTAGTTTAACCATGGTCCATTAATTCAGGTACTCCCTTTACTCGGATTACTGGGGTAATCATAATGATTTTGGTATTTGTTAAATACCTCTCTTTCACCTGGCATCGTAGCTCAGCTGATACAAAGTCTTCATAGAAGTCACAGTTTTCCGTCATTGTTAGTTCTTTTTTAACTAACAGGTATTGCACCTCCTCTAACATAACATAGTTGCTCATTTTTAATCTCATTTCATTCCCTTTTACCTCTGGATTATTTACCAAATATTTGAATGTCATATTCCGTCTTGAAGATATGACTGATATCTTCTGATGCACTTCAATCGTCGACATATTTAAATGATATCCAAACTTAATTAACTCCCTTTGTTCATTAATTGGAAGGTTAAATACATTAATTAATCCACCTGTAATCATCTCCCATTCTTCCCTTGTATTTATTATTTTCTTTCTACATGTTTTTCTTATTTTCTTGGTCTTCTTTTCCACGGTTTGAACATCCTTTTTGTTGTGGCTATTTTTATTTTCAGATGGCATTACACCTTGGTATTCTGTAATTTCTATTTCCTTCCTACTCTCTTCTGTATTCGGACTTACTTTAATACCTTCTGAAGTGCTGTCTGATGTTTCATCCAAATTCTTGACACTATGGTCCATTTGCTTATTTGTCTCCTCCTTGTATGTATCTGCTTTTTGGCTACACGTATTAACATTTTCAAACTTCTCTCCGAAAGTTTTCCTTATCTCCTTATTGAATTTCTCCATCTTACCCTCAAATTGTTTTAAATTCTCATTTTTCTCTTCAAATTTTGCATTCATCTCTTCTCTTTGTCCTTCAACAGTTTCTTTCAATTCATGGTATTGTTCATTCATGGTTTGTTTGATATTTCCATGAATGGTCTCTATTTTTTCATTTAATTGTTTGACTAAATTTTCCTGAATGCTATCAATTTTCTCATTGGTCTGTCTATTTTGTTCCTCCTGTTTCTTAAAATTCTCCTTATTTTCCTCATTGGTTTGCTTCAAGTTTTCCTCCTGTTTCTTAAATTTCTCCTTATTTTCCTCATTGGTTTGCTTCGAGTTTTCCTCCTGTTTCTTAAAATTCTCATCTATTTTATCAAATTTCTCGGCTATAAATCTCATCATGTTTTGCCAATTTGGTTCTCTCCTGGCCTCCGCTTTATCTGGTTGGTCCCCTTGGGCATCCTCTTCCACTATTTCCTTTTCCGTATCCATAACTACTTCGGTTTCTTCTGTATCACCTGTCTGTTGGTCCATTTCACTGTCCGTAACTAATTCTATTTCTTGTTCCTGTCCACCTTCTTCAATCTCCTTTTCTTCTGCCCTCTTCTTCGATTTGCCTCGGGTATTATGCATTTCTTGTTTTCTCATAACTGCCGACGATAATTAGATTTTTTGGCATATTTTTTTATTAAATATATCAAAATTCTTTTCTAATTACAGCCCTTTTACGTTGAGCGCCAATCTGTAACGTAGCGGTTGTTGTAGAGGTTTTAGCGAAAACTTTGTATGTTGCTTATTGGGTGTTCGTCTTATTTAATTAAGCTCCCAATGTTGTGTACGCCAATCTGTAATGTAGCAGTTTTCTTAGAGGTGTTAGCGTACTACCGTTACAGGTATATTGTTAATTCAGCCCCACTATTGTAAGCGCCAATCTGTAACGTACTGCCTTGAGATATTAAAGTTTCCGCCTCTCCGCAGTCGCCACTTATGAATTATAATAACTGAAGTTTAAAAAATAAAGTATTTTGTAATGTTACTAAATCTAAGCAGAAATCGAGAGTGTGTGATTTGGGGTCAAGTAGGGAAGTTGTTCAGCCTTATGAGGAAGAGAGAGTAAGTACCGATTATTTACACTCGGTTTAGGCGATTTTGGAAATTTTTCTAATTGTTCGCTGTGATTTAAATCAGCTGATGGTGAGACGAGTTTCCACACATAGTTCAACCAGCCTACCCTATGGCGAAATATGACCCAATGTATCAATCTCTTCTATTTTGTGCTGAAATCAATTACAACTACCCACTACAAAAAATATAACACATTTTTATTATTTAATATCATTTTTCAATAATATTTATTAATTATATTATTGTTTTTTGTTTTCCTGCCACCAAAATACAAGTATCACAATCGATCTTTACTTCATTAAAACATAATATCGACTTCCTCGAATAAACATGGAATTGTCAAAAAAAAACATATATGGTTTTGTTTACCAAATTTTATACTATTTTTTAAAACATCAATCAATATATAATTCTTTTTATTTCCCCAGGGTTAAGGGTAAGTTCTTTTTGTTATGAGATGGTCAGAAATGGATAATTACTAAGCTTTACAAATACTGAAAAATATTAAATAAATTTGTTTATTTTTTCGTTTAGTATGTAGTTCCAGAAATTTCCGTAAGAGAGCAGCGAGCGTTTGTTTACTTTAGAACATGTGATTAATTTTGACTAGTTTTTGTGTTCTATATAACCATTCGGAATGCGTTTTCTTCGTCAACTATTAAACTAAATGTTTATATTACCTCTCTTCTTACAGTTCTTACTGGAAGGAAGCCTTTTCTCTAGTGAGGTCCGTCTTAAGTTGTAATTTCATTACAGTCTGGCCCATATTCTATCTTCAACTTGAAACATCACGAAACTAGGCCGAATCATCAGAATGGTTTTCTTTCGCAGTTTATTATGGAGTATAATCCTTTAATTTTGATAAATAAGGTATGATTATATAGAGTTCATATTGCTTTTTAATTTGGTACTAATTTTACACTTCTCCCAAGTTTCAAAAAAGATATTTTAATAGAATTGTGGTAGCATCATTTTGTCAACTCGCCAGGTTTTTTTCCAAATTCGATTATCAACAATACTTGTTATTTTAGTCACTCTTAGTAACCCAAAATATTTTTATTATACAGGCAGTTTGTAATTATTATAAATTTATATTTTATTTACCAAAAAATAATTCTTTTTAATTCCGGTTTCTTTACCAATTTGTTGTACATAAGAGGTTTCTGTTCATTTTCTTATGACCTGGTATATAAGTATTTAATATTTTTTATTATCTCTAAATGAATTTATATAGTATTTATTAGTCTCTCATTGTATTTCTACACTGCACTACTTCCTGTTGCCATTTCCCTCATATAGAATTATTTTAATTTTTTATTATCCTTTGATATTTAAACTTTTTATGTTTTTTTTTTTTTTTAAACGAACCCTGGGTTATATTATATTATAACACAAATATTTGAAAAAATATAACATGAACTTAGGTATTACAATTGGTTGTCTACACAATATAAATATTACAATAAATTAATAAAAATACACAATCAGTTAGTAGCATTATAGTCTACTATCATAGTTTTATAATTCCCAAACCTACAGCAGAATTCTGTAATAAGTTACCTTCACTTTCACTTTTTACCTCAATGGGTACACTATAACTCACTTGTCACTGTATATCACTCGAATTGTTTATAATGTTTAGTGATATACTTTAATTTAGAGCTAGTTATAGGTTACCCATTTCTGACCTTTATGTTCTTACATGATTTAATTTATTGGGACCGGGTTATGTAACGTTACAATATATATATATATTTATATCGTGTTATGATTTGTGTAATTACTGGGAGGGTCGAGACTATGCGCCATTTCACATTATTATTATTTTTTATGCGCCATTAATATTCAAGCTCAACTATTTGGCGATGCATATGTTAATGGACTTATAATAACGATTGGGGGTTTTTGGAAGTGAGCTATTTTTGATTGTAAAATACTTGTAGTTATCTTGCTTTTCAAGGGCGCATATATTGTACAAAAGCAGAATACAATAAATCCTGTTATTGTTATCTGAGAGCAGAGTTTCATTTGCAAGTCCCATGATACTGGACCCAGCACAATTTTGGCTTCTCTAGGCCCTCGCCTAGTCCTAAATAACTAGCGGCCTTTCTTTC